>OZ007498.1:143927010-144527010 GCA_963931805.1 Microdon myrmicae | reverse complement strand
AAAATATCAAAATAAAAATTAAAATAATAATAAAAATACAAATAAAAATTAAACTAGAAATCAGAATAAAAATTAAAATCGAAACAGCAAATAAAAATAATAATAAAAATGAAAATAAAAATAAAAATACAAATAAAATACAAATAAAAATAAAAATAATTATAAAAATAAAAACAAAATAAAAATAAAAATAAAAATAAATATCAAAATAAAAATTAAAATAAAAATAAAAATTAAGCTAAAAATGAAATTGAAAATCAAAATAGAAAAATAAAATAAAAATACAAATAAAAATAAATTGTTGAAGTATAAAATTGTTTTCTTCTTCTTCTCCAAGCATCAAAGTATCTCTTACGTCAATAATTGTTTTTAGTTAAATAATTCTACAGTGGGGTTGCCTCTTAAAAAATAAAGTATTTATTTGCATTTCATCCATCTACCTTCCTTGCACAGAACACATCCTCTCTGTATTGTCTTCTCTTTTACAACATATGTATAAGGCGGCCCAAAATTAATCACCCTATCGGAAGAAGTTATAATTTTTGGAAATGCCGTCGTACGTCAATCATATTTGACATTTATGTTCTAGACAAGTCATCTCTTACCTTAACAGAAAAAATTGTAAAGGTCCAAATAAAGATTTCCATTACTCAAAATTATTTTTTTTTATTTATTAAAAAAGTAATTAAAAAACAAAATGGATGATTAATTTTGCGCCACCCTATATATGCTTAACAATAAAAAGTTATGTCAGTGATTAGAATTTTCCTCTCCGGCTCAAGAAGGCAGCCCGAACGAGTGGTAAATAACCTTCATCGGAGATAAATCTCGGCGGTTTATCGCTTTCTTTTTGGCAAATGAACAAAATTAAAGATAGTAAATAAATGTTAAATTTAATGTCCTTGGAATAAACGTGTGTTAATTTTTCTTTTCTGGAATCAAGGATATGTGATATAATACAGTAAACCATAAATTTATAAAATATAATACAGTAAACCATAAATTTATAAAATAAAATTCCAGTCGATAACAAAAAAGTTGAAAATCATTTTATTGTCACATTCGTGTTGTTTCGCGCACTTCTTCACTTCCGAGTAACGCTAATTGATTGCTATTATACTACAGGAGCCGTTGAACTTCGAAGCCAATAAAGCATACCTCACCGGAGCCAACAAACACAGATTTCACTCTTCCCAGTCGAGCGATGACAAGTAAACAATAAACATTGAATTACCCAAGAATAATGACGCACACAAGGCGGATGCAGTTCCCAAATTTCACTCGGACACATATGTGCATTTGTCCGGAACACGTACTACCAGTGGCAGTAACGCAATTAAGAAACCTCAACCCGAACCGGACTTGAGAGCATTTGTCCTTTTCGTCCCTTGAACCCGCAACAAGCGAGCAACAATTTGATCCGCTCTAAAATCTGTTTCGTAGCAGTTAATCAATTATATCAGTTAAAGGTCGGTCTCCATTTTGCATTTGCAATAAGAAAAATAAAAAAATAATTCACTCCTGGTCCAGTCGGAAGATTGTATTCCTGTACACGGATTCACCATTCTCAGCACGAAGTCGCCAAGAGGACCGATCCGACTGTACGAGTGCATATTGTAATTACCTTATGTGGCGTTGTGTGCCACGACCTTCTTTTTCCTTGACTGTTCTGCTGGGCCTGTTGCTGGAGCTGCTGATGTGGATGCTGGTGCTGATGCTGGGAGTGCGCCTGGTGCGATGGTAATTGCTGTTGGCTGGAAGCGCTTATGATTGAAGAGTTTTCATAGATTTCTGTTGATGATATTGAGCTGTTGAGTGTCGCTGTGGATGCTCCCAGTGATGGACATGGCGACGATGCTGGTGACGGTGAGAAACAACCGGAGTCGTATGAGTTGATAACACGTAGACGATTTCCTGGACAAATGCCCTACAATTAAAATGAGAAAGAAGCGGTGTAGTGTGAGATTTTATCGTCGAGTAATTGATGTATAATGTTCTATAAAGACAGCGTTTGGTTGGGTAATCGAGGGGCATCGCAACTAGAAAAAGGCAAGCAAAGGTAATTATTAATTTACTCACAGGTGACGAGTTCCAAGCAAAACCATGTTCATGTAAGTTGTAAAAGTATAATTGTTATTGCTTTGATTGTGACAACGTTGTATGACAAGGTCTAAGAGAGCACTTCTATAGAAAATTACTACAAGCCTGAAATAATACACTGGCTTTATATCCACCATGGTCTTGGATGCGACGATTGATACGAAATTCAAATTCCGAGCAGTTTTAAGAGGGAGAAAGTGATATGGAAACCTGTAACATCAGTTGTGTACCATGAACAATTACTAAAAAATCAATTGCGACTTCTTCGTATTCTTCTTCAATTTCGAAGATATACGTTCAGTATGTTTTGTCGAGTTCTAAGCATGAAAACTGAAGGAAATTTAAGTGGGAAAGAAATTACGACAATACACACAACCGACGAGTGAAGCTCTTGCAAGACTAGGTAATGGTACAAAAAATATGTATTCTCGCTCAGGTATTAGATTTACGGAGTATTTGTGAAGAACATTGTAATGCAAGGATCCTGGCAGGGTCGCCATGTAATATTTTCGGGTTAGGATCGCCATGTGGTATATTCGTGGTAATATATTCTTGGGTGACAAGAATGTATACTTTATCCTACGATTGTCTATAACCTAACTTCCCTAATGGTTGCTGTTTAAGCGCAGCCCGCTGCAAGTGTATGGCGAAATCACCGCAGTTGGAGAATCAAAGACGCTGTTGGTTTTTGATTCATTTATTATCGAAATTGCTTGGGTATTTATACTCCCAATCAACCACTCAACTATTTACAAATTTCTTAATCCACTCATACAATTTTTGCTTAACAAGCCATTTCATTCTTAATTCATAATTCACTCAATACAATTTGCTTATTCTGCTATTCTATTTTCTATCACCAGCTTGGCGCACAGTGTAAGAACAATGACACGATTTGACCCAATTAATTTGTGAATCACTTGCTAGTGGCAAGCTCGCAAGTTGGTGTCATATGATTCTTTCAAATCGTAACTGGAGCAATTCGTTTCGTTTACTCAATGAAAAGAATCGACCTTGAATTATTGTCGGCAACGAATGCTGGTTACGTGACACTTGCTAATTGTGACAAGGGCAGTTGATTCATTTGATATTATTCTTCATGGTCATTTCATGGACATGTTGTTACACTACAACATCAAAAATTCTATTACATTTTTCATCCCATTCCAATTCAATCAAATTAATGGAATATAAAAAGCGAATCTATTTACTGACCACTTCGCTACCAACCTGATTCTCCATATCTACCGTATCAGTTCCGCCTACTCTGGAGCAAAATTCATTTTCGAAGTTGTACTGTTTCCAGAGAATTCAAAGACTTAGGCATTAACAAATCTGCTGGTTTAAATGGCATTCACTCTATAGTCTAGAGGAAATACTCTTCTTCACTCGCTCAATCCCCCGAAAAGGTCCTCTACTTGCTCTGTTCAACTGGTCAATTCCCAGATAGATGGAAATTAGTGTAAGTCCAAGTAATTCTCTGAAAGTGCGACCCAATATCTCCTGCAGCACAAATTACTATTCTGTGGAAGGTTATGGAGTTATTATACTAGTCTACTATGAGCAAATATTTTGTTGGATTCAGATCACGTCGGGGGCACTAACCGTAGCGTTTTGCAAATAATAAAGAAGGCAATTCGACCCACGCTTTAAAAACATAAAAAAAAAAAAAATTGGTGGCGAGAGGCCGACTTTGGCGAGACAAGGACAGATGTGTCCTTTATCTTGTCTCTGGCTTCAGGTCATCTTGCGATAACCGGAATCACCTACACCCGTGAGGATGTTGGGCTCGGTCTCGAGATATCTGAAAAAGAAAAAGGGAGGGAGGTATCTAAGGATAGTGTGGACAGGGTTAGTTCAGGTGTTCTCTAACTACTTGGATGTAGGGATGGTGGGAAAGAAATCGTACAAGACCGGTAGGCGGTAGTAAACGCAGATCACGTCTTTGGCGTCTGATGATCTGCGCTTTGGTCGATGTGTGTGTGTGTGTGTGTTTGTGCCGCCCTGTACTGTGTGTGCGTGTGTGTGTGTGGTGTGTTATCAGTAGACCCTATGGGATGGGTTCAGGAATCCTCTATTATAGAGGGTAATGTTGTTGGGAAGGGGCTTTAAAAAGGTATGAAAACAAGCATCAATACATTAGACCACGCCCGTATTTATGCGAGGATGTCTCAACTCGCTTCATAGGCCGTGATTGGTACGCTAATGCTGTGGTTTTGGCGGATATGATTTTAGTTCATTCTCTTTTGGTGCTTAGTTCTTTACTGTATTTGTGCGAGTGCAATCTGTTAGGATCGCCACAAGGTTCTTCATGAACGTAATACCAGAAACCATACGTAAGTGAAATTCGACAATCAGAGTAGGCTGATAGAAGGCGTCGTGAATAAAGGAGTACTAGAGGATCGAAGCGCATGCAAAACAAAAATGGATCCAAGAAGCCAGGGCTCGATGTGCCGATGGTCTAGGATGACGGTAATGGCGAGATACCAAATCCCACTGAGTATGACTTCTAAGAAGAAGGAAACAGCGAAATCTAGGAAGCAAAATATGCAAAACAAAACAGATAAAGAAAACAAAGGTGATGGGAAAACGTACGTGAGTAAGGCCTTGGTCGTTGCTACACAGGAATACCCAACGAAAATCAAAAAAGAAGAAGAACGTCAAAAATGCCAAGAAGGGGATCTGATACGCAACGAGAGGAGTGTTAAAATCTGCGATTCGAGACTATTTGTTTGAAGGAATAATATTAAAGGATCCACAAACAGTACCGAGCGGATGATACCTCAAAATCAATAGCAATGGCAAGTTTCTGCTAGTCTCCTGGGTGTATTGTTAGTCTCCTCCCCTATTTACATGGGCAGGCTGAAAAGTTTCCGACCTCAACGTGAAGATAGCAGCACTCGTCAATAATAATGAATGTGTGTCGGTTCCGCCAAAATCCCACGGCCCACTTACCTGAAGAACCCCCCATTTCCGCAACTCAACTCCCATTGTCTCCTGCCAATGCAATCGCATTGGCACTTGAAAATATTTCTTTTTCCAAGGACATTAATGCATACAAGCATTACATAAAATTCGTAAAGAGAATTGCATCTTCAAGGCTATTCATACATTACCAACGCATCTCTGCATTAGCGACCCAAAAACCGAATTTCCAATTAGTGTAGATGTTCACACTATAATTCGATCCAGCCGTCGCTATAGATGCCATGCACAATTGACACAGATGGTATACACAACCGTCATTGTGTATCCATCTAAATTACTTTCCGAAGACTTGCAACTATTGTTACGTACCAAAACCACCCCCGCAAACATTCATACCGGGCGAAGCCCCAATCAATTTCGGATCACATATAGTGAATCCCAGGCAGATTGATTAATGTACCAATCAGCTAAGAAAATATAACCATAGAGTCCAGACATACATCTGAAAACAATACTCAATGGCGACACCGTTTCCTTTAATCCATACTAAGGATACGTTTCCTAAACGGAAAAAGAGCGGTGCATGTAAATAGGATTGATGGACAACAATAGCATAAAGATGTACAAAATATCGTTGGCACCGTTGTCCATTCAAAAGTAATTACCAAAAACACTCGTGGTAAATACCAGTCCGAAACATTACTAAAAAACCCAAGTAATGTTTAATGACCTATGAAAATTGTCGATCCTAGGAAAATTACCGAAGGATCAAACAAAAGATCGCTGGCTCACAATAGAGATCCGGATACAAAGGATTTTATGTGAGGTCAGCGAGAAAACAAAAAAAGAAAATAACACGTTGCTTTGAGGTAACGTGGAAAAAAGGTTTCCTTCCGATCAAACGATCGAGATAGAGTCGAGTTGGTTGTAAGACTTCGTCCGGAACGGACATAGAAAGAGTTCGCGTACGCCGAGGTGTCGGGTTGAGTTGTTAATATTCCAAAGTTGTTGTTCCATTTTTCAATTAAATCTTTTTTTAAATTAATTCAATTCATCTCCCTGGAGAATTGTGAAAAAGAGTTGTGTTGCAATCATTGCCCTGATTAAAATCAATAAAGTTCGGGTTACCTTGCTGGTACAAAAGAAAAAAGTGTGGACGTTACGGAAAGTCAGTGGTTTAAGTCGGTGTGTAAAGTTAAAGCATGATTATAAATAAACAATGTTAAAGTAGAGTTACGGCCTTAGTATAAATAAACCAAGTTAAGGAGAAAAGATTGTTTTATTTTCAAGTATCCCAGCTGGTGAGGTAAGGACCCAACACTAAGGACAAAATAACCTCAACACTATTGATTCTGTTGCAAGCACTTCTCTCGGAAATATTTCTTTGTTTGAATCTTCAAACAATAGCCGACGCCACGTTTTGCCGTCGGATCGGATTCAATAGCATAAACATATGCAAAACAAAAGAATCCGATTCTCCCAGTCGGCAGAGAGACGATATACGATCTCTATTGTATGAATTATCGCAATCCCTTTTAGCATCTAATGAGTGGCGGCTGCTATTTAGACAGCTGACCCTCATTACCGAAAGATGCCGTTGGTCATTTCACCACTGTTCTTTTTTTCCTCGTTTCAGGTTCTGTTTATCCTTCGTTAAAGACATCTGATTTTTTTTGGATAAGATTCATGGAATGAAAATCGTTTTTCATTGGTCATTGGGGGCGAAGGAAGGATTGTTTCCCCTGCGATTGTGTGCGTCGAAACCCATCGCAATCCCCGAGGCTGGGTTAATGTCGCCCAGCATCGAGGACTCAGATATCATCATCACAAGAGTGCCCACGCACTATACGCGTAATATTCGGAGTCGAGTAAAAAAATAATATCTTTTTGTCTTCTGCGTGATCCTTAATCAGGCGGTGAGGTTGTGTTTTTAATGTTGGAGATCTAGTTTTGTTTTGCAAATTAAGTTCGATCGTAACAACGACTAATCACGCGATCGTTTTTGAATCCGTTGCGTTTACTAGAGTTAAGAGACCTCGTAGAGGCAGACTAGTGTTAATAAAGCAGATCGGTTGTGATCATTAATGGAGTAATTAAATAAAGAAAAGTTAAACAATAAAAAGGCTCCTGCGTTTCATTTTACTCCTGTTGTGCACAGTTTGGATGAACCTTGATGTAAAGAACAGAGTGCGTCGTAACAATTCTGGAGAACTGCAGCAGGACATCCAGTGGTGTTTTGTTGAAACTGCGTCCGTGCCGAATCCCCTAGCAAAACCTACTCACAAATGTAGATGTACATCTTTTGACAGTTACCAAAATTTCAGCCATTTTGAAGGCATCGTTTTCACTTGACAGTCGTTTGAGTGAGTCGATGTGAGTGTTTTTGAGAAAATTGCCAAAATTGAGTATCGAGCTGCCATTACATTTTTATTTCTAAAAGGCAATACGCCTACGCAAATCAAAGATGAGTTGGATTCTATGTATGTGGACTCTGCATCATCATTTACCGCGGTGAAATTTTGGGCAGCTGAATTTAAACGTGTCCGTGAGAGTTTGGGAGACGATGAACGTTCGAGACGTCCGAAAACTGCAACAATTGACGATAACATCGCTAAACTTCACCAAATGGTGCTAAGCGACCCCCGAATTAAAGTAAGAGAAATAGCAGAGGCTATGAAAATGTCAAAAGAAAATGTTTGTTACATATTAAATCAAGATTTAGGCATGAGAAAGCTGCCCGCGCGTTGGGTGCCACGTTTGCTCACGTTAGACGAAAAACGTGTTCGAATGAACATTTTCAACGCTCTGTTGGCGCAGTTTAGGCGCAATAAATCCGAGTTTTGGCGCCGATTAATTATTGTCGATGAAACTTGGATACACCATTATACGCCCGAAATAAAAATACGAGCAAAACAATAGACTGCAAAGGGGGAATCGGCTCTAAAAAAAGCAAAAACTGTTTTTGCGGCTGGGAAAGTGATGGCGACTGTTTTATCTTCGATTAACTTCAAAAGAAAAACCATTACCGGAGCATACTACGCATCATTACTTGACCAACTGAAGGCAGAAATTTCGGAAAAACGGCCACATTTGCAGAAAAAGGAAATCCTGTTTCACCAAGACAACGCGCCGTCTCACACCTCAGAGGTTGCCATTTCGAAAATCCACGAATTACGGTTTGAACTGCTTGAAGATCCTCCTTACTCACCAGATCTAACCCCAAGTGGCTTTATTTTTGTTCCCTAATCTAAAAATTGCGCTCGAAGGACAGAGATTTTCGTCAAATGAGGAGGCAATCACCTTCCTGAGCAGTTATGTTGCAGAGAAATACGCCGAGTACTATTTGATGATGACTATTTGGACATAACCTTGCCCGGAAAAACAAATTATTATGGACAATTTAACAAGTCTCCGATTAGGACCGGATACCGGTGGAGAGACTTGCTAAATAAGGATAAGACCGGATCCCGGTTGTAGTGCCGACGATGATGATGACTATTTGGACGCGTTAGAGAGTTGGGAGCATCGCTGGGAGAAGTGTGTAGTGCTACAAGGAGACTATGTAGAAATTTAAAAATACATTTTAAGAAAAAATGTTTTGTATCTTTGTTAGGTCGGAAACTTTTCAGCACACCCCCGTATAGAAACCACTTAGGGCAGTCATAACGTCATCAAGCATTTGCACTTGTCTCTATATGCTGAAACCTTTAAGTTCTATAAGATTGTGGGGTTTCTAACAGATACACACACAATGAAATTCGAATAAGCAAAGCATCAGAGCCGTAGACCATAGCGATAGGATAAAAATTCCACATTAGTTGAGTGTACTTAAGTTTAGAAATAAAATTCGTACACGTGGCAGTAGTCTGATGTGTTGACCCTTGGTTCAATCTTCTAGTGATTCTAACCGTTCGAATCACACGATCTTCATTATCGTCGCAAACGCTATAAGATCATCGTATCACCACTTGATTCTACACTACTGCTTCTAGGCTTGGTGTAATAAAACCTGCTTATCTATAATCCGCCTTACCGGACCTCTTAAGACTTTAATGAACACCTCTCTCGGAAACTGAGAAAAGTCTACACTAATTCCACAATGTTTGATTTCAACTTCACTGCCCACCTTTTAACACGCATCCTAAATCGTTCCCCTCAATCACACCTAAAGCGTCGCTTCCTATACCTATCCCACTCCTGCCCCTTTCTTGCCCTCTTCTTGCCACCATAATTAGGACTTTACTTTAGGCTAAGTTTAGTTAAAATAATTCGTAATTTAGACTGTAAGAACCTGTTTTTGTAATATATACGCTTGCTGTTAGCTAATAAATGGGGCGGTTAGCCCCACTAAACTGAACTAAACTGTAAAGTGGAGGTATTGAATGTTCGCAAACTAAATGAAGAGCATCTAAAGCTGGATGTACACTATCGACCAACGGGGAAAAAGGCTGAAGTGCCAAATAGGACAAGAAGACGAGTAACAAGAGGACGAGTAAAAAGAGTTTCCATCGCAAAGCAACACTTGTGAAGACATCAGCCGACAAATAACGAAGACCGCTAATGCATACGAAGAGGAATGAAAAAAAAACGTATGAACTTGCTTGGTCTGGAGGAGAAGAATGCCCAAGCAGTGCACTCAAGGTCAGGGGAGAAAGTAGAATGCTGGACTTCATGGTGAACGCTTTGAAAGCTCATACTCTTGATTAGTGCGTTGATGTCACCAACACCTCGGGGAGAATTTCGAGGGAGACTGCTAGCGATGAGTAATAACAAAAATGGCCGTATTAAGGGGGGAAAAACCCAAAGCTTATATAATGTGGGCAGAATAGCATGGCACCGGAGTTCCACAGGCGAGTTCAGTCAAAGGTCGGATACGAACAGAAATACTCCAATTTTTAACCGAAGAAAAAATCATCATTATGTATTTTTTAATACATTAAGCTATTTTTAGGGCGACTATCGTTTTAGAAAGGAAACTCCACAGCTCACAGAGGTGCAGGTATCCCGTCTCAAAATTCGTCACTATAAGAAGCCGACTACCAGAAGATAAAGCATCGCTAATATATCAAGAGTTGTAGAAGAAGTTTTTACCCTGATCGGCGCCTCATGAAAATTAGGCGGCAAATGATGGTGATCCCTCCTATAAAAAGAATTAATAGTGCACGAATTTGAAGTAGTGCAATCCTTCAACTACCTTGGGTCAATAGTATCAGACAATAACAATATGGAAGAAGAAATACGCAAACGGCTGATCAAATCCAACAAAGCCTACTATGGTCTATCAAGGCTCTTTAAATCCCGACATTTATCCAGAACATCCAAGCTACTACTGTACAAGACCATGGTTTTACCAGTACTCATGTATAGATCCGAGACCTGGGTGCTCAATAAAAGGCATTCTGAACTCTTTGCCGCGTTCGAGAGGAAGGCCTTAAGAAGAATTGTTGGCCCCGTATGTGAGGGGGGACGATTCCGGAGACGCTACAACCATGAGTTGTACGCAATCTACCTTGAGGCTAATATTGTAAGAAATATCAAGCTCGTTAGACTCCGGTGGACGGGACATTTTTATTAGTCCTTTGTGGCAGGATGTATGGAAGGAGACAACGCGGCAGACCTTGTCTGCGATAGGGGGATAGCGTAGACCAGGACTCCCAGAGCCTGGGAGTGCGAAACTAGATGACATCGGCTCCAGATCGGGACCGGTGGAGAGATTTGTTAAATAAGGCCAAGACCGATGAAGATGATAATGATTTCATGAGTGATGTTAACTCTCATATATGCATCCAGTGGAAAATTAACCTGCCTGCCTTGCCTCATTTTGTAGAGAAGTTCGAAGCTGTGGTGAAGTCGATGAAATATCATCTAAGACGAGTTGTAAGGGACACTCAGCACGAAGAGCACTGTTTTGTGTCAAATTGAAGCCATTTTGAACTTCCGACCATCATGCGCGCTCACTGAAGACAAAGATGAGCTCGATGTACTGATTCCTAGAGATTCTCTACTGGGTCATCCGCTTCATCTCATCTCTGAACCTAGTTTACAAACCATTCATGAATCTCGATTGTCATCTCTGCCAAATGATGCAGAGTTTCTGGAGGAAGTGGACTAAGGAGTATCTTCAGCGTCATTATCACTACTGGCATGTTAGTGCTGATCATGGATGAAGGATACTCCCAGCCTAGTGAACTCTTGCGCGTATCATGCAAAGTCATCCTGGGCAGGATGGGTTACCGCGTGCCGTCTCGCTAAAAACCAGCACCGCCACGATAAAACGTCCAATCCTAAAACGTTGTCCTCTCCCGGTGGTCTCTCTGACAAAAACCAATTCGATGACGGGGCAGCCGAAAGGTGAGTGGCTAATGTTGAATGAAACCCCAGCCTAGAGGACTGCGTCCAAACCGCTTCCAGCTTCCTCGTGTTATCCAACGAATTACCCCTTTGTTTTAGTTTCTTTACTGTATCATCCAATGAAGCACCCTTTTTGTTCTTTGATTTGTCCTACTGAAGTCTCGGAATATATTCACGTTAATCCAACAAGTGAATGTTGATGTGTTTATGTTAAAATAAAGTTCATGTAAATAACCGGGTTCTTGTAAATCACGACCCAGCAACTCTTATTCTGCTGCTCATGAATATCTTTCCAGCCACCTACTGTTTTCCGATCGTTGGAATGATGCTTCATCTCTCATGATCCGTTCACCACGAACTATTCTGCAGATTTATCCACAAGTGCGTCGTCAAAATAAACAAGGGTGAGTTTTGGTTCTATTGATAAGATGTTTTGTTGTGAGTGTGGAGTCAGTCTGGATTTAGACCGGAATTAAGCAAAACGTGTCTCAAGTACAAATAATATACGTGGCGTCAATCAGTAAACTCGGCCAATAAAGTGTGTGCGTGTTTTCATACAAAGTATACTCGTGGCGACTAGTTGTACATTCGGTCACTAAAGAGTGCTTGTGTTGATTCGAAAGTACTCTAAACATAAACATAGAGGGTCATTCTTTAGCCGAACCACACGAATGTGGAATGTCTGATCGTGTGTTTCCTGGCCGTTGTGATGTCCAGACATTAAAGACCAATATACATCGATACCTCCTTTCCTTATCCAATTCCTCTCCATCCGCTCGCACTGTGCTCTGTCATTTAAGGGTACTTCAAAATCCTCTTTTGCGCGCGCGTGAGTGTAAAAAAAAAACTCTTGGCAACAAACAGTAAAAACGGTGTGTAACTAATACTCAGTGATCTAACCGGTGACGGTAGTGGTATGTGCTGTGGAGTTGGGGATTCTACTCCGAGCAGATATCGACGACTATTTGCCCCTTCAGTTTCTCTCGACCTCAGAGGACGTTCGGCAGGTGTGGCTCAGGTAAGTCGGAATCTCAGTGTTTTATTAGGTTAGCGGCTTGATCGTAGAACGGCGCCAGGACCTGCAGTGCGTCTGTGTCCATTTCCTGTTTGATTGTCAGATGTCCCAGATCACCCATTACTATGAGGGTGCCCAGTGCCTGAACAACCCTACTTTCCGGATTTTATAGGATCATGTCTACTTCATCGGACCCCCAACAGCCCGAGGTCATGAGACTGGTGTTCAAGTGTTTTCAGCCTATCAGACTATTTCAGCACGTCGTTTGTGATACCATAACGTTTTTAGTTGCCGCACCGGCGTAGATCTGAATTACTGATGCCTTGGATGATGTTCTATGAGTACACATCTGTTCGTGACACATCCTACAGAAATTCATCACAGATCCACCTTGTATACCAGCGAGTAATCTTATGACCTGGTGCATGTAGGTATTTCCACGCATCTCCCACAGATGACTTCCCCATGCCATAATGCACCGAAGATCGGTCCTGTCGAACTTCAGGCTTCACTTACGACGGCTGCATTGGTTGGTTCTCTTTCTGTTGTCTTATTAAAATGAGTTTTGCCTTCTTGACATAACGACCTCGCCGTTGATCATCAGAAGTGCGAGTGTCTCGGATTTGATTGTAACTTTCCATCTTCGTCTCCTCCAAAGCAATGTGGTGTCCTGGGGGAGTCCTTGTCCACTGTCAATTGTGAGTCAGATCCTGGCCAACAGACGACACCTAAAGACGCCCCTCCTTTTTGTGTGCGAACTTTCGGATCCGGGGCCATCTCATCGGCCAGACCTCACTAGTTACGCTTGAAATCAACCTCGTTTAGCGCTGCCTTTCCATTGAGCAACCAACGTTGCTTAATCGATTGACGTCACTTACGCCAAAGGTATCTCGTTTTGTGGCTGGCCAGATCCTTAATCTAGCGCTATCTCAACCATCGTCGAACACCTAACTGTGAGTGTTCGACGGATTGAACCCGCACCTATGTTACGTCAATGGTGAGGCTCTACACCAGCTCGGGGGTTAGACTGTTCGACCCTATGATCATGACAAGATTCTCTGCGACGTTGGCGCATCTCCCCGTGACGAACGCCTTTCACAAACATCTCACCTAATTACTTATTTTCTTATTAGTTATTTTCAGAATCACCGTTAAGTTGTCTGCAACCATCGAGTAACCCGTTCCCGTCTAACAATATGACATAGGCCAGATTTCATTATAGTGGATAGAATGTTCAATTCTACGAGGTCCGGGAAAAGTAGGACTATCTTGAAGGGCCACTAGGGGGAACTGTACTGTAACTAAGTTATTGTTATCAAGATGGTACATGTGTTGCGCCTTACCAGTTTGGGCCCCAACTGCACTGAAATGAAATAATTATTTGAACAATCTATGTTCTAATAAGTTTTCAAGTTCAAGTTTAACTATCAGTTGAAAGCCACCCACAAGTTAATATTGAATACCATCCGCCATCACTTCTGAATGAAAGTGAGGCAATTGTTGTTGCCAGACAATTACCCGTTATATAGGGTGGGCCATAATTTTTTTCAAATGGCAACACTAGCTTTCTTAAAAACCGTTAGAGGGAAAGACGCGCGAATGGCGCGGAATTGTTGATTACGTTGTTATTGGAATTGTTTATACATTTATTACGCCCTGCCACCCCCCCCCCCCCCTCTAACGGTTTTTAAGAAATCAAGTATTGCCATTTGCAAACATTTATGGCCCACCCTATATTACCATTTATATCGAATCTAAATGTTTTCCTGATCAAAACCACCGTCCCATCGTCTTTAATTGAGTTTTGCTATCATGTTGTGTTGTATTTTACGAGGGCAGTGCCTTTTTGAATTTCCCATGCAGTAATCTCAAATGCGCACTACCCCCTCTCCCGAACTGCCATCTATAAATAGACTACTGTCAAAGTTTGAGCAAGCTGCGTCATTTGTTTTTGACAGCCATTGAGAGCAGACAAGCTCATGAATTTTTAACGATAATGAAATGTCGAGCTAAAAGCCGACTATGTTGAGAAATAAAATGCTTATTTGCCGAAAAAAATATCTTTTATTCAAAAAGTCACTGACTTATCAAATTGCCCTCGTAAATAATGCTGGGATCGATGCTATTCTGATCGCATTTACAATACGGCAATGCTACGTGTATGATATAACTAATGTAGGACTTGTGTGCAATATCTTTCAATAGTGTATCGATGTTTTACTCCTTTATGGAACATAAAAAAAACATAATGTGGCTTTTTATGTATGTGTGACGAGAAATTAACTTCTGTCCAGCTAAAAGCATCCAACTTTTGATTCGCGTCGCCCCTTATTCTTGAACCGCACTCTTTGGGTCAGCTTAAAGTCACTAAAAGACCCTTTTTGTTTGGGAAAAGTAACACAAATCTGTTATAAGTTGTGGCATACACCGATTGTTAACTTCACAATCTTCAAAATCATATATCGAAAACACGAATACTTTACGTAATTCACGCACACTACGGCAACCTGATAAATGATATTTCACTCATTTTCTGACGCTAATCAAAACTTTCCCTTTTACAACATCGTGTTAGAGAAATTCCTTGCTCTGCCTCCTGCTGTCAGCTGAAAACGTAGATTGTAATCGATATTCCGATAAAAACGTTTCTATATCGAAACCAGAAATGAGATCTCTTCCCATGCAATTTCACGATCGGTGATCGCGCCTCACACTGTCACGCGATTTTCCAGGCTACATTAATTACCCATTCAATGCCGGAGTTTTTGATATTTCACGCTATCGCCGACATTTTGTCAAACGGAAGCTAACAAATGTTTTTATAAAATTCCCGTTCAGTCTTTCTGATCTCTTACAGTTTGATATAATAACGCAACCAGAGAATAATACGCGACCATACTTCGCACCAATAAACAGACAAACGATCGAGCAGTTTGTCCACAAAGTCAGTCAGGCGGTCCTATCGGTCCAACGATCAGTTCGGTAACAATAGATTGATTGTGTGCACTCCAATAGTTTGATGTCAATTGTGACACAAACAAATGGTACCAGGGTACAGCAGGGTTCATGGACGTGATCTTTGCAAATGTTCGCGATCGACAGAAACAATTTGCATCAATTGAGCCTGTGTGCAAAGCCTGTGAAGGGGGTTCTAACGAGAACTGCATGACGCTTGAGTTGATTAATTGATCCTGGCTTTCGTTTTCCGATCGCTGACCACCATTGCTGCCAACGCTATTGTCATGCCTCCCAATTGACTCCGAGTTAATTGTCCCGATTGGAAATTTGAGGCGATTTTAATTAGCTCTACGTGTGATACCGCGAGTTGCCAGTGAAACTAGATCAGACGATTTTTTTTCGTAATCGAGCGAAAATACGCGCCGGATGCTCTAAATTATGGTCATTGAACCAAAGCCAATTGTGGTTTATTAATTATTTTCCCTTGAATGCGGATCTCAGGCCGATGAAATTGAATATGACTGGTGTATATGAACGTGTTCGATTCAGCCACGAACCGATAAGGAATATTTGGATTACATGCTTACAATAGCTACACATTGCGTAAAAAAATTGATCGTAAACGACATAAGAACGCATTTCGCTGTTTTTCAATAAGTCTTTTCAATTAGTCCATTCTTTTGTCTGACATTTTGTAAAACAAATTGGCAAGCCGCCACTTTGCATCTGAGGAAAGAGCGACGAGAGGCAGCATCCGTCGTATACGGGTTGGAGATAGAGCGAAGGAGTCTACTCGTTTTAGTGATCTTCCTGTTTTAGGCGACTCATTCCGTTTTTCCGAGTCGATGGAGTTTCTGTGCTAGTAGAAATTACTGTTTTTATATTTTTACCTTCAGATTTTGATGGTCCAAAGTTGATTAAGTTAATTAATGACCGGTTGACCCACAATGTCCCACCGTTTGGTCAGATACCATCCGATAATGGTAAAGGCTCCGTGAAATATTTGTTAGAAATCCCTCCCGACACTGAGCCATATGTGCTTCTTTATGATTCCTGTGAGGAATGGAATTGTTATTAATATCATGGCATCGAGTTTGTACTCATGTCTGTAAAATAATCTTCACTTGGTTAACAAAACAATACAGCCATTAGCCAGTCATGATACTTTTGTTGTAGGTAATTATGTTGCCAATAAATGAGGTGGTAGCCCCATTAACCCCTGTGGGTAGGGCGTTATAATATACTCACAGCTAGGCCGGCTTGTCGTAAGAGGCGACTAAAGGTCGAGTGGTAGGTGGAGTCCCAAAGCCCCGTCGCTCGGTGAAATACCATCCCATCAAGCTTTAGTCTCCGTGAAGTGTTCGGGAGAAATCCCTGACCATCTTTCGGAGTTTGGCTGATGGGCCGGTTCGAGAAAAGGTTGGTTTAGGTGGTAGTCGGTTCCAGGGTGAGATACCACCCCGTCACGCTGTACATACCGCGATATCGTCGAGAGAAATCTTTGACGGTGTTTCGGATGTGCGGCTGATGGCCCGGACTGACACGGAGATAAGTCGTGACGGTACCTTCTGATATAAAGAATTCCGGAGGTAAACTAGTCTCCTATTCGGATCCCCGGAGGGGACTATGTCAGGGGGAACATCATGCAGATATTATGATAAATAACCGCACTTTAAGAGGTTCGTCATCGCATAATCGAGTTCGCTCTCGAGGCTCTGACCACGCTCGACTGGTAACGGCATTTTGTAATATCAGGGGCATCGGTTTCACCAATGCGAATGTAAACGCCGTCCACCAATATTTGCAAACAGCGAAACCTGATATCCTTGCACTAACTGAGACCCATGTCGATTCATCAACTGATTCGACATATTTTCGTTGCTCACGATACGACTTACATTCGAGATTCGGTTTTAAGAGCGGAGTCTGCGTCTTCGCGTGGGCCAATCTGGCTTGGCAGGGGATGGAAGCGTTGGAACCCAATAACATGGACATCATATGGTTGAGGGTCGTACTGAGGAATTCTGTTAAACTACTTTGTTGTCTTTACTGCTCCCCGAATGACGATCGACCGGTGAGATTTTTCGAATATCTTTCACATACAGTCGTCTGGATACAGATCAACCACGCAGCTTCTGAAATTGTTGTGTGGGGTTAGGTAGGGATTGTTTTGTTTCCCTACCGCCTACTTTCGTTAAACTATGAGCCGATCTTCCCGTTGCCGTAAACTGTAGACAAATGAAAGTCACTGGTTAGTGGAACATATACTTTTTATTTCACTTCTTTTCGTAAACTTAACTGGTGTTCAGAATGCACGTTTGGGTTACATTTAATGTTTACAATTTTAGGATACATACGAGTATACGGGTCCCACTACTTAACTCTGGATAAACTTAACTAACGTTCACAATGGACGTTTGGATTACATTTAATGTTTACAATTTAGGATACATATACAGGTCCCACTACTTAACTCGTGGATAAACTTAACTAATGTTCACAAGGCACGTTTGGATTACATTTAAAATTAATATTTGAATATACTTCACAAGCTCGCACGCGTCCGACTCCCAACGAGGGGTGGAATATTGACTCTCAAATTCGGATTGCCCGATCTAGACTTTGCGTGCGCTTACACCAAAGGTTGATACTCGACTCCTCGTGAGAGAGAAAGATGAATTTCCTCCCTCGTCCAGCGCCCAATGGGAGAAGATCTCCGACACATTGGTCCCAGCGAGGGTGCGACTACACGCGCGATGATCATCTCGGCCGCTCATGCTGTGTGTCCATGAGTACGCGAACCGCAGATATACACCCAACAAAGGCAAACCGAGAGAAGTGTCTGCAGCTGGGCAAGCCATCATGCGACAGGAATTTGGATCTTCATACGATCGGCAACTACGTACAGCATCTTTGCCGATCGTGCACACATCGATGGCGGCTCAAAGGGTCGAACTCTACATTATAGAGAATCCGGTTTCCTTTCGCGGCCAGTGGTGAGCTGCGATATGCCGTAGCGGTCGGACAACTGGCTGACGTGCATGCAGATAAACCCAAGGAATACGCCATGCACGTGTGTGGCAGAAATCATTGGGAGACATGAGCATTGACACGCTTCCGGTTTGATGTCGGTTACTTGGTGCTGTAACCGAATTGTTTTTCAGGAACATGATGCGACGCATGCAACCATGCCCTTGGGAGAAATGCCTGAAGGTGCTAATGCAATTGCATTAGCGAATGATAATGGTTTGAGGTGTTTTAGGAGGAATTTTGGGGTAATTAATAAATGGTAAGTAATGGCGTTTGGGCGCAAGACTAATGACCTTGCCCGGAAAAAAACTCATTATGCAAAATTTAACAAGCCTCAGGACTTGCTAATTAAGGCCAAGACCGATTCCCGGTTGTACTGCCGATGATGATGATGATGATGAAGTAGTGGCGTTTAGTGGAAACCGCCACAGTTGTCCTTGGCGATTTTAATGTGGACAATTCCGGCTGGTTGGTACATTCTAATGGAGCCGACGAAGCTGGGAAGCTGGCGAAGTTGTTTCCTGTTAGCCACAACTTGACTCAACTTGTGGAGGAACCAACGCGAGTGCCGGATGCCCGAGGCGATTATGCGAACACCCTGGATCTGTTTTTGACATCCGAAGCGAGTATTTATACTATAGAGGTTTCTGCGTCACTGGGAAACTCGGATCACTGCTTGTATCCACTTGCATTTCAAGCGAATAACCGACCTAGACAGCTTCGCCATGTATGGAAGTATGGGGCTGCCAACTGGGACGATTTGCTAGATTTCTTCGCATCTTCTCCACGGTCGGAGGTGTGCTTCGGAGACGCTTGCGCGGAGTCGCCAACAGATAATATTCTTCTCGGAATGGAGATCTACATTCCACATTTCACCAAACGAAGTTCATCCGATAAACCGTGGTTTGACAAAAAATGCGAGCAGATTACAATGGAAAAAATTGAGCTTTTAAGCAATGGTGCTCCAATCCCGCCGATGTTAACAGAACGTATTTTGTTAGAATTAAAAACGCGTGCAACCAGGCGATTGATAAAGCTCACAACGACAGAGTGACCAATAAACACCTTCGGTACCCGACTGGTTGGCGCTCCTTCTGGTCAATGGCAAAAGCTGACGGCAGTAACTTCGCTTCCTCCTCTTTCCCTCCATTGTTGACAGACAGCAGGACGTTGGTCACAAATTCAAAGGATTTCTTTTCCGCGAATTCAAACCTCGATCCCGGTCTTTTAGAGCTACCTGCGATCGCGGCGGTACGGTCTTCCAAGCGAGGTGTGAGATTTCGTCCGCGCACTATTCAACGCATTCTACGTGAACTGGATTCTAGGAAGGCCACCGGCCCGGACTGAATATCAGCAATAGTCCTTAAGAACTGTGCTCCAGAACTATCGCCGGTTCTTGGCAGACTCTTCCGCTTATCTTATGCACGGAGGACCTTTTCTGCCTGCTGGAAAATCGCTCGAGTTCAGCCAATCCCAAAGACGGGAAAAAAGTGTCTCCCACAAAATTACCGTACGATAGCATTACTGTCTATTTTATCGAAGGTAATGGAAAAAGTCATCAATACAGAGTTAGTTAAGTATTTGGAGTGCAACGGACTTCTGAATGATCGTCAATACGGATTCCGTGGCAGGCAGTCCACGGGAGACCTTTTGACACTTATAACCGATATATGGACATCTGCGATTGAACAGCACGGTGAGTCAAGATGGATATCTCCAAGACTTTTGACCGCGTCTGGCACGGGGCATTGCTTAGCAAACTCCGTTCATATGGACTTTCCCAACAGCTTTGCGACTGGACGATAAGCTTCTTTGAGAATCGATCGATCCGGGTTGTTGTGGAGAGCGAGTGTTCGGATCTGTATCCTGTTAATTTGGGGGTGCCTCAAGGCTTTTGGCTCCAACTTTGTTTTTGGTTCACATAAATGGTTTGTTGGAGACAACGGATAACAAAGTGTTCAGTTTTGCGAATGATAGTACGCTTGTTTCCTACTTTTCGAGTGTTCGGCCGATTGGTGCATCGACGTCGCACCAACAGAGATGTAGACAGATTGACTCTCTGAAGCAGGGTCTGGATAAGGTCCTGTAGTGGGGAAGGACCAATCTCGTCGACAACATTCATATGCTCGAGATAAGTAACCATCCCAGTCTGACCTCTTTGTCGGTTTTCCGAAGCCTCAGAGAACACAGGAATTGGGTTTAATACATACTTTGCTATCCTCGAGAATCCTTAACTTACATGCGACGCCCCATTATACACGATGTTGCCGACATAAAGCTTCGTTGAACGAGAAAAGCACACATCAACAAATACATACAGGCGGCTGGCACAATATTTTAGTCCTTTATTAAAGAAGTGAAACTTAAAGCCACGTGTGACAGGATATAAATAATTGTTAAGACCCTCCATCTCCGCATCGTGCTTCTGGTTGACGAAGGATGGTTGGAAATTAAATTGCGTAGAAGAGTACAGACTTACAGAAAGAGGATACGTGAAATGAAAAACTGCCAACGATTGTGATGAAGTTATTCCTGAAGTACCCAGGACTCCAGCAGAACACATTACAATTTTGTGTTTGTGTGTGTTTAATTATGAAAAAGTGTGCTACGAGTCATTCGTTGGCTCTCAAACCCCCCTGGGGACTGATTCGTTTATGCTACTTGTTTCAGATTACATTATGCCCGGTTCTCGCGCCATCATGTATCCAAAGTAGGACAAGTTAATAGAGTTTTTTTTTCGGGCTGCTTTTAAGGGAAAGAAAATTTATGATTGGGATTTGGTGTTTCAATTAAAAGAGTTGACAGCTTCCGTACCTAATTGGAAACAAGAAACAGTGATTTAGAAGTATTCCTGGGGAGAAGTTTCATGGTGGGCTAATAAAAACGGAGACATATTTTTTGTTTTAGGGAAACACACGTATTTTTTAAAATGCCAGCTACTTGGGTGGTCTGAGAATACATGAAAAATTCCATTAATATGTTCAGCGCACCAAGGGTGTCCTGTTTGATGTACATGGAAGAGCATTTGACATGAGACACATTCGTACTTGCTTTAAAGTGAGATTTTCGTCGTGGTTTATATCATTGTATATTTTCCATTTTAGGGTGCGACTTCAAAAGTTTACAAGACTAGCTTCCTAAAGAAATGCATAAATTATAAAAAACGTTAACTTTCGAAATATGTGGAAACAAGCGACCTTCATTGGAACTTTATGGATTTCATAATAAGACCTTAGAGGCGATTGGTTAGGGTTCTTTGTGGAAAATGAGACCACTCCAGTCATATGCTTCAGTGAATGCAAAGTTGTTGCATTGGATACCTCTAAAGCGCCCCACAGAGTTCGGCAACTAGTCCTCTTTTCAAAATTGTTTTCCTACGATGCCGATGCACTGATTGAATGGATAAGAGTCTCCCCTTCTGGCTGGTCATTCGAAGTGGTTCACTTTGTATAACGCCTAAATCATTCTTCAGCCGAACCACACAAATGCGGGATTTTTTTCGTTGAGAACGATGAGAAGGAAAAAATCGTGGTATGCGCGCTCAAAGCCATTTGAAGTCTATTGTCAAGCAGAGGCAGGCTAAGAAGAATTTTTGTTCCAGGTTAAATGCATTAGAAGTCTATTGGACTGGATAACTAATGCAATTTCGACATCAGGTTTTTTCAACAACTATTTATTACAGGAGGGCTCCTCGATAGTATAGTGGTTAGTATACCCGCCTGTCACCCGGGAGACCGGGGTTCGATTCCCCGTCGGGGAGCCCCTGGCGCAAGACTAATTACCTTGCCCAGACAAAATAAATCATTATGGAAAATTTAACAAGCCTCAGGACTTGCTAAATAAGGCCAAGACCGGTTCCCGGTTGTAGTGCCGATGATGATGATGATTTATTACAGGAAGTATAGCAAAAAAAACCGGTTTCGTGACCTACAGAGATGGGTGGTTGGCAACATTTCTTTTAAGGAGTCTTTATTTAAACGGAGTGGAATTCGAAGGAGACGTCAGGGGCGACTAGGACATCATTTTATATTATTTGTGCTGTCCTGTTCTCTTTTCCGTATTTCCCTTCCTTTTTTTCTTGTTCTTTATTTGTTTCTTTTGCTGATCAACTGTTTCCGAGATATCATTGTAATTTGTGTAAGTTAAACTTTTTATAAATTTTCTATAGCCTTGATTATATTTTTCTCTCCCCTGTGTTAACTTTGATGGGGATTTTGCTTTTACGTTTTAAATCTGCCTGAGGGGAAAGTTAACGCGCTCTTTTCATTATTCTTTTCACTTTCGCGTAAATATTTAAATTTCGGAAATGCCACAGACACGGTCACAGTTGTAGGATCAGACAACTAATCAAGTATCTTCTCTTTGTCCCCAAGTCATTATATTCAAAGGCTGGAACACCTTGCACATTGTCGAGCACTACTGCTTATGGTCCATTTGCTGATATTTTGAGAGAATTTGTAAACTTATCATAATCCTTCTCATCCAAGTGGTTGAGCTGTGGGGTTTCTCTATTCTACATGGAGAACCAACCCACAATTCCAACCCCAATGTCCGCTTTATTTCGACCGCTAACAGCGCGTCAACTCAATCCCAATTCCTACCGTCGGCTATTTCACCTGTAATAGATAAATCCCTAAAAGAAGACTGGCCGGAAGTCATTAATCTATTCGGTTAATGCACAATCGCATTCAGTGTTTTCTTGCCATACGGCAATACTATTGCATTAACCCATGACATTTCCACCGGAAATTTCAAAGTCATTTCGGTTAGCAACAACCAAGACCAGACCAAACGACGCGGTTACATAATCATGCATCGGCTAGGGAAATTCCAAATTCTTAGAATTTGGTTCCCACATTAATATATCCCTAGCAGATTAAGCGTCATTTATGACATCCCCCAGCCACTCTATTCGCTTGGGATCAATGATCTCTTTTAACAGGTGAATAGCTACAAACCAACTTCCATGCTCATCTCATTTCCCCTTACCAGAGTCCAATGTACGCTGACATCACCATAATACGAGGGTTGCATTTTATATTTCGGGATTAGAGAACAAAAACAAATATTGATCATCGAAAATCACTTTATTGTTTTTCAAAATATTCCCCATGAAGATCTATACACTTTTGCATGCGTTTGAACCAATTGCCGAAGCACTTTTGCCACTCTGATTGAGGTATCTCCAACACATGCATTCTGAATGCAGCAACCGCTTCTTCAGGTGTCGAAAAACGTTGACCTCTCAGTTTGTTTTTTACGTACGGGAATAAAAAGAAGTCATTCGGTGCCAAGTCAGGACTATACGGCGGATGACCCATCAAATCGATGTTTTGGGTGCTCAAAAATGCAGTTGTCGCAGCCGATGTGTGAGAGCTCGCATTGTCGTGGTGAAGAGTGATCCGTCTTCGGCGGTTGGTTTTCCTAATTTCTTGGAAGACAACTGGCAAACAAATGGTTGTGTACCACTCAGAATTGACTGTTCTGCGTTGTTCTAGTGGTACGGTTGCGACATGTCCAGTTTTTCCGAAAAAACAGGCGACCATTTGCTTGGAAGTGCTTCGTGCGCGAACAACTTTTGTTGGATTTGGCTCATCTTGAAACACCCAGACAGTCGACTGCTGTTTACTTTCGGGCTCATACGCATAAATCCACGATTCATCACCCGTCACGATGTCATAGACGTGTTTCGAAGCACCGCGACCGTATTTTTTGAGCATTTCTTTCGACCAATTGACACGAGCCTTTTTTTGGGCGATTGACAAATTGTGTGGGATCCAACGCGAACAAATTTTTTTGACGGTCAAATGTTTATGCAATATTGAATGTATGCTGGTCCCACTAACGCCTAAGCTTGTCTCAATCTCACGATAGGTCACATGACGATCTTCCTCGCAAACCAGTTCGCGCACAGCATCAATGGTTTTCGGAACAATAACTGATTTTGGACGACCTTCACGAAATTCATCTTGGAGTGAACTACGACCACGATTGAATTCACCATACCATCGATAAACACTGGTCCTTGATGGAGCTTCATCGCCAAAAATTGAATTAAGTTCACCCATGCACAGTTGCTGAGTTAATCCACGCCGAAAGTCCAAAAATGTCCAACTTTACGACAGAGCTGTCAATTGCCGGATTGCAATGCTAGGGTTGCCAAATCCCGAAACATAAGAGGCAACCCTCGTATCCTAATCGTGTCAGTGGGTCAGCTTCGGGATAGCATTGCGACATGCATGCTAGAGCTAATTTCACCTCGAGATCATTGCACTTCGTGTTCTAGTTCTCTCATTCTCTCTTGTCCGTCAGCTATCGAATTAACTGAAGCGTTTATCTACCTCGATAGGCGGAGAGAATGAGAGAGCACAGATGTAAGGATGATCTCGATTGGTTGTTTGGCATGCAAATCCAATTGCTCATGAATTTCACCCCTAAGTATAGTCAGTCACTATCCAATCTTCATCGCGGTCAGACATGCTGCCGCACGAGTCTAAATTTAAATACGCGTTTAATTCAGTAAGCCACATCTCAATCGTCTAAGTGGAAGGTCGCGTCGCAGAGTTCATCAATAAAAAACTAACGAAATAATACGTTATTAATTTAAAGCTTTCCTTAGAGTGTAAAATAGTTTATTGTGTGCGTTTCAAATTCATCGATTTAAATAAGGATACCGGTAAACAGACTTGAGCTGTAAATAAAACAACTTTAAATAAATAAAAAGTGTTTTCCATTTCCTTCGGTGGAATCTTTGCTTGTGGGATCTAAGTGAATCTGTGCCATACGTTGGCATCCAAACTTCTCAACCCCCATAGAGCTACTGCTGCCGCTGTTCTGCTGCTGCTGGACACTTATGATTAAAACCCTTACAAATTGGGATCGCACTTGTAGACAGAGTCAGCAGGCTAAGGTATCTAAGCGGATGGTGTTACCGGGATATTTTGTTGTTGTCATGTTCATATTGACGTAGTGGGCCCACTACCGCCATCGAGAGGATATCCATATATTCTTACGGTGATAGATCGTTTCACACGATGGCTGGTGTTAGAAGAACCTCGTTTACCTGGACTGTAGAACTCAGATAAGTCCGGTTCTGAGAAGGGCGACACATAATCCGGGTGTCATTCCGTTGACCTCAAGAAAAGGAAGATCTCGCCGAGCCGATTTTCAGGGTTTGTATGTAAATTTGAAGAATGTCTGGTATTTGAAGAAAGCACTGCTCGTCTGCCTTCATGTCCACTCTTCTTATTGTTAGCAAATTGAAACGAAAAGGAACAACAAAACGTTTGGGTACGTAATTTACAATTCAGAACCAACAAACATAAAATAAGTATTTATCGTTCACGTCAAGTACATTAAATGAATAGGCCAACGAAGCCCAACAAGAAAGCTTGTTGTAGGTATTATTATTATAATAGTCTCACCGATAGAAACACTGCCACAATCAGGTTCAATAACAATAATCGCCGCTAGGATAATTTCAAGCATTCAACATCTTACACGCCTTACTCGCTTCGCTGCTTGCGTTGAATTTTCACAACTCACATTCACACTTTACGGTGATCTTTCGTTAATTTCTTATCAAATGAACATGATTCTTTATGGTAATGTACTCCGTCAAATTTTTCTCTCAGATTCGGGTAATCTATTGCAAACAAATTTCACTTCATTGAGACTCGATTAAATCGCTACCCTTCGACCTGTCTCGGTAAATTAGATTTTTTGACCTTACTTCAAAATTAGATTTAATGATTTTGAAGGAAAACACTTAAGGAGAAAGAATGAATGGGGAACCACCGTAACTCATTCAACGGATCCGACCCTCAATGGCGAAAGGGAGCGATCGAGCATCATGATGACCCCCCCGGATTTAAAATAAACGAGATGACGGAGATCTGAATGTAAATAAACCCAAACGTTGAGGGTGTGAATTACGCTGCGGATGCGTAGATTGCGAGTGCATGCTCGCAGGTGGTTCTGGACCGCATGACCACGAAACGGCTTGACGAGGGTCGTAGTCGTTTGACAGCATCGTGCACCAGAGTAAGTTGTTGAAATAGTGTTAGATCATGAATATTTTTGTTAACTGAGGGCATGCCGCTGCAAATTTGTGCGATCAAACACTTATTATGCCGAATCCATGGGCATCTCCAGCAGCCACAGATGAAACGGAAAGGTTCGAGGGATTTGATGGATTTTGATCCACCGGAAGATTGGTAGTTTGCCAAGCGAAGCAATTCTTTGGTGATGATCTAATAGCTGGAAACAACAGTATTGCGAACAGTTACAACTGAGAGTGTCGCAAGAGCGTTTTGTTCATCGCTTCCTAAAGGATCTTCATCTTCCTCTTCCTCAACATCAAAAATAGTGTTCGAGAAAGAATCCGCTTCGCAATTAAAACACAAAAGAGCTGCCCTGAGATTCACGATATGTGTTCCTTAATTGTGGCCCACATAGTGAACATTGCTGCAGGTGAAATATTGGTGTTTAGTTCCAGTATTGATCTTGCACCCGAATCGAATGTATTTGATTTGTATGATACTTAACACGGATTTTGTTATTTGCACGCCTGTGACGTGAGGGAGATTCTAGCCGCGATTAGAAATTTGTCCTTTCTGGAATGTCACTCAGGCAATTTGAACGCTTTGGAAGGTCTAGGGAAATTGGACACTAAGTCCCGCAGATTTCTTTGCCGATTTCTATCACAGCTACTATAGAAATTTCTTATCAATATAAGTCAAATGCCTTTTTCATGCTATGTGTTGCTTCTGGGATTGTACGTTTCAGAGTTCCATCGACGTTCACTTCTGACAGAGGACCACAGTTCGGGAGCATATTTAAATAATTAACGAACTTACTCGGTTGCAATAACAATTGTCGAAGGAAGTCTTATTTTCCAGCAGCGAATGGAATGCTCAAACGTTGTCATAGATCATCAAACGCCTCAATAATGTGTCTTTACGGCAAAGTACGGTTTGACGCTCTGCCTGCTTTTCTCCTGGGTTTAAGAACTAGCATCAAAGATTTGGAAGCATAAGCAGTAAAATTAATGGAAATTATTAGTAGATAGTGAGTTACATCATAACTCATTACAGTGTGTTGCTGATTTACGCGAACTCATGCGTAAGGTCAGAGCAACTCCGATAAATAGACACGGTAACAAAAAGCTATTTGCTCACTCTCGTTTGAAGAAAACTTCACACATTTTATTAGAGTGGACAAAGTGAAGAATCCTTTTAAAGAATGCTGTTTATATAAAGCTTTAGGCAAATTTCACTTTTATTTAAATTACACAAGTGTGTAAAATTGTGTAAACAAAATCGCGGAATTTTTTTTTAACAAACCCTGAACTTCGGTTCCTACATACATTTTCACCATCAACATTTACCTGGGGAGTGAAGAATGAAAAGTCAAGGCAATTCATTTGAAAATTTCGCTTTTTATACATGAGCTTAAATCCTTGCGTAATGAAAATATAAAAGCAGTCTTTGCAAAGAAAAGGCTTAACAAGGTTTGATATTTTTAATTTTAACCTAACTAAATAGATACAATGAAGTGTTAACAACAATTTGGAATTTAAGGGCTTACAAATCAAACCAAAACAGATACAAATCAAGTGCATGAAAAGCTGAATTTGTAATTTTTGAGAATCAACAGAAGTTATTTGAGATTTTTTTATCGACTTTGTGAAGGAAAAATTCGTGACATAAACTTTGAGAATCTTATTGAATTGGAACGATTAAAAAGCGGGATTCTATCATTTACATCTTATGGAATCTGAGCTACAGATTCAACAAGTATTTGTTACAGGAGTCTGGCTGAGAACTATTTCCTAAGAGGATACCATCGCTGCCTCAATGGCTGAGTTGATAAGGATGTTGTGTCTTGCGTTTGATTGTGAAAACCTAGATTCAAGGTCGATACTCGACTCCTCGTGAGAGAGAAAAATGAATTTCCTCCCTCGTCCAGCGCCCAATGGGAGAAGATCTCCGACACATTGGTCCCAGCGAGGCTGCGACCACACGCGTGATGATCATCTCGGCCGCTCATGTTGTGTGTCCATGAGTATGCGAACCGCAGATATACACCCAACAAAGGCAAACCGAGAGAAGTGCCTGCAGCTGGGCAAGCCATCATGCAGACAGGAATTTGGATGTTCATACGATCGGCAACTGCGTACAGCATCTATGCCGATCGTGCACACATCGATGTCGGCTCAAAGGGTCGAACTCTCGTGTGTATATTTACACTATAGAGAATTCGGTTTCCTTTGGCGGCCAGTCGTGACCTACGATATACCCGTCGGTCGGATGACCGACCGACGTGCATGCAGATAAAAACAGGGGAATATTCCCTGCACGTGTGTGGCGGAATTCATTGGATACGAGCATTGACATGCTTCGGGTTTGATGTCGGTTGCTTGGTGCTGTAACCGAATTGTTTTTCAGGAACATGATGCGATGCTTGCAACCATACCCCTGGGGGAAATGTTTGAATATGCTAATGCAATTGCCTTAGGAAATGATAATGTTTTAGATGCTTTAGGAGGAATTTTGGGTAATTGAAACACAAGGTAAGTAGTGGCGTTTAGTGGAACAGCCACAGGAGGACTTTTCGGGTAATTGAAAAAAAGGTAAGTAGTGACGTTCAGTGGAACCGCCACAGATGTGGTCGAGAAAAAATAGCATGTCAGAGTACTGGCTTTGTGCTATATGTTCGCCTTTCCTGGGAGAAGTAAAAAAAAAAAACACAAATAAAATATCTTTTTGCGAACCCTTGTTAAAAGAGCTCAGCAATATAAGGGTCTTGATAAACCCATTAAAATTGGTGCCTACATTCATTGTAACACCGGCACGAATCGCACCTTTTTTGCCTCCCTTTGAAAGCTCAATCATGAATAGCTTACTCTATACGTCTTATAAATGCTTAGTTAGTGTTATTTTTATTAGATTCTTTTATCATCTATTATACTTTCCCTGCTAACTTTATTATACGGCAGAACTGCCCTATGCACTATACCACTTTAATCTTTCAGGCACACTCTTTACTAATGCAGTTGGCTTCATTGTGGATCGATATGTAAAGAATAACTAATAGGATCATAAAAAAAAGCCGCCCCTCTAACTTTACTCCAAGAATCGTCTTACACATGGAGTCCATGAAAATCCAATTAATCGCTTAGAAACACTTGGGCGGCAGACGAAGTTTGCTCCTTTTCCACATGCAACACTTACAGACAAACGATCTTAACCTTTATATTAGTGCTTTAAAGGATTACGGATCAATGTATACATACCTGTCGGCCTCGAAGTACACACAGCCACCAGCCCTCACATCCGTCTGTGTCCTGCTCAATAACAGTCAGAATGTCGCCCTTCTTGAAAGCCAATTCGTCAGGAGTATCGGCTAGGTTATCGAAGATGGCCTTCGCATGGAGTTTCTGCAAAAGAAAAATCAATATAAACACAAATATTAATCATCTCGCACCGACTGCAGTAAAGTTTACGACTTCGGCAATTCAATTAACACGAGTTTACGAGCGCAAGGGTTGCTCTGGTTGAACTAGTATGTAAAGGGAGAATATTGCGCAATCACAATCTGCGGCACTAATTCTCGGAACTTCATTAACAGGAAATGACTAATGATTTATTATACACTGAAACTAATAGAATTTTCTATTAAGTACATATTTTCGCAGTTGTATGCAAATTGAAAACACCGAGGAGGATATTGAGTGTGTGCATTAGTGAGTTCCGAAGTTAATTCTGGGTTAATTGTTTTGTGTCACTGTAAGGTAGAAATAAAATAACTACTTGTAGTTCTCCTTCATAATGTGCCCCCTAATTTTGTTGCCTGAAGTTCGAACGAAGAAAGAGGATTCCGGTCATTCTTAGAATGCTATTAAAGAAAAGGGGTTCTCAACACCTGAATCACTACAATCATTATTTTATACCATTTTCATGTGAATTCAATCTGCAAATCTAATCGAGTGTAGAAAACTATTGTTAAGTAATTTCGATTTTACGTTGATCGACTTCCTCGATTCAATCTCTGGATTGTGAATAATCCAAGTAAAATACCAAAGTTTGTTCTTTTTACATCTCTAACTTCATCATTTTCTTTATTACCTTTCACGATTGTTAGTTTTTCCAAATCCCCTTATTGACTGACATTTATTTTTCCGCTGTCAGTTTGCCTGCCTCTCTCTGTCGTCTATCTCACGTTAGATGTCGCGTTTAAATCCTTGTCTGCTATTCACTTCGGTTGTAAATTCGTCACACTATTGATAGATTTGTTTTTCAGTCGAACAAGATAAGCGGTTGGCTTCTTTTCTATTTCTATTTCTCTTTACCACTAATTGGCAAAAGCGCATTAGGTAGCTTAATAAACATGTTAGATTACTATAACTCTCGCACTTTCGAATAAAGCATGCTAGGCGAGATCTCTTTTTTCTGGTTACGCTAAATTTCCATCGTACAGTAAGTATGTGGCGTTTTTAGCAGATACACACGACCAATAGTGAAGAATAACACCACCAAAAGCACATCCATTAAAGCCGTATACCATAGCAATAATATAGCATTTCCACATCAGTCGAATGTACTTGAGTTCAGAAATCGAATTCATACACACGGCAGTGGCCTGATGCATTGAGCTTTGGTTCTATATTTTAGTGATTCTAACCGTGATAGCGACGGTTCGAATCACACGCTCTTCACTATCGTTGCAAACGCTATAAGTATATCATAATTGTCGTGCTATAACTAAAATACTTATTCGTTTAAACTGTGGCACCATTTATTTGGGTGCATATATATATATTTTTTTTAATATACTTTTCGTGGGAGAAGCGAACCTATAGCGTCGGCATGGCGCCCCGAGATGCCACCAAATAATCGTTGCAGTTCTTTTTGAACAGTTGCAGGTTGCAAAGCTCCGGAAACACTCGCGCGGGGAGGGAGTGTGGCGGCCCCGCCAAACCTCATTGCCTACTTACCCGAAGAACCCCAATAACTACAATCCACCTTTCATTAGTTTCTGCTAATGCAATGGCATTAGCACTTGTAAATGCTTCACGCATTAAGTTCATCAAACGTATTTAGCTAAAAGCTCGTGGAAGAGAATTCTTGCCGCCATTCATTTATTCGAATTCAAAATTCCCATTAAGAATTCTGTTCCAAACATCATAAATCCCAAGCACAATTCGGCATCTTCGGTTGCCAGGCAAATCCCAATTTTATATACGCATTTTCCCTAGTAAAATTTCTGAAAACGAAATAATTTGGTTTACATATAATGTAATCATAACAGGGATCATAAGCATTGCGTCGCCTATTCTCAGCCTCACCACGTGTATAATAAATTCCTTTGCATACACATTGGCTGGCGACCTATACCCAAGGGACAAAGGCAAATATACGCATCTTGCGTCTTAAGGCATGAATTAAATCCTACAGCATAGGTCAATGCAAACAGGTATGGTTGGCAGCGATGCAATAGACACCATCATCATCATCATCATCATCATCGGCACTACAACCGCGAACCGGTCTTGGCCTTATTTAGCAAGTCCTGCGGCTTGTTAAATTTTCCGTAATGATTTGTTTTTTCCAGGCAAGGTTATTACCCCTGTAAATAAGCTAGAATCAATTAGCACCATGTGCATGATGCATTTGCGGTTATCAGCTTAGACAATGATCTATACGATCTCTTTGTCTTTCCATAGTTCTGGATCTGCTTCTCATGTCCTAGCGGCATGAACAAACAGAAACTCAATTAGCACCCAATGAGATTCGGTTTGTTTACTTAGACGAACTCACATCTCATGATGCACATTATTCCCCTTTCTTTGTTTTCAGATTCGTTCCCATGGCTTTGGCCCATGAAAGAACCAATGTTCACACATACATGTGTACCATTATAGATCTTCGCTAGGAGATCTAGTTCCCTACCCCCAAAGAGAGACTTCAGGTTTCTCTTGGGATAGAAAATGCACCCTTAAAGTAAGAGCTGAATTTCCTTCGCCAGCGAATTAGTATCGCTGTGTCGTATTTCAATCGCGCATACGGACCTATCGCCGGGGATGCGTAAACACCGTCAAGTCTGATACTTAGTGGAGTGCGCGCGTCCTGAGTGAAGTCTGAGTTGTAACATCAATCAATACCAATTGGAAGTTCCTTTTTTTTCTTCCTGGTGTCAATTATCAAATAGTGCTGAAGTTCGTTGTACATTAATGAGACGCTTTGTGAGTGTTTTACCTAGATACATTGCTTACAATTAACTCTATCCGGAGTCCTTATCGGTACCGGTTAACGTTTATTCGCAATTAAAGGCAAATAAGTAAGAAAATTTGTGATCCAATGTTAAAAGGGACCCTTTATAAGTTTAGTCGACTAAGCCTCACCAAACAAAACAAAAAATAATAAAGGATAAACATTTAAATTACAAAACAAGATTCAGTGTTTTATTTTTCACTAGGGGACCTGTGTTTCAATAACGAAAATTTAGTGTGTTGTTGACAGATTGATGAGGATTGAAGTGAATCAGCGCCGTACGCCGGTGCACCCTACTTCTCATCCCTACAGGAGTTCCACAGCTTTACCGCTCTGGAACGGAACGAATTCTGATGCAGGGACGTTCGCGCCGTCGGGAGATAAACCACAAACGGGTGCGATCCGTCGGATTGTCTTGTGGACCGTATATAAATCGAATTGCGTGGAACAATACCACGAATCTCCGAAGAACAGTACCCATGATAATATCTGTAAAACAGACAGAGATCGGCCTTCGATGTGATAGTGACTGTAGTCCCGAGGTCAGCGCCGAGTCCCCGATTAGGCGGATCGCTCGTCTCTGTATGCTCTCAATTAGGTCGAGGGTATGTTTAGAGCATAAGAGCAATATTCGATCGCGGGTCTAATTTGGGATTTATAGAGGAGAAGAAGTTGAACCGGAGTAAAATATTTCTTGGCTCTAAAAAGATAACTCAGTTTTGCTGAGGCAGACCTGCCGATGTTCAACGCCTGTTTATGTCACGATACATTTCCGCAGATCGTGACGCCGAGCAATTTAAAGATTTCCCCAGATTCGAGGGCCTGGCCATTCATCATCAGCTGTGGAACCGGTGATCCACTTTTCTTTGTGAATGTTGTATACTGCATCTTCTCTGTATTGAAATCGGCGAGATTGACCTTTGACTTTGTCCAGATCCCGATTCAGAGAGTCTATCTGTGTACATCTCAGCAAATGCGACGTTGATGCAGTAATCGGCCGGTCACTCGGAAAGGAGGAAATAAGCATACCAACATCCGCAAAACTGAACACTTTGATATCCGTTGACTCCAGCAAATCATTTATGTGAAGCAAAAACAAGGTTGCAGCCAAAATAGAACCTCGAGGCAGCCCAGAATAAACAGGATTACAATCGCCATTGACCACAATTTCAAAAGCTGTGTGGTTAATCTGAATCCTGTCGACGGTACATGAAAGATGTTCAAAAAATGTCACCGGTCGATCGTCATTCGAGGAGCGGTAAAGACAACAACGAAATTTAACAGAATTCCTCAGTACGACCCTCAACCACATGTTACTAGGTTCCAACTCCTCCATCCTCTGGCAAGCCAGATCGGATCGCGCGAAGACGTAGACTCCGCCATTAAAACGGGATCTCGAATGTAAGTCGTATACTGAGTACCGAATATATGTCGAATTAGTTGACGAATGAACTTGGGTCTCAGTCAGGTGAAGGATATCAGGTTTCGCTCTTTGGAAATATCGGTGAGCGGCGTATACATTCGTATTGGTGAAACCGATGCCCCTCATGTTACAAAATTCCGCTATCAGTCGAACGCCGACAGACCCTCGAGAACGAGGCCGATTATGTGGTGACAAATTTCTTAAAGTTCGGTTATTTATCAGAATATTTTCATGATGTTCTCCCTGACATAGTCTCCCCTGGAGATCCGAATGGGAAACTACTTTACCTGCGGAATTAGATAATATTTTTCATTACACACCTCTGATAAGAGCTATAACGTACGGTTATATAGTTATATGATTCACTTCAATTTAATTGAGTGTAGATTATTTTTCATTTCATAACATTGATAAAAACATATCGTGCTGTGAAGAATTATAGACTCAAACGTAAATTTTCAGTTTTCCTGGAATGAATAATAAACTTTTATGATTAGTTGTGGGACAAAATATTGTCAACCGACACCAACCCAGGGAAAACACTTCTTCGTACTTTTTGGCGTGCATTCTTCCAGAAATAAACACAATTTGTTTTCAGATTTCCAATGAAAGCTGGCCACACCATAATTCCTTCGCTTCCTAAGGGCTTCCGTAACATGATTTTCCTTTCTTTCCTGATCTCATGCCAATAGTACTTGAAGTGGTCGGGCCCGTCGAGATAATTTTTTCTCATCACTGAAGATCACAAACATAAGACCACATTTCATCGTGTTGGATGCGTGTTTCAGCGAATTCAATTCGTGCTTCCTTATGTCCCTATTTGAGTGGTGGTGTATACAAGCACTTTCGATACTTCAAGGTGCTTGTGGCTATTGCCCACTTTCTAATGAGGCTAGACACGCAGTCCAAATTAAAACGTTGAACCATTCGGGACGAAGAAGCTCCTGTTTTGGAAGTTTCACCTAGAACGGCTCGTTATACCTACGGTGAGATTTTTTCTGGTTTTCCAGATAGCTTATTTCTTCCGTAATTTTCAATATTGGCTTGTAGCAAATTCTTCACTACACGTTGAGAGCGAATTATTTCATTGGCAATTTGTCTTCGCGTCATTTCACTATTTTGTAAATCGACTATTCTTTGTTTTTCACTGTCCGTTAATTGTTTCCCACGTGGCATATTAAGAACTTTAAACAAATTCACTGCGTAAAACAAAAAGTCTGTTTATTATCACTCCAGAACGTCTGCACTGTTTTTTAAGAACTTAGTTTTTTAAGGTAAGCGTTACAACTAAGCTTGAGATCGAAAAAAGGCTTGAGTTTATACTTTCACCTAAACAGGGAAAATTTAGGTTTTTTGTTAGAAAATGAATTACCATTGCTGGTAAAAAAGCAATTAAGCCATGAAAAGGTTTTCCCTGAGTTGGTATCGGTTGACAATATTTTGTCCTAGAAAACTGAAAACCTACGTTTGATTCTATAATTTTTCACAGCACTGTACATGTTATATCCTTAAAAAGTCCCTTTCCTGGTGAGTAGGGTGGATGGTCAAGCAGTTCAAACCGTAATTTGTGGATTTTCGTCATGGCAACCACTGAGGCGCGAGACGGCGCGTCGCCTTGGTAAAACAGGATTTTCTTTTTCTGCAAATGTGGCCGTTTTTCCGCAATTTCTGCCTTCAGTTGGTGAAGTAATGATGCGTAGTATGCTCCTGTAATGGTTTTTCCTTTTTGATAAGATAACTCCATGACTATCCCAAAAAACAGTTGCCATCACTTTCCCAGCTGGAAAAAAAGAAGGTTTTTGCTTTTTTTGGAGCCGATTCCCCCTTTGCAGACCATTGTTTTGACTGTATCTTTGTTTCGGGCGTGTAATGGTGTAGCTAAGTTTCATCGACAGTTATTAATCGGCGCCAAAATTTGGAATTATTGCGCCTAAACTGCGTCAACAGAGCGTTGGAAATGTTAATTCGCACACGCTTTTGGTCTGACGTGAGCAAATGCGACACCCAACGCACGGACAGCTTTCTAATGCCTAAATCTTGATTTAATATGTGGCAAACACGTTGTTTGGACATTTTCATAGCATCTGCAATCTCTCTCACTTTAATTCGGTGGTCTTCTAGGACCATTTGGTGAACTTTAGCGATGTTATCCTCAGTTGTTGCAGTTTTTGGACGTCCCGAACGTTCATTGTCTTCCAAACTCTCACGACCACGTTTAAATTCAGCTGCCCAAAATTTCACTGTGGTAAATGATGGTTCAGACTCCACATACACGGAATCCAACTCATCTTTGATTTGCGTAGGCGTATTGCCTTTCAAAAACAAAAATTTAATGACAGCTCGATACTAAATTTTGTCCATTTTCACAAAAACACTCACATCGACTCACTCAAACTACTGACAAATAAAAACTACGCATCCAAAATGGCTGAAATGTTGGAGAGTAACTGCCAAAAGATGCACATCTACATTCACTAGCTTTTATTGACGAGTGCTGCTATCTTCATGTCGAGGTCGGAAACTTTTCAGTTGTGGTGTTTTTTTTTTTTTTTGAATTCAATCGATCCAGAGGCATGCCGACTAAAACCACCTCCCGCCAACACATATTTCCGTTGATCTCCACGGAACTTTCTTTTAAATGTTCCATTGCGGGGCGAGGCTGAGTTTACCATTTACTCCGCTTCTCGCTTCGGAACTGCTGCATCATGTCTCATAGAATATCATTTGTTGCGAACCTTGCTTTTTTGGAACCTAGCATGTATTCTGTCAGTCTTATCGGAGTAATGGTCCATCTCATATGTTCCTCCAATATCATTCGAGGAACAGAAAGAGGCGATCTCGGTGTACGTGTTCCGCATTTTCTATTTTGACCTATCTCGTACTACAAGCAGTCTGGATAATCGACATGCTTATGGTTGTGCAAGTATTGCCGAAAGCGTCCATGTCCTGATATCAGCTGAGCCAGGTCTTAGTTCAGCTCGTCATGTTTTATTTTCACTCATGTTTCCAGGTATCATGGTGTGGGTCCATCTTTATTTGATGGAAGTATCCCACATTCGTTGCCATTCTTTTAGGCTTGAGAGCTCTAACTGTGACCACATTCGTCGGCGATTGCGGTTTCCTTAGCTGCAATGTCGAGGATTTTCCTCCCGACTCAGACATTTGTGGCATCTTCGGCTATTGTTCGGACTGCGCAGCATACTCCTAATGAAGCCATCCTATGCGCTAAGTTTACTCCCCTGATGTACGACTAGTACTGAGGCCCCTGCCCATATGTGAGCTGCATACATTATAATGGAGGTGTTGAAACCGGTTATCAGTTGTCTTATGTGGGGCCGGGGTCTTTCAACCTTGGATAGCAGTCTCCCCAAAACTTTGCATGCATACTTTAGTCATTTTTTCACTCGTTTTCCGCAAGTTTCTTTTTTTTTTACACTAACGCGCGCACAAAATGGGATTTTGAAGTACCCTTAAATGTCACAGCACAATGCGAGCGGATGGAGAGGAAGTGAACGAGGAAAGGAGGTGTCGATGTATATTGGTCTTGAATATCTGGACATCACAATGGCCAGGAAACACATGATCAGGCAGAACATTCCATATTCGTGTGGTTCGGCTAAAGAATGAGGTATGGCGGGAAAATGTCTGAAGGGGCGGAACGCATTCAGCAAGTTCAGTTGAGCAACGACCGTGGTAATACCTATAGAAAAGAGATAGGCATGATACGTTGCGCCTGTGTTTCTTGAAGGTCAATCTTTCGTCGAGGGTAATACCAAAATATCTATTATAAGGACTAGATCTGATGGTTTGTCCTTCTATTTCCAAATCAAGGTGTTCAACTTTGTTGTGTTCGTTTATTAAACTGTGTCCGTCTTATGTGCGGCTAGTCTCTATTCGGTCATATCTAGATAACATTTAATGCTCTGGCTGTATGTGAACAAATATTCTCCAGGCCATTTAGATATTTAGTCACGGACACTATCGCTAAATCATCCACATACCCAATGATTGTTACTCTTTATAGTACATTGACCGTGAGCACACCATCTTACATAATATTCCACGTCAGCAGTCCTAATACACACCCCTGGGTATATTTATCCGCTGTTATTGTATATCCCTGTGCTCCCTCATCAGTGTCATAGAGCGAAGTATCGAGGGTATCTATTGCATTGGGTTTCTATCTTGCCCAGCTCCCATTTTTCTGTGACACTGGCCTCCTTAAATCTAGCGCATTAGAAGAGTTCATGTCCTTCTTGACATATTGAATATTCCGTTCTATCTTCTTGTTGAGTTGCTTTGCTTTCCTAGATTGTGCTGACCACTCTCCTTATTGACCCGTGTTTCCCTTTAAACGGAACATCTTGCCGGTGGTTCCTCCTCGGTACTCAGGATAGTATAGCGTTTACGACGGTAGTGAAGTAGGTATGATTCGAACAGATGACGGTTAGAATCACTAAACGATTGAACCAATCCACAACACATCAAGCCACTGCCACGTGTACGAATTCGATTGTAATCGTCAAGTACACCCAACTGATGTGGTATTACTATGTTATTGCTTGGTACGAGGGTTGCCTTTTATATTTCGGGATTAGAGAAGAAAAACAAATATTGATCATCGAAAATCACTTTATTGTTTTTCAAAATATTCCCCATGAAGATCTATACACTTTTGCATGCGTTTGAGCCAATGGTCGAAGCACTTTTGCCACTCTGATTGAGGTATCTCCAACACATGCATTCTGAATGCAGCAACCGCTTCTTCAGGTGTCGAAAAACGTTGACCTCTCATTTTGTTTTTTACGTACGGGAATAAAAAGAAGTCATTCGGTGCCAAGTCAGGACTATACGGAGGATGACCCATCAAATCGATGTTTTGGGTGCTCTAAAATGCAGTTGTCGCAGCCGATGTGTGAGAGCTCGCATTGTCGTGGTGAAGAGTGATCCGTCTTCGGCGGTTGGTTTTCCTGATTTCTTGGAAGACAACTGGCAAACAAATGGTTGTGTACCACTCATAATTGACTGTTCTGCGTTGTTCTAGTGGTACGGTTGCGAGATGTCCAGTTTTTCCGAAAAAAACAGGCGACCATTTGCTTGGAAGTGCTTCGTGCGCGAACAACTTTTGTTGGATTTGGCTCATCTTGAAACACCCAGACAGTCGACTGCTGTTTACTTTCGGGCTCATACGCGTAAGTCCACGATTCATCACCTGTCACGATGCCATAGACGTGTTTCGAAGCATCGCGACCGTATTTTTTGAGCATTTCTTTCGACCAATTGACACGAGCCTTTTTTTGGGCGATTGACAAATTGTGTGGGATCCAACGCGAACAAATTTTTTTGACAGTCAAATGTTTATGCAATATTGAATGTATGCTGGTCCCACTAACGCCTAAGGTTGTCTCAATCTCACGATAGGTTACATGACGATCTTCCAATATCAGTTCGCGCACACCATCAATGGTTTTCGGAACAACAACTGATTTTGGACGACCTTCACGAAAATCATCTTGGAGTGAACTACGACCACGATTGAATTCAACATACCATCGATAAACACTGGTCCTTGATGGAGCTTCATCGCCAAAAATTGAATTAAGTTCATCCATGCACTGTTGCTGAGTTAATCCACGCCGAAAGTTGTAAAAAATAATCGCACGAAAATGTTGACGATTTAATTCCATTTTTGGGCCGAGATGAATCTTTTAAGTTACTGTAAACAACACAAATAGCGCTCGTATGTCAAAACGTTCTGAGTGCGTATAACCTCAAAAATGTCCAACTTTACGACAGAGCTGTCAATTGCCGGGTTGCAACGCTAGGGTTGCCAAATCCCGAAACATAAGAGGCAACCCTCGTATACGGCTGATGCTTTTGCTTATTCGATTTTCTTTCTGTGTTGATCTTCACTATTTTATTGCGTACTGTGTGTGTATCCATTAGAAGTGCTACAATACTTTTGGTGGGAGAAAATCGCCACATTGGTTGTTACAAGATCCGATTAGATCTTGTTGATGCTGTACTTCTTCGATCTCGTCCCTTGTTTCTGTATTCATTTCCAATAATTCTAGTTCTGCTTGCACTACTCTGGTCTTCCATTCGGCAATTTCCAATTCTTGCACGGCGACCATCAATTCCGCCTTGATCTCGACCCAACTTGACAACTGGGTCGATCGAGCGTCAATTACCTGAAATACTTCCCTTAACTAGGGAGTGGAAGTTGGGAATCGTGCATCATGTGGAGGTATGGGCAGTATGGGTTTTCTCACCTTCGACGATACGGTTAAATAGTTGCTCCTGATACATACGTCGATACTTCCTTTCCTCTCCATCCGTTTGCAGTGTGCTCTGACATTTAAGCGTACTCCAAAATCCCCTTTTGCGCGTGGGTTAGTGTAAAAAAAAGAAGAGATTTGCAGGGAAAGCTTAACATTTCATATTGAAAGCTTTCAAAAGGTTTGGGTATACAGAAAAGCTTAGTTCTAAGCGAACGTTTTTTACCAGAGCCTGGAGGGCGAAGGGAGACGGAACTGGTTACCATACTTAAATTATGAGAATATGAAACTACTCCACTTATATTTTGCAAATGGAATTATTCCTATCACTCCTATATCTGACGTTGTAGAATATTACAAGGGTTGTAATATAGATTTATATAGGGATATCCCTCGTGGCTCTCATTGTCAAAATGATTAGGAGTTTGAGGTTTGCGTGAAATTCTGTGTAAACAAGCTCGACTAACCACTCGTTGCCACTGTGACAATTGGACAGCTATCGAATTAATTTTTGGAATGTCAGCTTTATGTTAAATATATTGAAATTCGTACGTCCGTATCACATTGAAATTGTATGGGACATTCTAAACACCAAGTTTTACTTCTCTTCATAAAAAAGTAATCCTGACAGAATGACCTAAAACAGAAAATTGGGTTGGATCCTGGAAATGTGGTACTTTTATCAATTAATTCGTCTCACAGGAGGTAACATTTTCTTTGTGTTTTATTTAATTTCATTTGTCGTAGAAATTTTTGGATGATTTGGTTCGTGGGTGCAGGTGATCATCAACTGAGTGATGATCTTTACAATGGATTCCGCAGTCCAAGCACGTAGCACCCCTAAAAACAAATTCTAAAATTGGTTCCTTTGTTCGCTTAAGTTTTCAAATCCAATGTTGAGTTGCTGCATTCCGTGGCAAACGTGTGTCTTTACTGCCGTGTTTGTCTTATTTCGCTCCCAGCTAAAAACAAGTAACTACTTTATCAATGAGTTAGTATAGTTGGGTATTTTGCTTTCTCCTCTACGACTACAAAGACTGCAGTCATTCTTCAATCTGCCGACCCCTTTATTTGTTCTGTCTAAAATTTCTATTATTAGCGCAGAGCCACCTTCTGAGTCAAAGAAGAAAAAAATCATACATTTAACAAACTTTCTATAACAAAAGGAGAAAGACAAATTTGAGGGAAGGAAAGACTCTGAGGTGTGAACTATGATCTCGCAAGGTAAAAATCTTTCTTCTAGCCTCGAGGTGACGATTTCATCGTATTCCGTTAAGGTGTCCCCAGGTTGATATCTGGCCTAAGCTCATGTCTGGGACGGGACTGACGCCTGGAATTAGTATGGAGCTGCTAATTGGGGCGATGGCGCAAAGTACAGTTTGACCTCGACGAGAAACAGAGCCTTGACTTGATGAATTAATTAGAGTTAAACCGGTTTGATTTTAAAGCGATCGATAGTGTTATGTGGCTGTGGTAATACCCAAGTTTTGAATACGAGATACCGCCTCTCGGAGCAGGTAATTCGTCGCAAACCACAGTATTAAGTGATTCGCAAACGATTGCCGTGGAGATCTGATTTTGCGAAAAGGGAAAGAATGTGGCTCTTATTAGAGGCTGCCAATCGCGACTAATCAGGAAATATTCTTCACGAGAATTTGTATATTTACACCGAATTCGTACATCAGCCAAGTGAATGTGTTTTTTTTTTGCGTATTTGTCGTGAATCACTCGGAAATCTTTGAAGGGGACTATACCGAGAATTTGTTTATTCTGAGCTTAATTTCATCAAGGCTGATTACTTTGAAAAGGTTTTGATACTAAGTTGTGGGTTTTTATATATAACAATCCGGTTTGGTATACATTAAGTACGTTGGAAATACTTCGTTTGTGTTAATCGATATCCTCTGTAAAACGGGTTGTTTGCATGTAAAAAAAATATGTCTGATTCACATTAAAAGTATTTCTTAGCAGTTTCCTGCACAGAGTCAGAAGGCTCTACTATTATAGGCTGTTGTCCTTTATAAAACTAACTAAATACCAGAATTGATTACCATGTTAGGACTAAGAAAAAGAGCCGCTTAATAAATTAAGGTAAAACGTCTCTCAGGAATTCCTCAACTAGACCAAAGAGCAAGGTGCTATTATCAATGCCGAACATCGAACTGTTATGTCACGGTTTGACTTAAGAATACAGCTGAATCTTCTCTCAGTCATTTGTAGACTCAGCTAATTAGCAAGTTTTCGTAACCGAATGTCGCGTATATATGTCATGTTAACACTTACCAAAAGAACAACCTCATCTTAAAATGGGCTAAATAGCTAGCTCAATATCACACATATATGCCTTATATAAGAAGCTTTCCCCACTCATTGCAAAAATTGGCGAAATAATAGTTCGGGGAAAAGAGTACCATTATTTCTACGTTTGTTTCAAGACTGTGTTTATTATGGTTCTGATTGGCCGAATTGGATCAAATATGTTTTATTTTTTTATACAATTTTTTGCCTTTTTAACAGTAATTTCATAATAACTCATTCGATGAAGTCCTGACCCCTATTGGCAAAAGACTTTACTAAGGGACTTTCACAATCTTCCTCCTGATACCACTTTTTTATCACTAAAGAAGTTTTGTAATGGTCAACAACATGGTAATCGTTTGGAGCTAAGTCTATTATTACTACTATGGTGTTGCATCACATGAAATGTCCGATTTTTGCTCAATCGGAAATAAGAAGTTCTCGAGTGAACATCTGTGCCTGAACGTTAAATTTTCTTTTTTTTTTATAAAGTAAAGTGGTACGTGTACTTGACGTGTAAGAATTATAATTATATTATATTTTTACCATGCTGTCGGCAGTTCAAATTTGAACCCTCTTCCTTTATGAATTTAAAATGGATATAATGCGTCATTGGAAAAACATTAATGACGCATTTGAAGATGCAGCGGTAAACGAACGCACTATACGAGGTTGGTTTGGAAAGTTCCGTTCAGAAGATATCAGCCTCGAAAATGAACCACGTGGGAAGCCGAAAATGTTAGTTGACGACGATGTTTTAAGAGAAACGGTGGATGCGAACCTAACGACCCAACGAGATCGGTGCGGGAGATTGCACAAAGCATGAGAGTATCACCATCATCGGCACTACAACCGGGAACCGGTCTTGGCCTTATTTAGCAAGTCCTGAGGCTTGTTAAATTTTCCATAATGATTTGTTTTTTCCGGGCAAGGTCATTAGTCTTGCGCCAATGAGAGTATCCCCCATGACAATAAGTCGACACCTTTCTCTCATAGGAAAGGTAAAGAAACTCGATAAGCGGGTACCCCATGAACTGAAAGAGTCCCAAAAACTACGGCGCCTGGAAATCTGCGCATCGCTTAGATTATGAAACCAAACAGAACCGTTTTTGCACCGGATAGTCACTTGTAATGAAAAGTGAATTTTGTATGATAACCGTAAAACACCTGGGTAATGGTTGGATGCAGGTGAAAAACCAAAACACACCCCCAAAACCAATCTTCACTCAAAAAGGGTTATGGTGACAATTTGGTGGACATTGAAAGGACCAATCCACTTTTCATTTCTTCAACCAGGAGAAACGATAAACGCTATCAAATATTGTGTGGAAATCGACGTATTGCATGCCAAATTGGCTACCTGCGGTGGTCATTGGGTATGGCCCGATCCTTTTGCATAACAATGCTAGACCCCATACCTCACAAGTAACGGTGCAAAAACGATTGCAGTTGGGATTTGAAATTCTTCCCCATCCACTGTACTCTACTGACATTTTCGCAACGGACTACCATCTATTCCGCAATCAGTTTTATTAAGCCGGCAGAAGGAGGGCCGGAACTGAGCAGAGGTCATAAAAACCCTTGAAGATTTCATTGCCTCAAAAAGTCATCCCTTCCACGAAAAAGGAATATTTGACCTTGTATCACATTGGAAGAATATCATTGAAGCCAACGGATCTGTGGCGGTTGCGCCAAACCCCACTGTTACTTACCCGAAGAACCCCCATAACTCCGACCCAACTTATAAGTTTCGCTAATGCAATCGCATTAGCACTTTAAATGCTTCACGCATCAAATAGATCAAAATTTATATAACCTAAAAGTCCCTGTAAAAGAATTCTTACCTTTCATGCATTTCTTCGCATACAAATTCCCTACAAGAATTCTTTCCATTATACGGGAGCATAAAACAAAACCTATTCGGTACCTTCGGTTGCCAGGAAAATTCCAGCCTTCCCACACCTGCACCGCAATCTCCGCGCAGCAACAACATTTCCTTCCCAAGAATAATCAATGCTTTCAATGCATTACCGGGAAATGCCTGCAAAGAATTTTTCCCACAAGGGCATTCATACATGTATCAATGCATCTCTGCATTAGCGACCCGGAACCGAATTTTCAATTAGTGTAGATATTCACGCTAGAGTTCGATCCTGGCGTCGCCATAGATGCCATGTACAATTGACACAGATGATATATACAAACCGTCATTGCATAACCATCTAATCTGCTTTGCAATGACTTGCAACTATCGATACAGCTGCAAGCACTTTACCCAGAAATACTTCTTGGTTTGAATCTTCAAACAATCCCCAACGGCGTGCTTAGCCGCCGGATTGGATCCAATAGCATAAACTTATGCAAACAAAAGAATCTGATTTTCCCAGTCGGCAGAGAGACGATATACGATCTCTATTGTATAAATTATCGCAATCACTTTTAGCATCTAATGACTGGCTGCTATTTAGACAGCTGACCCTCATTACCGAACGATGCCTTAGGTCGTTTCCCCTTTGTTCTTTTTCCCTCGTTGTAGGTTCCGTTTATCCTTGGCTAAACGCACCGATAAACACGGTGATGTGTACGAACACACGCATACACCACCGCCTCCCAGAACACCTTCCATTGGTCACTGGTCAAAGGAAATTTCATTTCAATTTCAGGGTTGAATCGTGGAGTCCTTTACCATCCACCGACCGAGCCGGTCGTTTTGCTCCCGCTGTCTGTAGCGCTGCGGACATGCGTGTTGTACCCCGAGTCGGGGTTAGTGTTGCGTCGAAAACAGTAGTGTTTAATATATTCATTTTAAAGTAATTTTTCTAGTGTCTCCGGTTTAAATACAATAGTGTAAAATGTTAAAATAATACAAGCAATTAAAGTAATAAAAAATGCTTATCACCCATCAATCCGTGCGTTTTATTTAATTTTCCGTGCTGCAGTTCTGGGTGTTATAGTTCATTCTTTTCTGTCGAGAACATTACTGCCGAGGAGAATTCTTTTGGTGCTCGCATTTGCTGCGTTTCATTCGTTTGCATTCGAGGAACTATTAAGTGAATGATGGGGATGCGAAGTAAATCAGCGCCGTACGTCGGCGCACAATACTTCCTCCCCACAGATTCAATTTTTATTGAATAAAAATTTACGGAAAGATCATATTGGCTTTTACATTTTTATTATAAAATAGGACAGTTCATGTGGTACAACCCAATATAAGGTGGATGACTCAAAACTTCCCAACCGACCTCCAGAAACTTATAGCGGGTCATTATAGCCTTGACGTTGTCCTGATATATAATCTCAACGGTTGGTCAATTCTGGACACTTCTGGCCAACCGGTAGCTAGAAATAGTCCATCTGTTGATAGTACAGTCAGTTTGGCTATATGGAAGCAGTTCATTGTTAGTGAAGGACCTAATAAGCTCAATATTGGCGACAATTGTTTTCATTATGAAATATAATAAAACAAATAAAACACTGGAGTCTTGCCATCAGAGTAATTGCCAGTACACAAGTAAATGGGGTCAGGCGAATATATAAGGAGGCGAATTTCAGAAAATATTTGACTTCCTCATTGAACCTCAGAGGAAAAAGTTACGATGGTAGGTCAATAAGTCCTTAGAAACCCCTACGTGTGTGTGTGTAAAAACCAAAAAAAAAAAAAAAACAGCAAATAATTCCGCTTCAACCTAATACGAGGGGAGATCAATAAGTCCTTAGAAACCCCTACGATGCGGGTCGTAGTATCCCTAATGGTCTGTTTTTAGTACGCATAATTCCTCACTAGGTATCTGTCAATTTTCAATTTGTTTCATGTTTTAATTTTGCATGATAAATTGGGTATGAAAAAAACTATCTGCGGGGTGGGTGCCGCATTTGTTCTCAGCTGAGACCTCTTGGAGCGCATGTGACGCAACCTAGGTGAGTTTCTGCGCAGATTAGTAACTCTACATGAAACATGGATATACCATTGCACTCCCGGACGAAAGACCAGTCAAAACAGTGGATTGTGAAAGGCGAACAGGTTCCAAAAAAGACAAAGACGGCGATATCAGCTGGAAAGGTTATGGTTACTGTGTTCTAGGATGCACGCGGTATTATCTGTATTGACTATTTGGAAAAGGGACAGACGGCAACTAGACAGTATAATGCGTCATTATTAGGCCAGTTAAATGAGAAAATAAACGAAAATCGTCCACATTTTCTGAAAACTTATTGACCTGTATTCGTACAAGCCGCTGCAGACGTACCACACGGCTGCTATCTTTCCCTTACACTGAGTATTCGTTGAAACACTCTTGTCGAGAACTGTTCATAAAAATAGCAATTTTTTTTTGGGGAAAGCCTTCAAAAATACAAAAATACATTTTTTTTAAGGAAATGTTTTTTTAGTTGTAGATCTTCGTTTTAACATAGTGTAGCAACCTTTATTTAGCGAAATAGGTCGAGCTAAGCATAGTACAGAGAAAACCAAGAACTTTTAAAAAAAAATTGCTTTTGCCAGGAATAACTTACAAGTGGATTCAAGAAATCCGCAGCAATGGTGAGTTATGCACTGAAGTGACAAAATAAGGTCGAAACGCGAGGTCAAAAGTGTATGACATCCAAGCAAAGTGACCGAAAAATAATTCAGTTAGTAAACAGAACCATACCATTAACTTCAGAAATATAAAGAGCGATCTTCAACTATATGTGAACGCTGTAATGGTACGAAGACCCCAGTTATATTACCAGCTGGAAGCCCCCTCAAAAAACCATTCTTAAAAGAGAGTACCTGAACAAAAGAATCAAACTGCAATAGTGTAGAGAAGTAGAATAATATTTTGACGAAAGCAAAATCGTTCTTTTTGATTCCAAAAGCCAACGGGAGTATGTACGAAAACTTCAAAATACAGCAAACAATCCTCGGCGCACACTTAAGAGTTTAAACATGGGAAAACATAATTAATGATTTAGGCTTGTTCTCCTCCAATGAGGTTGGACCTATCCTATCAAGGGTAAATTGGATGCAGCAGAATTCATCAAAATCTTCCACGTGAATATGTTGCCATATGCTAATGAGGAAATGCTGTTAGTTTGGGTATAGAAACAGGATAATGACCTAAAGTACACGTGCTATATAATTAACGGCAGTTAATTATCACCCGCATTAAAACCCACCTACAACTCTTACCAGTCCGTATCCTTCCACTAAATCAAGCAACACATTCCAGGTAAAATAGCATTTTCCCACCATACAATAGACACGTTTAATAAACTGTTCAACCCTAGAAATACATAATCCCTATCTCAATAACTTAATAATTTGTTGCCCACTTGTCCGTTGCAATAGCATACAAGAACTTTAAATTTCCCATGGTTATTCGCAACTTATTCCAATGCCTACCTGAAAAGCCATTTATGGAATCTGTACGATTGGCCCAAAATATTATTTACCCATGGAAACAACAACACTCCCCCCAATCCAAAAAGTTTGCTTCGTGGGTTTACCGTTTTCATCGACCATATGCAATAGGATAACGATAATTGTGACTCCTTAGAGCTAGTGCAGAGGGTTGGCTAAACGGTAAATTTGAAACAAAGGAAACCAAAAAGGGATTATGGATTGGTGAGAACAAAAAATAAGGGTCGACTCCAGGCAGAGAGATGAAAAATAAAAAGTCGATGAGGCAAGGAGTCGACTTTGGTTGGGTAGTTGAAAATTAGTTGTGAAACGCGGCGGTTCGGTCTCCGCTAAAAATAAGTTTAAAGAAGAAAAATTAAATACTAGTTCAGCTTCAAAAAGAAAAATAAAACAATAGAGCACAACGTTTAAAAATAAGTTTAACAAACGAAAATTAAATATTAGTTAAGTTTCAAAAGAAAAATAAAACAATAGAACACAAAGTTTAAAAATAAGTTTAAAAAAGGAAAATTAAATACTACTTAAGTTTCAAAAAGAAAAATAAAACAATAGAACACAGTTTAAAAATACGTTTAAAAAAGGAAAATTAATTACTAGTTCAGTTTCACAAAAGGAAAATAAAATAATAGACAATAAGGTGAGCATCGTTTTTCTCTTCGACCAAGACAACGATGCAAAAGCGAGCTGATAAAATTAAGACACCAACTCCACGAACCGAGTAAGTACTTAAATTCTTAATAATAAAAAAAAATCATTATAATTGTTAACAAGGAAAATATATATATATAACAATTTGGCGCAGCCGGCGCTCACTATTCAGTGGTGCACTGGTTCATTAATTTAATGAACCTTAAATCCGGGGTTAATAATAAACCTCAGAGGTACAAGGCTGATAGCGAGAAGAGCCCCGAGGCTCTATACGCTCCTACGTTCCCACAGCAAGAAAAAACGTGAGCCTGGATTTGCTTGTGGGTCGGTAGAAAATAAAAAAAAAAGTTTTAAGGAGTATCTTTGGCGGTAAATATGACGAGGAGGCAGGACAATGGAGGAAAATCCACAACCACGAATTGGAAGAGCTACACCGCAAACCTACAATAGTGAGAGTAATCAGGTCGCGAACATTAAGATGGGCCGGACATGTGACGAGAGTGGGCAACGATAGGACCGTGCGTAGAATTCTTGACGGTAGATAAACAGGGAAGAGATCGACAGGACGGCCGCGACGGAGATGGGAGGACGATGTCAGGTTTGACCTTGAGGAGATCGGATCGGCTGGTCAAGCGTGGAAGGAAAGTGCACAGGACAGGGAACGATGGCGGAGTTGAGTCGGTGAGGTCATGAACTTCCGGGTTCCCACAGGCCAATAAATAGTAAATAATCAGCTTCGTCCCCTTTTACCAAATTTTCGCAGACAAAATTCGATCCATCATACTTTTGCAACAATTCGTGGGGCCCCAAAACATGAAGCGCCTTTTTGCATCCAGCTTTATGCGGGCAGTTTAAGCACACTGGTCTGTGTGCGACGTTAAGCTCCTCCTTCTAAGACTGCTAGTCGGTCTATTTTGATCATTTCCATGTTTGAAATATCAATCAATTTCTGACGACAGTATTGGGATCATGACAGCTATTCACATTCTCAGCTGCTCGGTTTGCATTTTTGTTTTTATAAAAACTAAGATGACAAACCGATTTTTCTCGTACTGTAACTTTCTATAATCTGACAATCGAATCAAGTAATCAAAAAAGTGTCAAGGCATTTTTTTTAGTCTGGAGTCATTTTTCCAATGAGCACATGTCTGAATTAGTTTGATAAATACTTTACGAAATATATATCACCATAACCATCTAGCGATAAAATAATGGATGTGTTCTTTCTCAACTTAATATCAAGCTCTCAATATCAGCATCGCAGGGGGACCATTTCTGAGACGTTCGTCAACCATGCCAAATATTAAGTTGTTATTATCAGTACCAACCATCGTTCAGGATTTCAGGGTATGATGTAAGAGTACAGCAGGATTTTATCTCAGCCCTTCCTAAAAAATACCAAATCGCAAGTTTGTTAATACCCATGCTCTCGCAGATATGTCACTGTAACAAAAACTTTCCACCAGTCATTCGTAAGCTGAGCCAAATATTAGATTTTCATTATCAATATACACATCGCTCAGGTATGTCGCGGTGTGACCTCAGATTTGGTTTCAACTAACAAATATCGGGTTTTACCCTCCTTACGAATTTAAACACCAAACAGCTCAAAACACGAACTGAATGAGTAATATTTCACTGGTTATCTAATCTTTTCGTGGTATTCCATTTAACTGTATCTCAACAACGTAGTATCATATCTTATCGAGATTCTGAGTATAATGTGCGAAATTCACTCCGAAGAGTAGCAGTTCTCAAATCGGGCGCCGTTGGCTTCAAAACTCAATCTGGGTGCCATGTGGCGGCGATTGACTGTTTTTAACATATTTCTGGATCTAATTTGGATTTACGTTTGCTGACCTTGGGGGTTTTCGAAGCGCAGATTCGTATTTGCCGGTTGATCAGTTGTCCCGAGTCAATCACGTCCATCGCCACATGTGCGTTGACTCACGCTTCTGCTGTGTTGTGGAGGTTCTGTGGAATCTTTTCCATTTGATCGTTGCGTTGCATGTGTCAAACAAATGTGAGCGTTTTGTTCTGTTGTTTTAATTGTTGCTTTTGCAATAAAATCCATTTTAGCCGCCACTGAGGGGACCACACACAAACGTAGACTTGATTAGCACGGTTTGGTTGCGCCATGTTGACGACTGGCGACTGACGACTGACTGGTCCGAGATGAATGATTCCATCTCTCAGGTTTATTGACGTAATACATTTGAAGTTGTTTTTTTTGTCCTGCTGTTCTGCCTGTGGTAAGTTGAAGGAACTAATGGATAATGAGAAGAATACGACATTAACACTCCACATTGTCATTAAAACCGCACTGTGGTCGCTTTATTCAACTGGTTGCAGGTCAGCGGATGGAAACATAGAAGTGTTCACCGTTACCGGAGATGACGATGCTGGTAGTTCTGCAGAAAGAATGCGACGATTTTAAAACACCGACCCTACGTGGCAGCCTCATCAGATATAGACTCGTTTGTATGCATACGTTGGAAGCTTAAATCGCATATGGGTATGTGGATGACCACAATTAAGTCTGCCATCGCAAGAGAATCTGTGAAACTGAGCCGCAGTTCTTACCAAAAATTTAACTAATTGACCTTGACTTCTCGTGGCCAATTCTGGTTAATTTCTAAAAATGTACGTCACGTTGGACCCGGCAGAGGCTTCTAATTACATTTTTAATATCTTGCTTTAACTTGCATTTGATTTAAAAAATGCCAGATCGAAATTGAATTTCCATATCTCACTTTTTTCATTGATATGATTCTATCCTTTGTTATACGAGGGCAGGTCAATAAGTCTTTAGAAACTGAGGAGGATTTTCTTCTATGTTCTCATTTAGCTGACCTACTGTGAGCGTCAAAAGAAAGTGTACAGCATTGAACTGCATTTTTACAACCCTGTTAAAGCAAGGGGGTTCGATCTTTTAGTAAAATACTTATGTTATTTTTTAAGGTAGTTTATTTTCAATGAATTGCCATATAAAACTTAACAGAAAATAATGAAGAAAAAATACAATAAAAAATAAAAAAAAAATTTCAGTTTTAAAGCGTCAAAAAAAGTGTACATTATTCAATTAAAGTAAAAAACTTAAAACTAGTACTTTGTCTGCTTCTGCGTCTGGGCATTGACTCTACTAGCTTCCTAGTCAATTCGGTTGGGATTTTTTGCCACTCTTCAACTAGAATTGACTTTAGTGACTCTCTGTCTGAAATGTTCCTCTTTCGGATCTGCTTATCCAGATACTCCCACAAATGCTCGATGGGGTTTAAGTCTGGGGATTGCGGAGGGTGATCCAGTTGCTTAGGTGTACGGTAAAGTAACCATTCCCTGACTATTTTCGATGTATGCTTGGGGTCGTTGTCTTGTTGGAAGACCCATGAATCACTTAAACCCAGTTTCGCAACACTACTTGGCAAATTGTCTCTTAAAATATTAAGATAATCTTCTTTTCTCATTGTACTGTCAATAAAGACTCCCAACTCCAGATGACGCCATACATCCCCAGACCATTACAGAACCGCCTCCGTCCTTAATTGTTGAATTTAAATTTTTTTGTTCAAATTCAGTTTTTTTCGTTCTCCATATTTTTGGGGGTTTTATTGAACCAAAAATCTCAAATTTGCTCTCGTCACTAAAGAGAACATTTCCCCAGAATGAAGAACTTTCTTTTTGATACTTCTTGGCAAAAAGAAGTCTTCGCTTCTGATTTTTTCCAGAAATGTATGGCTATTTGCGAGGAACTCTTCCGTGTAGCCCGCTGCTATGGAGGGCCCGCCGAATAGTGCTCGCGCTAACGTTGTCTCCAGAAGATGAGGTAATGTTTTCAGCAATCTTTACTGCACTAGACGCGGGATTTTTTCGCACTTCCCTGACAATAGCACGTTCATCAGCTACGGACAACCTTTTTGGCCTTCCGGAACGAGGTCGATCTTTTACATCCTTGAACTTTTGAAATTTGTCCAAAATTTTTTTCACCGTGTTATGGCATGTGCCCACTGTTTTGGCTATTTCGCGGTAATATTTTCCTTCCTTTCTTAATTTAATAATAAGTTGTCGTGTTTCTACTGCACTTTGTTTACCCATTTTGAAGTAATTTAAAAAAATAATTTAAGCAACAAGCAACTTTCGATGGAAATGAACTCAATAACATTTTTAATCAATTAGTTATGAGTTGTAAAGAAAACAAAATAAATTTAACGGTTGTTTTCCCGATATGCGGAAAGTTGCACAGTATGTGTGGCAAGTTGTACACTTTTTTCACGCTTTAAAACTGAAATTTTTTTTTTATTTTTTTATTGTATTTTTACTTCATTATTTTCTGTTAAGTTTTATATGGCAATTCATTGAAAATAAACTACCTTAAAAAATAACATAAGTATTTTACTAAAAGATCGAACCCCCTTGCTTTAACAGGGTTGTAAAAATGCAGTTCAATGCTGTACACTTTCTTTTGACGCTCACAGTAAATATACTACCCAGTTATCGGCTGTCTTTTTCCAAATAGTCAATGCAAATAATACCACGTGCATTTCAAAATACAGTAGCCTTTAATAATCCATTGTTTTGACTGTTCTTTGGTCTCGGGTGTGTAGTGGTGTATCCATGTTTCATCTACACTTGCTAATCTGCCCAGAAACTCATGTGGGTTGCCACGCATGCGCTCGACAAGTTCTCAGCTGAGAGCAAATGCGGCACCCATCGTGCAGATATTTTTTTCATACCCAATTTATGATGCAAAATTGAAACATGAAACAAATTGAAAATTGACAGATACCTAGTGAGGAATTATGCTTACTAAAAACAGACCATTAGGGATGCTACGACCGGCATCGTAGGGGTTTTTAAGGACTTATTGATCTCCCCTCGTATTAGGTTGAAGCGGAATTATTTGCTGTTTTTTTTTTTTTTTGGTTTTTACACACACCCCAACCATAAAATATTTAAGGGTTAAATGTATTTAAGTGTTAAATGGGGCAAAGAAAGAAGCCATAACAAACGGAGGTGTGGAAAGACTTGGGCTATTTCAACAGAATACGTCCCTGCACGGGTACCACCAACGAAAATGTCAGTAAAATAATGGAAATAATGGAAAGCGGCTGACTCGTCAGTTGTCGTAGCAACCTTTAGGAGCTAAATATTGACCATGAGCTAGTTTTAAACCATTTGCATTAAGCTGGATTCAAAAAGGCTTTCTAGGTATCACCCGAATAGACAAAAACGGCATCAGTCAATGGGTCCCATAAGACAATAACATATTATGCAGAAACTACTATTGTCAAAACCGAAGTAAACCGCTTAAAGGTAGCCAAATCGAGTTTAACAACATGTGTGGTATTGCTGGAAAGGAGTCTTCTTTTTTTTTTCTACTTCCACAAAAAAATTCCGAACACTATTATTAACAATTGGACCATTTGAAAATTACGGCTGATCAAGAATAACCAGAATTGACCAACAGGAAACGTAGTGTGTTCCACCAGAACAATATTGAATGAATGAAGTGAGGACAGGACCTTCATTCCACCACGATACTCATGTCTGTAATAGCTCACCAGCAACTCCAGGAGCTTAATTGAGAAGCTTTGAAGTCTCCGCCTTGTAGTCCGAACTTAAAAGTAAGCGATTATTTTTTATGTGTTGCAAAATTCGTTTAGTGATAAAAAATTGATACTAAGAGAAGAACATATTCAGCAAGTTTCATTCCAGCAACGACCGTATTAATACCTATAGAAAAAGAGACAGCCGTGGTACGTTGCGCTTATGTTCTAACGGCGAAATTGATTGTCTTACCGCTGGGTCCCCAATAAATTTCACTCCAATTAAGAGTCGAATTAATTTAAGTGGCAGACTGATAGTTCCTTGGCTAGCAAGTGCCGTTCATCGACAGTATATTTACTTAGGGTTTCACATTTCAGGACAAGATGTAGCACTGAGTTTTAAGGCATTGGATTTGTTAAAAAGCCTGCACATACACCACAAGTTCACATCTCAAATTGTAAAAAAGAAAGCACGTGCGAACAACTCAGAAAGAGAAGTAATTGCAATCAAACCATTTGACGACAAATAACAACAACACATCTGTTTCTTATCTATCTATAAATCCCCCTAAGCAGATTTTAAAAAGTTTTAAATTTCCATTTGAATTAAAGTTCCAAAAGCTGTTTCCTAATTGTGTCGCTCTTCATTTACACATCTGCTAAAGTTGCCCCAACAATTATAATACGAATAACAATTTACAAACACGTGAGATGCAACCAGCTCGTTTTCCTTAATTAAGATCTAGACAGTGGGAATCCTATAATGGGGAAAGGTCATTCCCATGGATCTCAATGCAACGACAATGCAATATAAGACGTTTGCAAGAAAAAGCGGATCGTCACTTCCACTAGTTATGGTCAAAAGTCAGGTCAAACCAAAAACTTTCTCGGCGTAACGGTTTGTGGGAATGTAACGCAAAATGACCACGTGCCGAACAACGCCAAGTCCGTCTCCATCCTAAATCACTACTCCCACCCAAATCCCCAATATTTCCTATAATCTTAACACTATTCCCAACTTTTAAACCAAAAGTTAATTTGTCGCACATTGATTCAATTCCTAATTATCTTACCCTTACCCATAATCCAAATCATGTTCCCCAATTGAATCAGATGCACGACAAAATTAAACCAAAGTCCATTTGTCGTGGATACTCAATTATTTATTCGGCTTAATTCAAGCTATTTACAAAACTATCATCCTTATAAACTAACTTAAGACTAAAAAAAAAAAAACTAAAGTAGTAATTAATACAAAAAAAAAATTATATATATTTATAATTTAAAAAAAAACATATAATTAAAAAGGAAAAAAAACCAAGACAAAAAAAACAAGGAAGTAGAAGGGGACTTCGGGGTGGGGGAGGTAGGAGGGTGGGGAAGAGCGAGTGCATGCGGGGTGGCAAATGTGGCATAAGTGAGACAGCGAACAGTGTACGGGTTGTGGGGGGATAGACGGTGCGCGGGCCAAGGTTGGGTGAGGAAAGAGGGGAGACGGCGTTTGGGTGCAGTAGATGTAAGGATGGAAATCGAAGGAGGTAGGGTGAGAGTTAGCTGACCTCGGCATTCGCGAAATGGTTTCATTAGAGCCGTAAGAAGTGTGGTGGGTGGGCCGATAGAAGAGACGAGGGTTTCGCACACTTAGTGTGAAGTGCAATGATGGAGAGCAGGCTTGGGCAGTTGATTGTGCCTGAAAGGACACGGTGGATGAAAAGGATATCGGCATGAGTTCGGCGCTCCTCAAGTGTGTTGAAGTTAATCAGATGGAGTCGGCTTGTGTATGGGGGGAGAATCCGAGGATTCACCCAGTTCAGTCGGCGAAGGGCAAAACGCAGAAAACGACGTTGCACGCTTTCGATTCTGCGAGTATGGGACGAATAGTGTGGAGACCAGACCTGACTGGCGTATTCAAGAAAGGGGCGGACGAAGGCTATGTAGAGAGAACGGGAAACGTAAAGATTAGAGAATTCCTTAGATCAGCGTTTTACAAACCCAAGGGCAGAGTTGGCCTTAAGAATAATATCATCGATATGCGGGATGAAGCTAAGCTCATTAGGGAGGGTACGGGTGATATCTGTTGGTTTAGCAGGAAGTAGGAACGTGGGTGGGGGGGGGGGGGGGCGTTTGCAGGAGAAGGTGATGTAGTGACATTTGACAACGTTAAGTTCAAGTCAGTTATTACGGCGCCAGGTTGAGAAGTTGTCGAGATCCGTTTGGAGAAGTGAGGAGTCGAGAGGAGAGATGATCGTTTTGTAGAGTTTGGTGTCATCCGCATAGAGGGAGATGGATAAGTATTTAATAATGGAGTCAACGTCATTGATGGTAAGGATAAATAGGAGGGGACCTTGATGACTGCCTTGCGGAACCCCAGAGGTGGGAAGAAAGGGATTGGAAAGGGAGGATCTGAATTTGACACGGTAGGATCGGTCTTTCAGATAAGAAGATAACCACTTGATCAATAGGGGTTCGAACCCTAGGGAGGACAGCTTAAAAAGGATGAGATTATGGGAGATTTTGTCAAAGGGCTTGCTGAAATGTGTGGTGTTTACATCGACTTCGTTGCCATTCTCTAAGGCACGGAGAGTGTGGGATGAGAACTCGATCAGATTCGTTGTGGACCTTCCCGAAAGGAAACCATGCTGGCTCGGTGAGATGATGGATTTACAAAGGAAATATAACGCGTTGTAAGGAATACCTTCGAACACTTTAGGGATTTGAGACAGTTTGGCGATGGGACGGTAGTTGCTTATATCGTTTTTAGGTCCCTTTTTATGTATCGGGGTGACATAGGATGATTTCCAGATACAAGGGAAGATACCTTCTGAAAGGAATAGATTGAATATCTTTGATATGAGGAGAGAAAGAGAAGAGGAACATTTCTTTAAAAATACAGCTGGGAGTCCATCAGGTCGAGGGCTGAACTCGTCTTTGAGTAAGTTTTATTTCTCCTCAACTACGTGATGGTGCATTGATTCAATTCCTAATAATCCTAACATCATGAAATGCTTAACTCTAAATGCATTTCATGATTTCTCCTTCCGGGAATTTATTCAAATAAATTCCTAACAACTTCCCGAAATTCTATTCCAATTGAAGCACACAAAATCTTGTTTGTGCTTCTTGGAATTTTTACATAAAATTTTGACAAATCTCGATGCACCAGAGTAGAAAAGGGCGGCCAATTTTTATTTCGCGATCAGTAAGGTTCCAGAGGCTGAATCCCTGGTCATGAGTCGAAAGCCAGAGGATCCGAAGTACGACCAAGTATTGTGGAATAAAAGTTAAATAAACAAAGTTGAAATAAAATTACAAGTCTTTAATTTAATACTATCCCTTGGTCACACTCACCACCGGTAATATTTGCTGGTTACACCCGTCATCATCATCATCATCATCGGCACTACAACCGGGAACCGGTCTTGGCCTTATTTAGCAAGTCCTGAGGCTTGTTAAATTTTCCATAATGATTTATTTTTTCTGCGCAAGGTCATTAGTCTTGCGCCAGGGGCTCCCCGACGGGGAATCGAACCCCGGTCTCCCGGGTGACAGGCGGGTGTACTAACCACTATACTATCGAGGAGCCCAGGCATCACCCCGTCAAAAATTCATATTTGGAAAACTGAATGTAGTGTCCACCTTGGTTTTTTTTTTACACCCGTCACCGGCAATAATTGCTGGTTACACTCATCACCGGTAATAACTGCGGCTCCACCCCACACCCGCGTCCGAGGCATGTGGTACCACTGCCTTACAAAGTGGCCACCCCAAGGCACTTACCACCAAGGAATCCAGGCGAAGGAAGCGAGCCATCGAAGATACCAAAGGCACGGAACGCACTGAAACGGAAGGACCAATCCTGCCATTGAGGACCAGCGGAACAGAAAGACACCGTCTCCCGAGCTAAAATAATTTTTTTTTTTAAATAATAACCCAACAGAACTAAGTTACTGCTTTAAAGTAAAAACATATTCTACTCCGGCCCAACTTCTTTTCTCTTGTTCACATGTTTGGAGTTCTGCTTTTATACATACTATCGATCTACTCGATAGAATTCGAGGACAAGCAATTCACCTAATTTAAAACGTAGCACTAATTCTAACACTGGAATCATTACCATACCCAAGGCGCGTACTGGTTTCATTTACAGATGTTTCTACAGAAACTCTTTCTTGGGCATTCGTGGCATAATTCCGACGAATTCGGTTTGTTCGCGTGCCACAAGACTCAACGGCACGTATATTTGTATACATAAATTTATTTTGTTACAGAAAGTTGTGGAAATCCTTTTGGACGCGAGGGTTTTCGAAGCGCTACAATTAAAAACTGTACAAGGATAGGGGGCTGAAAATTTCACACTCAAACGTAGATTTTCGGATTTGTTGGAATGAGTAATAAACTTTTATGACTAGTTTTGTGACCGACATCAAATCAGGGAAACCCCTTTAATGGCTTAATTGCTTTTTAACCAGGAATGGTATTTCATTTTCTGACAAAACCCGAATTTCGCCTGTAAAAAAGTATGAAGTGATGTTCGCGAGAAAATGCATGATGTCCAATACCTTCGTGTGAGGGGGAAGGGGGGATTTCTTATCTCATAACATATAAAAAAAGAAACAAAAAAAAGACAAAACTTGACCCTTGTAAAAGCCGCACTGATTTTGAGTTATTTATGATTTTCAAAAATTTTCGAATATCGACAGACTCAGGGTCGTAGTCCACGTTTAAAGAGACTATATTAACAATTTGAAACGGATTCTTATATCTTGGGCATTTCTTGAAACTTCTTGGTAAACTTCGATTAAGTTTGTTAGTAAATAAATAATTGCAGGGTCTTGGAAAGTCCAACTGGGCGACTCTGAGTACCATGGACCGTTTAGTAGCCGTTCATGTAGCCAATCAACTGACATCTTTTGAAAACGCCGTAAACTCTTTTATTTTTTAACCAATTTTATTAAAGTATACGAAACAAAAAAATATTGTATAACTCTCGATTCAATAAAATACAATGTTTTTATAAATAAAAATGTTTACGATTTACAATTAAAAACGTATGTTTTTTCACAAAATGACTCCTTGCATGAGTTTTTGAACAGCCTCTATAGATAAATACTTTTTGTACCAGTAACCTTGCGAAAATGACATAATCTTAAAATTGCCATTTTTATGGCCGTTTTTCATGGTGAAAAAGTCTGATTGCTAATTAAAGTGGGCATTCTACTAACTGTGTATTACTCGATTTGTGATAATATAAAAAACTAGGAAATTTTGATTCACCGCAGGCAATGACTGTGATTTAAAATTAATACACATTTATGCGCGACAGCGTACTGAATTTTTGATTCCGTCCACGGACAGCACTTAATTCAATTGAAACACAATCTCGCAGTGGCGGTGCATCTCCGAGATTACGTAGCGACTTACTTATTATTTTCAAAGTCAAAGCGGCTGTTAAAACGGTCTCCTCGGTCGCTACTTTCACCTTACACAAGATTATTTATCTTGAAGCTAGGAAGCTCTTGAGTGAGTGAACTCCCGCACAAGATGTGATTCAGAAAACCAAACTGCCGTTGACGCAATCTTGAGTCACGTTTGAATTTAGGACAGAAAATGTTTTTTCAAACAATTGATCGGTTGTCCGTCCATGGTTCAGTCCTGTCGCACGTTTCTGTAAATTTTATTTGAATTGCTAATTGTGGTGCAACTATGTGGATGAGGCAAACGTTCGGATATCAAGAGGGCGACCCAAATTTCAACATTTTCCGAAGACACATTCAACCCAAACAAACAGATACTTCAAATTGTTGCCGAATGAATTCGACTAGTTATACGCATTTTCGTGCAATTAAATGCATCGTAACCCCACTTGCACGCACTAGGACCTCAACAAGTTATCTCTTGAGTTGTGTGGAAACTAAATAAGGTCAAGTGGATCGCCACCGAGCAGGAATCTAAGTTCAATCTCTTAACCCTCTCGCGAGATACATAAAGCCCCAAACAGCATCCAGTAGAAGTAATAAATTTGTAAATTTGAAATGGAATATTTATGCCTCCCTTGGTTAGCTGATAAATCTGAAGTGCGTTCCCTCTTTCAATTATCTCTCTTGGCGTACCGGGGACCCGACGGGGGACCACATCTGAATGAAATAACTTAAAACGATTTGATTGACAAGACTAAATTGGCTGTAACTGTGAGCTGTAGATCAACAATGCGGACACTTGAGAACGAGGTTTCAGATACTGAACTAATTTTAATATACTTTGTTTTTTTTTCTTCTTTTATTCATTTTTTTCTTATTTCTCAGTTTTGATTTTATTTTTACTGCTCATTTTTTATATACAATGACCTCCCAGTGGCACTTGAGCCCAATGGAGCTACTCAAACAATTGGTCGTTCGAAAGGCGCAGTCTGTTGAATATTCTGCTTTATTACGAAATCGGGGAGTTATGGGAGTATAACCAACTGAACTGATCACACGAGGCGAAAGCATTTCAAGGACCACTGTTCTAGCAACTTTGGCGGGAGCCATAAAAAAGCGTTTTCTGAAATAAAGCGTGTACTGAATTGGGTTGCCATTCGATCAATTATTCGTTGGCACAAGTTCAAACTCATATCGTAAATTGTATATTAAAATCTCAAGGACAACATATTTGTACACCACAAATCACCTCTTGTTCATACAAGAAATTACTAAATTTTTTAATAACCCCAGCAGGAAAGTCTTATAGAAATAATGAAATTATTTGAACAGAGGCAGCCATCTATTAAGTTTTTATGTCAAGCTAAAAATAACTAAATGTATCGTTAATTACCAAAACGTTAAATCTCTATTAACTCGGAGTTTGTCTTTCATCAAAGCGTTCTCCTCAGCTAAACTTTCTAACGAACAATAAAAATACTAGACTTCGAAAAATATTTAATGATGATCTACATACTCTTTGCGTGTGAGCTGAATTTTTTAAATACAAATTAGAATATAAAAAGAAAACAGTTTTGTTACATCTTTCAATGCCCTATACCCTCAGAAATCATCTCTAAAGAGTCTTTAGAGTAATTCCAGGAAAAAGATGCAACTGATTTAGTAAGCATTAATCTCTGCTCTCCTTTAAAAAATATTTAAAAAATAGCTTTTCTTCCAAACTTTCTAAATCCACTTAACCGATTTTATTCAATCTTGGTACATTTTGTTTTTTACCATACGTAATTTGACAATAAAAAATATCAACAACAAATGTGACAAAACAAAAAGTGGAAAAAACAGTTATATTTTTCATACATTCTCCAAAACTCCCGCCGGTTTTCTACCTTTATCGACTTAGTAGTGCTAAATTTCTGGATGGGAACCTATAGCGTTTTGTGACGATAGTGAAGAATGTGTGATTCGAACTGACGCTATCACGGGCAGAATCACTAAAATGTAGAACCAAAACTCAACGCATCAGGCCACTGCAGCGTGTACGAATTCGATTTCTAAACTAAAGTACACTCAACTGATGTGGAATTGCTATGTTATTTGCTTGGTATACGGCTGATGCTTTTTGCTTATTCGATTTTGGTTCGGTATTGTTTTTCACTATTTGCTTGTGTACTGTATGTGTGTCTGTTAGAAACACCACAAACCCTTTCCCTTTAAAATACTGTTTAATATTCTTATTTCAGACTTGCCAATATTTAATTGTTCTCAAATCGCCAACTTTTTCGAGGAATAGATTTAGGCGCCCTCTGCGATTTACAAAAATAATTGAGATAAAGGTGTTGCGGATTCGCAATTGTACTATAGTACAGAATTCTAGTATGTTCGCATTTGCCAACTGTCATCGACCAGCTGACAACGCGTCGGTGAGAGCAAAGAACGCTACTTAAGCGTCAAAATTTAAAATTTCCCAACGGTTTTTCTTTCATCGCTGATACGAGCGACCTCTTGGCTCCACCTTATCGTATTCGTTTTTGGACGCACCGCCGCCATCTCATCGTATTTTCTCTTGGACACACGCTGGACAACCTATCGACTTGTTCGGACCCTCTACAAACTAATTTGCTTGGTCACACGCTGGATAACCTCTCGACTTGTCCGGACGCTCTACAAACCAACTTGCTTGGACACACACTGGATAACCTCTCGACTTGCTCGGACGCTCTACATACTAATTCGCTTGGTCACACGCTGGATAACCTCTCGACTTGCTCGGACCTTCACTTGCTTCTGCCATTACTCAGTTCGGTACCTTCAACCCGGCGAAGCCAAGGACGATCCTTGTCCCTGTTCAATCCAAGTTGACATGTAGTCTCCACGTGATACTCCTGAATAGCTTCTTTGGTACCCAGCAAGTAGTGAACCAATACATGCAGCGACATCCTGAGAAAGGTTGGCGCAAGGCTAATAACCATGTCTGGAAAAACAAATTTTTATGGACAATTTAACAACTCTCGGATATGGACCGGATACACGACGACGACCACGGAAACGAAAATGGCTAAACGATTTGAGTATTTTCTCATGGAACGTCCGTTCACTATACAGAGTTCGAGCTGCACACTAGCTAGCCGATGCCCTGTCCGAATATAAGGCTTACATAACAGCACTACCAGAAATATGGTGGGCGGCGAATGGTGTTACTCAGAGTAAAGACTATGACATTTATTACAGCTGTCATGCAAAACACCATGTGCTCGGAGTAATCTTTGTAGTCAGCCAAAAACTGGAGCTTGCCATTGTCGGCTTTAATACAATAAACGAAGTGAACAGTCTCACTCTTCGCGTACGAGGCAAGTTTAAGATCATAGGCCTCATAAATGTTCACGGACCTACAGAGGAGTCCCCCGACGAAGAAAAAGGAGAATTGTACGAGAACGTCGAACAGGCCCTCAATGCCTGTCATGGCCAAGATTCGATGTGAAAATCGTTCTTGGTGATTTGAATGTCGGGCGCCGGTTTTCAGGTACTACGCAGGTTCCCATAGTTTGCATGAGAACACTAATGACAATGGACTACGAGTCATCGAATTGGCAGCATAAAGAAACTTGGTGGTTGCAAGTACCAGGTTTCCGCGAAAAGATATCCACAAAACCACCTGGGTATCACCGGATGGGGCCACTTGCAACCAAATTGACCAGGTGTTGATAGATCGCCACCACTCCTCGAGCGTGATGACGGTACGAACGTATCGAGGTGCCAACATCGACTCGGATCGCTATCTTGTTGGTACAGTTTTCCGAGCGCGGATTGCCTTACGGAGATGTATTGCATTCGCGGATCAGGTTCGAATCAACATGGCTGCCTTACGCAATGAGAATACCAGTAACACCTTTGGTCATGCGCGAAGAATCGCCCTCGAAGAGCTCGACGGAGGGAGAGTAAGTCCTGGGGCCAGAATGCCGGGCGTAGAAGAGAAATGGACACGCCTTAAGAATACTGTCATTTGTACTGCCAACTCCATCTTAGGCAGTAGTCGTAGAGATCGGAGCGACTGGTTTGATGATGAGTGCAAACTAGGGACTGAACGTAAGAATGCTGTATACCGGCAATGCAGCAGACTCATAGGATGCGGGTACGCGAGGAGAAATACAAAGAGCTCAGAGGATTTGAAAAAAGACTTCACAGACAAAAGAAAAGTGTCTGGGAAAAACCCTTGTCTGTGAAATAGAGAAAAGTAGAGAGCGAGGTCCGCACCAGGCGCGGAAGTTCTACCAAATAACCCACAGTATAACTCTGCACTTAATGCAAAGCTAAAGACTGTAATCTAATCGCTGATTCTGAAGGAATTCTGGAGCGATGTGTAGTGCGTTTCAATTAATCGCCAAATGGTCAGCTCACAGAAGAATTGGAGGCTCCACCAATGAAAGATCAAGACCAATTCTGCCGCCACCAAGCATTGAGGAAACATTAAAAGCAATAACACAGCTTAAATCAAATAAAGCCCACGGATCTGATGGCATACCAGCTGAGCTCATCAAACAAGTAGGGACAGCATTACATCACGCAATTCATAAGATCGTGGTGCATGTATGGAAGCAAGAGGAGATGTGGGCAGATTGGCGTCGTGGAATAATTTCCCTATACATACGAAGGGAGATATCACACTGTGCAGCAACTATAGGGGTATAACATTGTTGAGTGCCGCCTATAAGATACTCTCCTCTATCCTATAAGATCGGATAGCCCCTTAGGCTAAAGTCATCATTGGTTAATATCAGTGTGGCTTCATCCCAGGCCTTAGGCAGGCGATGGAAAAATGTGAGAAATTTAAGATTCCATTATATCATATATTTATAGACTTTAAGGCCGCTTACGACAGCATAGCCAGGGTAGAACTATATAATGCCATGAGAGAGTTCGGCATTCCAAACAAATTTATACGACCTTGACCAACGTAACTAGTCAAGTAAAAATAGCGGGATTGCTGTCCAAACCAATAAACATCTTTAATGGTCTCCGCCAAGGGGACGGTCTGGCCTACCTCCTTTTCAACCTGGCGTTGGAGAAGGCAATCCGTGACTCTGGAGTTACAACTAGAGGGACTATTGTCATCAAGTCCAGCCAGATACTTGCCTACGCATATGACATCGACATCATCGGTAGATCCGATTCGGCTGCACAGGACTCCTTCACCCAGTTCGAGCACGCGGCACAAAAACTGGGACTGCGCATTAATGAGGGAAAAACTAAGTACATGGTGGCAACTTCTACGAAGAGTAGACCTAACGTTGGTCAAACTCTCAGGGTAGTGGAGCACGAATTTGAAGTAGTGCAAATGGCTTTCTTTTCTTTTCAGATATCTCGAGACCGAGCCCAACATCCTCACGTATGTGGGTGATTCTGGTTATCGCAAGATGACCAGAAGCCAGAGACAAGATGAAGGACACATCTGTCCTTGTCTCGCTGAAATCGGCCCTCTCGCCAACCCATTTTTTTTTTCATACACATCAAGAACTTAAACACTTCATACCGCACAAACACTCTTACTCGATAGTGCACACGTGTGGCTATTTCTTTGTTTAAATTCCACATTTATTAACGACCGAATGGAAATTTAAGTATGTAAATGAGTATCTCAATTTGTGTCTAAAGATGTGTTGCCAAATCCTAAAAACTCTTAAGCTAGTTTATGGCTCTGCTAACTTTACCTCTGCTTGCTGGTGGCACCGCAGGTATCTCTGCCCGTCAGTGGATAATCTAATTGAAGTTTTTTCTAAATAAATGTTGACAACGTTCGGATTTATAGAACCACTAACTATAGCAAACATGATTTGCATCAACCTATAGGCGTCCCAAAACTACTTCTATATTACACTTGGCAACAAGATATTTATATACGAGTATCACATACGAGAGGAAGGGGAGAAAGAAAGTGCCGATAAACATTGCTTTTAAATATTTAATATTCCCGGACTTATTTGAGTTTCATGATTCTGCAGCAGATCGTATAAGTTTCATTATTGGCATTTATCTGAAAATGACCTCGTTAACAAAATATCTGTACCCATCTAACCCAAAATATCCACCGTTAACAATGTATTTAACCAAGCTGAAATCTATTTGAAAGATAGAATTTTTAATCACTTTTAGTCCATTAGAATTCATCAAACTGCCACAGTGCCCAAATCTGTACCGCTTTCTACCAATAAACAGGGTATGCCTTATAAGCGACCATCGTCTTCATAAAAGTGTCGTAATGAAAAAGAGAATTAAACCCCCATCATCAGCAGAAAACGTATACATTCAAAAGCGACTGATGGATCTCCTGATTCAGCCGCAAAAATACCCAAACGGCAACATTTTCTTTTCAGTGATCCATCACATAATCCAGCGAAGATTTCATTTCACTTTTCCTTTTCCAAGATCGATGTTTGTTGGTTTTATTAACGACTTGTAACCGCTAACAGCTTCTTCTTTGATTTATCGGCACATCTGTATAGAATCAACTCTTTTGGCGTGTTTACGAGTAGATACTTTCTGACCTGGTTAAGTGTAAAGTTAATTTTGATTTCCTTCAATTCGATGTATTTATTTGGTTTTCTCTTCTCTGAAGTGGTTTTTAAACAAGCCATCCGTTGCAATGCTTTAACTAAGAGTCGAATACTGCATAAATAATGAAGTAGATGTGGAGAAGATGGATGTACATATCCATCTGGTTAAGTCTCCATTCACAGTGGTGTTATCCCAGCCATTCGTTGTTCGGTTGATAAACGTGGAGTGTGATCTAAATTTGCGGTTGTCGCATTCGAGATAGGGTTTCTATTTTGTTTTCTTCGCCGGCAAGTATATGGTTTTCTCGTGGCCGAAAAAGGACCAACAGGAATATGCATATAGGCTTGTGGGCGTTGGTGAAGTGAAAGTGATGACGAGAATACCTATGCTTGTGGGAATTTCATTGTAGAAATTTTCCCCAAAACTGTTATTTCCAATTATTCTAATTCTGCAATGAGAAATCGGCTAGAGCCGGGTTTCCCATTTTTATAAATATTTTTTACTTATTACAAGTTCCATAGAACGTAAGTTTCCGATATCGGACGGTGAAGTAATTTTGGAAGGAATTTGCTTACCTCATTCAAATTCTATAGTTGTGCTTTGATAAAGAACAGTTGTATAACAATTTGAAGCAACTATATAACGCGCATACGAAATCTCATACCTGGTGTAAATGGCAACGAACTGCGATGAATTCTCCCCCCCCCCCCCCCCCCCCCCCCCACTCTTCACTGGTGTCTTTCTTGTCGTAATAACTAAACCAAACCTACCCGTTACCCCACTGACACGTAGTTTTGTAACTTTGTTAAGTTTTACATTACCTCGTCAGTTCTCAAGCTGAGAACATTGTAGAGCAACAAAAGAACTGTCAATTAGGTGGAAATCAGCTCGCATAGATAGCAGGATATTGAGAAAACATATCCTTTTAATTTGCATAACACTGTTCATAATGCATACGAACTCTTCGTAAATGTTGGTACATGTCAACCCATAAGCTCATGTTGAATGGCCAGAACGTAGCATTTAAGGAAAGCTTAAATTTTCTCGACGCCACAGTCAGTGGAAATACTATATATTTCATCAACGATGATGCAGGCCCGAATATTATCGCCAATGGAGAGTGGTGTAGATCCGTGTCTACGGATTTTTTGTTCCTCAATTAATTAGCATTCAAGGTTCTTTAAATCCGGAAATTTATCTAGAACAGCCAACCTACTACTGTACAAGACCATGGTCTTACTAGTACTCATGAATGGATCCGCGACCTGGGTGCTCAATAAAAGGCACTCTGAACTCTTAGCCGCGTTTGAGAGGAAGGTCTTAAGGAGAATTGATGGCCCCATATGCGAGGGGGACGATTCCGGAGACGCTACAACCATGAGTTGTACGCGATCTACTTTGAATCTAATGATGTAAGAAAAATCAAGCTCGGTAGACTCTGGTGGGCGAGACACTTAGCTCGGATGAACGAAGAGGAGCCTGCCCGAAAAGTCCTTTGTGTCGGGATGTATGAAAGAAAACAGCGTGGCAGACCTTGTCTGGGATGGAAGGAAGGCGTAGACCAGGACTTGGGAGTGTCAAACTGGATGACATCGGCTCGAAATCGGGACCGGTGCAGAGACTTGTTAAATAAGGCCAAGACCGGATCCCGATTGTAGTGCCAACGATGATGGTGATGATGGAAGAGCCCTTGTTTCAATAGGACGGTATCGTGTTAAGCAAGGATAGTGGAGACGATGAATTGAACACGCAGTGAAACAGGTGAGAGACGAAGCATTGAATCATCAGGCTACTGCCGCGTGTACGAAATCGATTTCTAAACTCAAGTACATTCAACTGATGTGGAATTGCTATGTTATTGCTTGGTATACCGCTGATGCATTTTCTTATTCGATTTTCGTTTGGTGTTCTTCACTATTTGCTTGTATATTGTGTGTGAATCTCTTAGAAACGTCACAACGGGGCAACATGTTACACAACAGGTCGAATTCTGGCCGATGCATTGGTTTCACGATCTTATGATATCTCACCGCTCGAATACTTTCTATGTAAAAAGTCGTTTGGCATAAAGTGAAATTCAACTCTCATATTTGGTCAAGTGCATCCAAAACTAAGCTACATGTGCTCGATGGAATGCAAAAACGAGCAGTGAAACTTGTTGGGGCCCTAGCCGTAAGTCCTTCAATTCCGTCGTTAGAACACAGGCGGAATGTATCATGCGTCTCTCTTCTGTAGGTATTATCATGGCCGTCGCTCAACTGTACTTGCTGAATTTGTTCCGCCTCTCCCGACATATTCTCATGATACCCGTCAATCAATTACGTTGAAAGTAGTCAGCTTCAGGCGCACAAATAAACACTAGGAATCGTTCAATCCAATGTACATCGACACCTCATTTTATTATCCACTTACTCGGTTTCCGGTCACACTGTGCTCTGACATTTAAGGGTCTATGGGGTAGGACGTATGTGTGCCGTCGATGGCACTGGTTCTACGCCTATCCCACGCTGTTATTGCTGTAGCTTGTCGCCAATGTGGGGTAAAAGTTCCGGTTTCGGCTTTATTATTAATGGAGATGACGATCACTTTGTGGAATGCAACTGCCGTGGATGCTGCTCTACAGTTTGAAATATTTTACTTCTGTAAACATCGCTGCTTCGAAACACCATGATTTTACTGGGCATCATGTCGATGGGCTTTTCTATGTCACTATAATCGCATCTATCGTAATGTAATGAAACGACACATCATTAATAAAGGCGGATCGACTGACGAGGAGGTAGCAAAAGGATAGACGTCAAGGAATTTCAATGGCGAGCAACGCACTTCCCGATTGTGTTCAGTCCAAACTAGTCGAATGAGATTAAAACACACTTTTCATTCCTTTCAACAAAACACATCGCTCCAATATTGTTTTATTCGAGGGTAATTAACAGTGATTAAATTAAATTCACAATAAAAATAACAGAAACAATACATGTTTTACTCCAGGATATTTAATAGTCATTAAAATGAATTCACGAACAAATGCACAGCACAGACGTTATCAAACGCACGACACCACGCATCGCCACTCAACCCTCGACTCGCGTTTAACGTGGAGGACCCGACCTTCCTCCACGGAATCTGTTTTGAGATTGGTGATTTCCACCGAAACGACAGAATACCAAATTCCATCCATCTTTTCGGTGATCAATAGGGGATGTTCTTAGATGATGGTCGCGGAGAGGGTGTGCACTCACACACATGCGGTTACCTCGCACGCTCATGCTGCATCCATGAGCATGCGAACCGTGGATATAATAATTCCATAAAAGGAAATGTTTATCCGATTGGTACTGCGTAAGGGATCCGTGCTGATCGGGCGCACGTTGCTGGCGTCCTCTGATGTGACTTGCCATGCACGTGTGTGGGAAAAACTATTTTCTTTCTGTGTGCATGGACAAGTTTGAGGATTCATATCGGTTACGTTATGTCGTAACCGAATTGGATTCTAAGGAATATGCTGCGTTGTATGTAGGCATGCCCCTGGGGGTAATGCTTATAGGATGTTGATGCTTGTCGACCGGTTTCCCGACCGATGTGCTTGTAGGTCAACAAGAAAGGGAAGAAATATCTCCCGCACGCGCCACACGAGTTAGTTACGAGTTTTATGTATTGAAATGATTCGAGTCATGTTGGTTTGCGGATGGTACGACCAAATTGCTTTTAGGGAACATGGTGCGTTTAAAGTAACCATGCCCTTAGGAACATTATTATTTGTCATATATGCCTATTGCCTTAGCGCAAATTAGTAGCTTAGATTCTTAGGAGCCTTTTATGTTGGCAATTGGAAAAGGTAAGTAGTTGCGTTTCCTGGAACTGCCACAATGCTTGTTTTTATGCCTTTTGTGTGCCGTAGGGGGAAGGTAGGCGTCCTACCTGTAAAAGGCGAACAGTCGCGTTATTGAAACCGCCACAGGTCCTTCAAAATCCCCTTTTGTACGTGCGTTAGTGTAAAAAAAGCGTAAGTCTATGAACTTGTGTTCATATTGGCAGATCAAATTCAATCGTTTTTTTTTTTTGACTGTCTTTAACATAAGACAGCTATCATTATGGAAAATTGGCTGGTATGATACATATGAAGTTAGTAACGAATACGAACCTTTTAATGTAAAGTAAACGTTGCGTTCAATAAAAAGTAAACGTTGCGTTCAATAAAAAAGTTCCTCATATAGCGAACCTGGGTAATTTGTCACCATGATGTTATTTCGTGTTCATAAAATATAAGGCTTTGATAACATTGCTCGGACCGGGAAGCACAAAATTAAATTTGGCAAATTATATCATCTCCAGTAAGACATGAGTAAGTGCAGTGCTATAGGGTTTCATCAGGTACTTGATGCTTACCTTACTGCATTTTGCCGCACCAGGTAAACCTATTAGCAGTACATTTTAATTTGCTGTTGTTTTATCAATTCTAGTGTAATCAAATGAAATTAATTTACCCAATTGTAGTCTACTTTGTTCTATTTGTAATAACTACCAGGTGTACCGGTGTGAAGTGAGCGTCAAGATACAAATGTACCGATACGGAACGTTTGTTGTGAACGAGCCCTTATATATTTTTTATTTGGTTGCTATGACATCTGCCAAACATATTTAGTATGCATCAAGTCATTGTACAAACAACATCATTTTTTTTAATCCTGTTAAAAATGTCGAATTTTGTACCAGAAAATGATGATTTGCGGAAAGCATTAATTTTTTGTTTTCATTTGAAGAAAAGTGCTGCAGAGTCGCATCGAATGCTTGTCGAGGCTTATGGTGATCATGCTCTATCGGAAGCAACATGCAGCAGATGGGTTAAGCGGTTCAGAGATAATGATTTTGATGTGCGAAATGAAGAACGTGGAAGACCACTAAAAAAGTTTGCAGACGCCGAACTGCAAGCAATATTGGATCAAGATGACACTTTAAGTCAAAAACAAATGGCGCAAATGTTAAATGTTGCACAACAAACAATTTCTGACCGTTTAAGGGCTATGGGAAAGATCGAAAAGTGTGAAAACTGGGTGCCACATCAATTGAATGACAAGCAGATGGAAAAGCGAAACACCACACGTGAAACGTTGCTTCTACGACACGAAAGGAAGTCAGTATTGTATGGAATTGTGACCGGTGATGAAATGTGGATTTATTTTAAAAATCCTAAACGCAAAAAATCACGGGTACATCCAGGAGAAGCGTCAACATCGACTGCAAACCCTGATCGTTTCGGGAAAAACGATAATGCTGTGTTTGGTGAGACCAGAAGAGGGTGGTGTATCATGACTTTCTAAAACCTGGCGAAACTGTTGATGCGCAACGCTACCGACAACAAATGATCAATTTGAACCATGCATTGATCGAAAAACGACCAGAATGGGCCACAAGACACGGAAAGGTAATTTTGTTGCATGATAATGCACCGAGTCGTACAGCAAAACCCGTCAAAGAAACAATAAAAGCTGGGAAGTGTTACCCCACCCGCCGTATTCACCAGACTTGGCTCCTACCGACTAACATTTGTTTTCATCGATGGGACACGCATTGGCTGAGCAGCATTTCAATTCCTACGAAGAAGTCGAAAATTGGGTCTCCGAATTGTTTGCCTCAAAAGACGACCAGAAAGGTGGTCGAAATGTGTAGAAAGCAATGGCCGATACTTATATATATACTTTTTACTTTCCCAAAAAAATTTAAACGAAAAAAAAAAAACAAAAAAAAAACGCTCACTTCAAACCGGTACACCTGGCAATTGAATCGCTCGAATTGTTCTGTGAGAAGGATATCGAAATGATCTTTCGGGTTGACAAAGTTGTCAACAAATGAAAGCTCGTTTGGGGTTTATTGATGTCAACTGAAGACACACATAATTTCTCATCTTAAACAACATTTCCTTCTACTAGAAGTGTGTTTCTTGCCTACGCCCGCACTGCAATACAACTCGAGCAATTCGTAAATGTAATTCGAAAACCACCTTAAAGCATAAGAAGTTTACAACAAAAAAAGTGAAATACTCAGACATATGTTTACAGGTGTTAAGCTAAATTAATTTTTGTCACCAAGTGTAACTTTCTGTGCCCAGGCTCTTAATATGCAAAAATCCAATTTCAACTCGAGCAAATTTCGAAAATGGAAACTGAACGTAAAAGTAATTAAACGCCGACAGTCTAGGTTGGCAGTTTGCAAAATGGCGAATTCATAAATATTAATGCCGTCGGTCCTTTAGAACTGAAGCATTATTCGAGAAGCCAAAGATAAGAAGTGTACATTTCACTTCATTAGATATCGCCAGCGTTTGTTATTTTAGAGTGACTCACGTCACAGTCTGCCTTTCTTGGTGCCATCGAAATGGGCAACTTATGCAGGCCTAGCCAACAGTTTTTACCTAAGCTATTTCATTAAGTCAGATGTTGTCCCACTTGACAGTTGAAACTGTTTGCTAATTAGCCCAATATCACTCTTTATTTAAGCGTGCAAACTTGCTCCACTGTCCGAAGCTATTCGATTCCCCGCATGAAAGTCGATGAATCAGTAAGTGGCTCCTCCAAGCAGCGACATGTATCACTCAAGTGTATATTCTACCTCTTCGCGAACATCAGCTGGCATATGTCGGAGAGTTGCAGTGTGGTGTGTACAAATAGCTGAGATCCAGGATGCGATTCATTATAATAATCAGAAGTTGGGCATTCGCACATCACCACCGTGATCTTGAATTGACCAAGTGCGAGTCACATGCAGCGAGGTACTCTCTAATTAAGCCATAGATTCATCTATCTGTCAGATGCCGACGTAGTTATTTTTACTTAGAGATACTCAATCAAATCCTGCAACGACTGCAATTACCATACAAATTCGCCAGCTAACAAATTGCATTGTGTGCGAGTTTGTGAGGTTTTAATCGCTGTGCCACCATGAAACATAGGACGGTGGGGAGCCTGAGACGTGGGGTCGTTGACGATGTGGAGATCATTTGGGAAAAAGTCACGTCCGTTGAAAATCACGCGAATTTAGTTGCTGAAAGGGGAACAGGGATGAGTGAATCCTTGACATGTTTTATTGCTGGTGCAAATATCCGAGGTTAAGGAGCCGGCTTGAGGATGCAGCTGGTTGACTTGCACTCATATCACATTTCTGATGACAATATAGTTTCTCAGATAGAGATGTATTAAAGAGAACCGGATTTAATGCCCCGCGACTTGTTGTGAATTAGCAAATAGAAAATAAAAGTAAAATGTTTTCGAAGAACTGAAGTTCCAGATTCCTTTGAATTTTACTTTGTTTCAGCGGAAAATTAAAAAAAACAATATTCTTTGCACGCAACGCTACTTCATATGTTATGTCGAGGTCCGAAGTTAAAGCCTGTGAGAGGAAGATGACGGTCCGCTTTGATTTTGTTTTGGCGAGGGCAGAATCTTCCTTTATTCGGCTCAAAACAAACCATATATAACTTTAAAACTACCTTACAACTAGGATTCATGAATATGGTTGTAAGGATAAGGAAAGGAAGAGTGGTGTACGTTGGTTTTTAATATCTGGAGTTTCCATGCAGTCTACGATCGTGTGGTTTGGCTGAAGAATGATTCTCGTAAATAACGCTTTAGGTGAACCGATGCACGTCATCCAAATGACAGATATCATTGGAAAATATTTTACGAAGTAAAATAAGTTCACCAAGATCAGTCAGGCTATAATCGTCATAACACCTATAGATATGCGATATGCAGGATACGTTCAGCCTCTGTTAAAATAATGTTTTTGAAATACATGCGGCTGGGTTCCCATTTTCGCTGCTCTCTTCTGAGCCTCATCGAGCATATGTCATCGCTATATCACAAGCCTGATAAAATGTGGCAATGAAAATCCAGGTTTGGATGGACATCGATTTTGTAAGGTGTGGATGTGGTGCAGTACTTCTGGCATCTCTAAACAAACCTTAAACATTATTTAATGGCACGATTTTGTATCCTATCGAGTAGGGCGTTAGAATATACTCACAGCTAGGCCGGCTTGTCGTAAGAGGCGACTAAAGGCCGAGTGGTAGCCGGGGTCCCAACGCCCTGTGCGCCCGGTGAAATACCACCCCAACAAGCTATAGGCTCCGTGAAATGGTCGGGAGTAATCCCTGGCCATCTTTCGGAGCTTGGCTGATGGACCGGTTCGAGAAAAGGTTGGGTAGGTGGTAGTCGGTCCCAAGGTGAGATACCATCCCGTCAGCTGTGCATTTCGCGATATCGCCGAGAGAAATCTTCGACGGTCTTTCGGATGTGTGGGTGTTGGCCCGGACTGACACGGAGATAAGTCATGATGGCGCCTTCTGATATAAAGAATTCTGGAGGTAAACTAGTCTCCCATTCGAATCTCCGGGAGGGACTAGGTCAGGGGGAACATCATGCAGATATCATGATAAATAGCGGATCTTTAAGAGGTTCGTCATCGCATAACCGGGCTCGGTCTCGAGGCTCTGCCCACGCCCGACTGGTGGCGTTATTTTGTAACATCACGGGCATCGGTTTCACCAATACGAATGTATACGCCGTTCACCAATATTTGCAAACAACGAAACCTGATATCCTTGCCCTAACTGAGACCCAGGTCGATTCGACAACTGATTCGACAAATCTTTGTTGGCTACGACACACATTTGAGATTCCGTTTTATGGGCGGAGTCTGCATCTTCGCGCAGTCCGATCTGGTTTGCCAGAGGATGGAGGCATTGGAACCCAATAATATGGACATCATATGGTCGAGGGTCGTGCTGAGGAATTCCGTTAAATTTCTTTGTTGTCTTTACCACTCCCCGAACATCTTTCACATACCGTCGACTGGATACAGATCAACCACCCAGGTTTTGAAATTGTTGTCCTTGGTAATTTTAATGTGCACAATTCCGGCTGGTTGTTACATTCTAACAGAACCGACGAAGCAGGGAGGCTGGCGCAGATGTTTGCTGTAAGCCACAACTTGACTCAACTCGTGGAGGAGCCGACGCGAGTGCCGGATGCCCGAGGCGATTGTGCGAACACCCTGGATCTGTTTTTGACATCCGAATTGAGTATTTATACCGTAGATGTTTCTGCGCCACTAGTAAACTCAGATCACTGCTTGGTGTCTGTCGCGCAAGCACTTGCATATCAAGCGAATAACCGGCCTAGGCAGCTCCGCCATGTATGGAAGTATGGGGCTGCTAACTGGGACGACTTGCGAGATTTCTTCACATACTTACCATAGTCAGAGGTGTGCTTCGGAGACTCCGATGTTAACGCTTGCGCGGAGTCGGTATCAGAGATTATTCTTCTGAGGATGGAGATGAATATTCCACATTCCATCAAACGAAGTTCGTCTGATAAACCTTGGTTTGATAAACAATGCGAGCAGATTACAGCTGCTTTTAAGCAATGGCGCTCCAATCCCATCGATGTTAATAGAACGAATTTTGTTAGAATCAGAAACGTGTGCAACCAGGCGATTGATACCACGAAGAAAGCTCACAACGACAGGGTGATCGATAAGCTCCTTCGGTGTCCAACTGGTTCGCGCTCCTTCTGGTAAATGGCAAGAGCTGTCAGCTGCAACTTCCCATCCTCCTCCTTCCCTCCGTTGGTGACAGCGGAACGTTAGTCACGAATTCAAAGGATAAAGCTGATGTGTTCGCGAATTTATTTTCCACAAATTCAAACATCGATCCCGGCCTTTTGGAGCCACCTGTCATCGCGGCGGTACGGTCTTCCATGCGGGATGTGAGATTTCGTACTCGCATTATTCAACGCATTCACGTGAACTGGATTTTAGGAAGCCCGGACGGAATCCCAACAATAGTCCTTAAGAACTGTGCTCCAGAACTATCGCCGGTTCTTGGCAGACTCTTCCGCTTATCTTATACACGGAGGACCTTTCCTGCCTGCTGGAAAATCGTTCGAGTTCAGCCAATCCCAAAGACGGGAAAAAAGTGTCTCCCACAAAATTACCGTACGATAGCATTACTGTCTATTTTATCTAAGGTGATGGAAAAAGTCGTCAATACAGAGTTAGTTAAGTATTTCGAGTGCAACGGACTTCTGAATGACCGTCAATACGGATTCCGTGGCAGGTGGTCCACGGGAAACCTGTTGACACTAATAACCGATATATGGACATCTGCGATTGAACGGCATGGTGAGTCAAGGGCGGTCGTATTGGATATCTCCAAGGCTTTTGACCGCGTCTGGCACGGGGCATTGCTTAGCAAACTTCGTACATATGGACTTTCCCAACAGCTTTGTGACTGGACGAAAAGCTTCCTTGAGAATCGATCGATCCGGGTTGTTGTGGACGGCGAGTGTTCGGATCTGTATCCTGTTAATTCGGGGGTGCCTCAAGGTTCTATTTTGGCCCCAACCTTATTTTTGCTTCACATAAACGATTTTTTGGAGTCAACGAATAACAGTGTTCAGTTTTCCGGATGATAGTACCTTGTCTGTTAATTCGGGGGTGCCCCAAGGTTCTGTTTTGGCTCCAACCTTATTTTTGCTTCACATAAACGATTTGTTGGAGTCAACGGATAACAAAGTGTTCAGTTTTGCGAATGATAATACGCTTGTTTCCTCCTTTTCGAGTGTTCGGCCGAATAGTGCATCTACGTCGCACCAGCTGAGATATGGCCAGATCGAATCTCTGAATTGGAATCTGGATAAGGTCATGCAGTGGGGAAAGGCCTACCTCGTCGACTTCAATGCAGCGAAGACACAATATACAACATTCACAAAGAAAAGTGGATCATCGGTTCCACAGCTGATGATGAATGGCCGGGCCCTCGAGGCAGGGGAAAGCTTGAAATTGCTCAGCGTCACGGTCTGTGGGAATGTATCATGGCATAAACACATGTTGAGCATCGCCAGGTCAGCTTCAGGAAAACTGAGCTATCTTTTTAGAGCCAAGAAATATTTTACTCCGGCCCAACTTCGTCTCCTATATAAATCCCAAATTAGACCCGCGCTCGAATATTGCTCTCATGTTTGGAGCTCGGCTCCTAAACATACCCTCGACCTACTTGAGGGCGTGCAGAGACGAGCGATCCGCCTGATCGGGGACTCGGCGCTGACATCGGGACTACAGTCGCTATCACATCGAAGGCGCGTAGCCGACCTCTGTCTGTTTTACAGATATTATCACGGGTACTGTTCTTCGGAAATTCGTGGTATTGTTCCACGCAATTCGGCTTATATAAGCTCCACAAAACAATCCGACGGATCGCACCCGTTTGCGGTTCATCTCTCGACGGCGCGAACATCCCGGCATCAGAACTCGTTCCGTTACAGAGCTGGGAAGCTGTGGAACTCCCTTCCCACGCGAGTGTTCCCGGAGCGTTACAACCTGCAACTGTTCAAAAAGAACTGCAACAGTTATTTGATGGCATCTCGGGGCGCCCACTCGGCGATATAGGTTCGCCTCTCCCGAGAGAAGTCTAATAAAAAAAAATAAAAAAATCTAGCATATGCATTAAAGTTTGATGGTCTTCACTTGATCCAACGCAATGGTTTGACGAGATTAATGCCGAATTGCGTAGTGATTATTAGCAGTCGATTCTGAATCACACATGAGGACTCGTATACAAGGTAATGTATTTAATAACATCGCTCTAATTGAAAAATAAATTCGGCAGTTTTTATATTTGCTTTCATCCGCTACCTAGATAATTGAGTTTCTTTGTCAGTAGTGAAACCAACAGACGTGATTTAATTATTAAATTGCCTTTATTGTGGTCCAAGAGCCAAAGCGACTTGAAGTGTTCAAATTTGTACTTTACCGAGGCATTTATGGCAGCTAATTAAATATAATACCGAGGAATAAAATACTACATAGACAAAATTAAGTTTACAAAGTAAGTAAAGCACAACATGATACCGGCGGACATGTACACCTTGATCCGTCGCCACAATATTTATAAATAGAATTCGATGCAAAATGAAATATATCTTTTATACTCTCGAGGAACCGAATGTTTATCTTAACGTCAATCTGTTTAATTAAAAGTTCCCAACCACCCCAAGTTGATCCCGAAATACGCTTGATGTCACTCGTGCGTTCACAGGAACTGACCCGGCCGAAGGCTTTTGATAAATTATCGGAAGACCTTTTCGACAGTGTTCATAGTCTATTCGTACGTTCCATGATTTTCTGCATTTGTTTGAATTAGGACTTATCTCATCACAAGTCATTTACGAAGTCAAAACCAAAACCATAACCAGTTCAGTTTCGAAGTATTGTCCTCATTTATGCGTGTATATGCCGAGTGAAACCATGTCAGCAGGTACACAACATCGGAAACTTTGACATCGACCATGACTACGTAAATTGGAATGCATCAATCCACGCGTTGAAGCAAGAACTTCGATTTCCGCTGGAATGCATATCATTAAGGGATTTGAATAAAACACGTTCACTCCACGGTCACCGTGGAATCCCTCCGTAGCTGCGGCTATGACTAATGCGTGATGGTATCTCTTAGATTGAGGAGTTCCTAGTAAACTGTTATCTCGGATATGCTGTGTGTGTGTTTACATAACCCACGTTGGGATGGAAAGGTTTAACTGAATCCACGTGATGAACTACAGGTAATTGATAAGTTGTTGGCTTGGGCGGAACGTTTCCTCTGACTTGATTGTTAGACTACATTCTCACGGGGTTCCCCGCTCGAACATTTTGTAGTATCACGAAGCGTTCGAGGGGATATTTTAAAATAAAAGGAGTGTGCTCATCTCCATTAAGTGGGCAATAAACTGTGATGTTCTGACGATGTGTCGATGAAGAATGTTCTAAGTTTTGACTTGTTTCGTCTCTATTCAGTTGAAGGTACGATACAATAAATGGCATGTTTGAATTATGGGGAACATGGATGTGCAACTCATCCGAAATTTTATGTCCAATGACACAAGGACCATCGGTTATCTATTTTCAGATCTGCTCCGAAGAGTGTTAGCTTGTTGAAAACTTTTGGGGTATCGACAAAACGAATTCTTGGTATTTATAGACTACAATGGAACAGGAATAAAGGCTTCTTTTTCAGATATTAACCAATAATAAATAATAATCGCAGGAGCTATTTACAAATAACTGAAAGACGAAAGGTTAATAACCTTGCCCGGAAAAACAAATTATTATGGAAAATTTAACAAATTGTACTTGCAAAATAAAGCCAAGACCGGATCCCGGTTGTAGTGTCGATGATGATGATGAAAGACGAAATAAACCTATTGAACTTGTGGGGGTTCTTTAAGCCATTTCCTAAGAACCACCCATCCCCTTTCACCTGTCTCCCACTTCCCAAGCAAGTCTTTCTACTTACCTGCAAAGGGGCAGTGTAGCTCCCCTGCAGCATCTCCCACCTGAAAGCAACCTGGCATGCATATTGGCGAATTGTTCTGGTTCATGATACTTCAACCATTCAATACCCCCCTATCGGCTTGTGAGGTTAGTATTACTCGTACACCTTCACGGGCGTGGGTTCAGTAACACTCCCACAAAAAATCGCGGCCAGCGAGCACCACAAGAAGAACTGAAACACGCTATTGTTGTTGGTTATTGATGTAACTTGCTCTTTATGGTTTTGCTTATGGTGTAACACGTTGCTGTATAATTGTTTATTCCAAATTATAAGAACTCTTTTGTTAACTTGACATGATCCACAGCTTTAAAAATTATTAATTTTTTAAATATCTAATCGTTGTACAGCGGAAAAGAAAACAAACACAAATAGTCACACACAGATATACCAGACACCGCCTTAACACCAATTTCCCGAGAACAGGTAACAAACGAGATTTTCTCCAGACACAGCTATTGCAATACTGAAATCTCGAAAAAGCTGTATCTATTCGAGAATAGATCACTTGACATAGTCTCACTACTCCGACGACGCAATGACCTGGGCACGTTGGTTGGGCGGCAAAAGTCTGACTCGCCGATGCAATCCATATCCGTCCGATTCAACGGTGGTGGATTACAGCGGTGTGGGAGGATTCTATGTGTGTCCGTATAGGACAAGTACGATGCCTTTCAGCCTGCATATAGGTAACGACGAAAATGCACCAGAATAAACATGGACTGGTGTAATGAATTGCAGGCATTATTGAGATACGCTATAGTGAAGTTCGCCGAAGGAAGAAATAGGTTTCTGTGTCCTAAATAAACAGAAACGCTATTTCGAGCTTCAAACGATGCGATGCACATTATTTGTGATTTAGCCGATGCTACATGGGAACATCGGCTGTTTACATAATCGCCCCAGACTTATGCCATTGCAGGCAATCGATTTTTTTCTAGTTATAAGCAAACCGAAGGTTTGCTTGCCTATGGCCAAGGCTATGGTGGCTTTTGTTTGATCTAATTAAATGGAACATGGGTATGATGGTGAGGAATTTGACTTGCAGATGTGCAAGCGTACGTCTCACCCATAGGGACCATGGGCAGCGGTTGGTAAGTAGCATAAACACAGTGATGCTACTGTGTGTTTGTTTGTTTTACAGGCCGGAGCATCGTTAGACATGATCTAGGGTATGATTGTCTAACGTCAATCATATTCGTGCACAAATCCCATGATCGGTAGATAAGCAATAAAGGAAATTGGTCGCAAGCGTTGCGAACCTCGGGATTGGGGCAATAAATGGTTATGATCCGTAGCAAAACCATTTGCTACAGCTGTGTCAACAATTACGCTGGCCAGCGAGTGTTTATCTATTATAATTGCTGACGAGCCGAGCCGATGGGGATATGGAATGGTTCATATAATATGAAAAGGAAAAATTCAATGTGATGCATGCCTTGATGAGGTTTAACTTTCAGGTGAAAGTTATTTGAAAGACAGCTTACGCTGCTCGAATGCAGGTAAGTATAGTGGTTTATGGAGTGAGGGAAAAGCGGTTGATTTAAAGAAATGGATGGTTCTTTGGGAAAGCTTTAAAGAACAGCCACAGGCTCAGCTTGTCAGCAATTATAATCGACAAATACACGCTGGCCAGCGCATCTGTTGACACAGCTGTAGCCGATATTCTTTCCACAGTTCACAATTGTATATCGCGCCTATATCATTAGGTCCGCGACAGTTACGACAATTCCTCGTTATCGGCTATCAACCAATCATGGAATTTGGGCATGGATATGATCATTGTTTAGGTAATCTTACCCATGCCATGCCCTATGATGACCCACCAGCAAATCAAAGTAAACACCCAATACCTCACTGCGTTTGTTTTGTTTACTAACCGCTGGTCCATGGTTCCCCTGGGTGAGACGTTTGCTTGCACATCTGCAGATCAAATCCCCCACCACCATACTCATGCACCAGCCATTACCCTAACCATATAGCCACCGTCGCTGAGGCTTCTGTTGACTTAAAGCCCATGAATAATTTCCCTCCTTGTGCTCCAGAGCCATACGGCTAAAGCAAACACAACCCAAATCTCCGGTTGAACTAGCATCACCAGCACGTATCGCCTACAACGGCATTTCCCTTGAACTCATAGATAAATACCATTACGATCCCATGCAACATCGGCAGACCATGAACGTTGTACATCTCATCAATTGACCCTTGAAATAACGTTTTTGTTTACTTTGAAGCAAAAACCTATTTCGTTCTCAGGCGTGGATCATCGATGATTTATGACCACATTGCCTGCAGTCCCTGATGTTAGTATATTTGTTTGATCAGGTGTCGGCCGATCGTTGTCTGTATTGCAGGCAAAAGGGGCATTGTACGCGTTCCTATGCAGCATTTGGGAAACCTCCCATTGAACCCTTTCCTCGATCACCATTGGCCGCTGCCAAGTTGATCCGGTTCGCCCTTCCTACAACGCTGTGAGCCACCACCGTTGAATCTGAGGGATGTGGATTGCATCGTGAAGTCAGTTTTTATTCATTGAAGGGTGCGCACCTTCGTTTACGAATCCCCGCGGAGAGTCACCGAGAGTTCCTTCTTTACTAGATCATTTCTGTTCGTGTGCGTCTTTTTGCCATGCGGTGTTTAACCAGCGTAAAAGTAGTATAATTTAATTAGTTCCCTTAAACAAGTGTATCCCACTAACGCTGATCCCAATTGACTCGTGCCTTAAAACTATAAGTTGTATTAGACTTGAGTGCAAAACCGGATAAATAATTAAATAAAGGAAAGTTAAATAGTTAAAACAAAGCTCCTTCGTTTTATTTTACTCCTGTGGTGTACGATTTGGATGAACCTTGGGGAAGAACAGTGTGCGTCGCGACAAGTCAGGACATTTCTTAGTGAACAATCAGTGGTGTTTTGCTCAACCTGCGTCCGTGCCGACGGCCCTAGCAAAATTAACCCACAAACTTATCTGTTATTCTGAAGAAACACAAAATTTTAATCTAGTAGAGATTTTGAGTCGACCTTTCCAAAAATATCCAAAAATCCTGTTTATCCTCAGTTTTCAATAAAAAACAAACGTATGAGCAGGGAATAAGGAGTTATAATTCGTTTCTATTAACCTACGCCGCGCTTAAGTATTTGAGTATTGAATTCGTTAAGAAACATATGAATAGCAGCCTTTAGCTTGGCCACATTCTACCGTATCCTTGGTCCATCTTTTGAAGCAACGTCCTCTAAACATCGTTGCATCCGAATACATAATATTTGCGTGAACCCCTAAGGAATACTCTATTCCCAGTGATGCTAAATATCGAATACCAACAAACGACAAAAAGTAAACCACTCGCTTCCGTTGATTTGCGAACTCAGGTAAACTGTTCCAAAGTTCACCAGTAGCCGAAGGTTTTACGTGTCGGATGTGACTTTGGCTCACAGCAAATATTTGTTGACCAAAAAGATCCGATTCGTGAAATTCAATATGTTGCTATTTTTTACTGACAATCGAGGAATGTATTGAATAGGTTCTGCTGAAGATGCACCTGGGCAAACAATGGACTATGTTACTAAGAAGAGGCAAAAAAGGAATGTAGAAAAAGTTGTTGCTGTGTGTACGAACGGCGCCTGTTCTCCTCATAAATTAAGGCCTACACATAAATGTTCTCTCATTTTTCTTCTCAACAAATATTCCTGGGAAGTCTAAGGTGGATCATTGGTCCCAGGTTTACGATGTCTATCCATCGTCGGAACCCTATTTAGCGGCTGATCGTGCAGCGTGAGAACTACAATCTAATAGTAGATGGTGACAAAAACAATGCCATTTCAAAGGAAACACCTTTGACAGTAGGACTGGGTGATTTGAATATTGAATTTATTACAAAATTACGAAACAGCAAATTAAAGGAGGAAGTTTTGGTTTTTGGTAATCATTACCTAGACGCTATCGTTTGAAATACAATTCACCCGGTTACCCGCACATAATTGAGACTGGTTTCTGATTGAGAATAATACTGATTAAATTGGTTGACTTGGCGAGTGCGCTCACAATGGCAACCATTTCCGGCAGAACAACTGTCGTCCTCGTGCCTGCTTCAACGTCAATGTATGTCTTGCATTAATGACACACGTGCTCGAATTAGCGCTATCAACGTTAGGAAGGGTGAAACTCTTGTGCGAGGAACACATGAAGAACAAAGGACAATCATTTTATAAGCAGACTTGGAAATAGTTTAAATTGGTTTTTAGGTTGTGTCATGTCAACTTTTCTTTATATAAAGGATCAAAGGGTTCAACTGTGAAGAAGCAGAACGATTCCTGGAGTGAGATATTATTCATCTAAGAGAAATGGCAATTTTAATTGCTTTAGAACAAAATTTGTGACAAATGAGGAATAGAATTTGGAACATGGGAAAAAGCGCCGGGTCTTAAGAGGTGGGAGGTTAATTTATTTGCTTCAAAAGACCAAAAAGGTAAAACGTTGAAGGGCGGAGTTGTTCTTGAAACGAGTTCTGAATAACAGAAGCTTGTCACTAAAATAATTCTGACTGATTCATTTTAACTGAACGGAGTGTATGTGCGTGGTTGAACTGTACAGTTCACAGTTCAGTTTGGGTCGAGCGAGGGCGCATATCATGTCGCGTAAACAGAACCAAATGATAGTTCATTTCATTGCAATATAGATCTTTTTTTTTTAAACTACTTTTTTTCTAAAATTACAAAAGGCCAAATCGTCCCGCTCGTTCGTATCCAAGGAAAAAACTAAAGGGTTGAACTGTACGTGTCTGTACATCTATGTTCACAATTAAATTTGAAAGTTATAACTGTGCAGTCAAAACTTGCAGTTAAAACTACGTGTGTTGTCGGCCTTATCTGTTAAAGCTTTAATTACGACGTTAACGTCGTTATAAAATCGATTGGCTTTTCCACTGTTTCTTACAAGGGCTTGTCAGCGCTGATTAAAGCAGGGGATTCCGCGAACGGATTGTTTAACCCGTTCTGCCGAAAGATAGCACAGTACATCGAAACTTCGGCCAAAGTGCTAATGTCATGCTCTCTCTCCCTCTCTTTGTCCCGCGGTTATCCAGCTCCAAGTATCTTTGACCAACTCCGCTCGCACTGTGCTCTGACATTTAAGGGTACTTCAAAATCCCCTTTTGTGCGCGCGTTAATGTAGAAAACAAAACAATCGGTGGAAAGGTCAGTGGTCTTCCACTTTAAGTTATCTTGTGGAGTAAGTTCTCGCAGACAAGGCAACAACGGCGACGGACGAAACAGAAGAAAGGCTCGCCCAGTATGAAGAGGGACAACAACATTTCGAGACGGTTGAAAACGTAAGACGGAAACAAAGAATGGCTAAAGAACGACTAAGCAGGATTTGCGAACAGATAATTATAGATAACAGATAATATACGGATATTGAGAAGACATCCAAGCTAAGCTCGGCTAAATGGTTGAAGAATCACCTGATTCTCAGTCTTGAAAATTACGATATTGTAGAATACTACGATCTAGAGAAATGTGCAAAAGAATGTGTTAAAGGGACTGCACGCACACCACAAGGCCACTGAGACACTTCAAATTGTGAAAACGAAAGCACGTGCGTAAAACTCAGAAAGAGGAGAAGAAATTTCAATTCAACCATTTGGCGACAAATAACAACAACACATCTGTTTCTTATCTATCTATAAATCTTCCTAAGCAGATTTTTTAAAATATCAAATTTCCATTTGATTTAAAATTCCAAAACCTATTTCCTAATTGTTTCGCTCTTCATTTACATAATACTTCATCTGCTCTGCCAACGCATCCAACGAATTAAAAGACTCATCTCCTACTAAAGGCCTACACTCCAACATAAACAAATAAATTAATTATAAGTCGCACCCTCTTGCACCCTAATATTTATTAACTTATCACACACGCCACGAAGCATAAAAACCCCAACGAAACCCAAGTCCAACCCACCCCACTAAGATCCTTCAATCCCACTGCAACGAAACGAACGTATATCGATGCAGAGCCACGCATATACATTTTGTTTTCTTATTTCACTTCTCCCAGGAAAGGCGAACCTATAGCGCTGGGTCAGCGCCCTGAAATGCTATTTTTTTTCTCGACCGGGTCCATCAGCCATGCTCCGAAAGATGCTCAAGGATTTCTCCTGTAGCGGTTCTACGAACCATACAACTCACTACAGGTTGAGGTATCCTTTCCGCCAAGGAACTTTACTCACCTTTTTCAGCACACGTGCCCACAGACACGTGTCCCAATAGTCAGTAACCATACCTGAAACAAAAGGTTATAGGTCATGCAACGACGTTGAACCCGATATCAGAAAGCAAGGAACTAAACGTTCAAAAGCTCCCAATATCGAATTCAACGCATCCACACATTGTATTCAACCCAAATCCAAATATTCCAAAAGGCAGTAAGGCATCGGATCTAAGGAAATGCGCCATGCAGGAAAGCGTCGCACGTAAATCACTCACCCATCTTAAGCATAAACGCGATGTTTCCCATGAAATACCATTGTCGGTAAATAAACCGAACAGCGGATGCCTATTCTGGTAGCTAATGGAAATTAACATCTAAATCCCTGGCATGACCGTAACGCTAAATGCACACAAGACATATCGTTGCGCTGCCGATTAGCAGTCATGCAGCCAAAAACTCTTAACACTACCCGCGATAGATGTTTATGAGTGGAAGTACAAACAAAGCATTACATCCCATAGTCCTTTGTACCTATCTGAATAGCATGAGAACCTTTGCTTCTCAGGCCAGATGTGCGGTATAAACAAATCCTAAGGAAAAGATCGGAGAATAAGCGGCGGCATCCGATCTTAAGACAAAGGAACAAGATTCCGATAACCAACAGCTAATGATGTTGATCATCATGAGGAAAAATGTCTCCTTTTCAGAAACTATGGGAAATTCTCCATTTCAGATGCAATGGGAAATTAATGCTGTTAACAGATACTATGGAAAATTCTGTTAGCAGATATGATGGGAAGTTCTGTGCAGAGATGCGCTGGGAAGCTTTCCCTTGCCGATGGGGAATTGGAATTTAGTCAATCAGAAGGAGTCGTGAAGAAGAATTACTTGGAGCTGCAGTCTAGAGAGGTCGTCTTGGAAAACCGAGAGAAGAGGATTATTAGTTTTCGTGTACGTTGATATGAGACCTAGTCCTCAAAGGTGTTCGATTTAGCACCGTCGCAAATTCGTGTTCTTTTGTAAAGTAACGTCGAGTGTCAAAGTAACTTGTATTTCGTTTAAGTGATGAGTAGCGGTAACCAAGTTTTAATGTTCCAAAGTTCCTTGAGCGGTACCGTGCCATCAAGATCGTAAAAACGCTCAGCGAAAGTTAGCTCGTAGTGCATAAAAGACAAACATTGTAAAAGTTCCTCATAGAATCGCCACGGGAGATCCAGCGTTGTTAATTGATGTCAAGTAGCAATAAGAACTGGAATTCGAACCAATAAACAATAATAATAAAGATCAAAACTATTAGACTCCGTGTTTTACTTGTGTGCTCTTTTCCGCTCCAGTGTGTTCTTTTTAGTGTGTGGACAGTGTTCGGCGGGACACTTACAACGGATAGACCAAAAGCCGCCAAATTGGTGACCTCGACGCGTGTAAATTGAACACGTAGCGAAACATCGCCAAACTCCCATTTCACGAAGCCTATAGCTTAATAGGGTGGTAATTTCACCGGGCGGCTAGACTTTGGGGCCCCACCTACCACTCAGTAATTGTGCCGAACTGCATTATAGCAAGAGTCGTCACTTGAACGTAGGTTTGCACAATGAAATGCAAGACACAACCTCCTTATCAACTCAGCCTTTGAGGCGGCAATCCTCCGCCACAAGAGCCACACAAACCTATTAGTTATCCCCACACAGCAAGAGCATCACAGCTATATAATGTCCACTCGCGAATGATCTAAAACTCTTTAAAACAAAAGCAACACCCTGCCGGTTACCTAACAGAACCCTTTTCAAACCCGAATCGAAGGGAATTTGGAGAACGAATCACCCCTTTAGCTCATCTTTGCTCATCTCCTGTCTCCGCTGTTACGTACGTCGGCCACCACCATCATTTAATAATTTGCATTTAATTTTGTTTTAAAATAGTACGATGGTAAGGTGGTGGAAGAATTGTACGATCCTGAAGTGAGTTTTTGAACCCACCCTGATTCGGGTGTGGATCGTGCAGTTCTTCGAGTTCGAATTTGTTTTTCGAAGTGGACGTGAGTGGAGAGCGAAATGAGAGAGACAGGAGGTGGTAAAAGTTCGGTTTTTTTTGTTGTGGTCCCGTTGGTGACGGTGGTGAAACAAAGAAGAAAAACGTTGTTGTTAACGGAGGAAAAAAAGGAAAAACAGCAGAAAAAATGTTAGTCGAGTTTTTTGTTGAGTAGTAGGAAAAACCTAAAGAGAAACGGTTACGGTTGACGGTTTTCGGCATCCAGTGTCAGTTTTTGTAAAATTATTATGAAGCGAAATATATAGAGTAATAAAGTTATGATTGTTCTTTGTTAAATTTGTATATGTTCACAACATCGTTTGGCAGTTCGTAGTGACCATTTCCGTTCGCCGAACATTATTCTCCCGGATAACAAACAATAAATCGAGGGCAAGAGTAACCGTGAGGAATATTGCTGTCCAGTATTCTTGTGCACAAAACAATGCGGTAATGGCGATTCTGATGTGAATATAGCAAACCATCCCAATGGGCTGTCATAGCGTTTAACAAACGCTGAACGGATTTTCCTGTACACACTCTCTTCGTTGTACTTCGATTCGAAACAAGGGACTACGCTGTAAAATTTCTTCAAAAGAGCTTCGCTAATGCCGTCTTGGTGGAGAGTCCATAATTAGTTGGAGCAGCATTTCCTGGAGGATTTTCGCTTGGCTCTGTAGATACCGCCATCGCAGTTCAGCGCACATTGAAGTTTTCCCAATACTACACTAAGAAAAAATAACAAAACCGAATTTATACATGGCACTTGGGGATATTGCTTTGACTTACGGCGTTGGCGCTTGGTGATCATCGACCGACTTGCAAGCAACAAAGGGAAAGCTTTGCGCAATCACAGGTAAAATTAATCATTAGACAATTTTCGGTGGCAAAACCAGAAAGGGAATCGCCACAACTGGCGCTGCGGACAAACCTTCCCGAGGGACCACGGCAGGTTTGGTAAAATACTGTCGCAGAATCGACAGTCGAATCTTCTGTAACCTGAAGGCTTTGGCTGATTGGTGTGAGATTGGAGATAGCCATACGTTCGTGAGCGGAGACTGGCAGAGGGAGCAGGCGCAAAAAGAAAGAATATTTTTTTTTCTTCTCTCTTTGTTTATTTAAAAAATTTATTTATTTATTTATTAATTTATTTGTCTGTCTTGTGTGAAAGACATTTGTTGGAAGCTTCTTAATAGCTCTCTTTATTTATTTAAAAAATTTATTTATTTATTTATTAATTTATTTGTCTGTCTTGTGTGAAAGACATTTGTTGGAAGCTTCCTAATAGCTCTCTTTATTTATTTAAAAAATTTATTTATTTATTTGTCTGTCTTGTGTGAAAGACATTAGTTGGAAGCTTCTTCCGGTGAAAATTGTGATATTTGAATTGTTCATTATTATTTATTGTTGACCTTGATCATTCTTTGAAATTTTTGAATGTGATTCTGCTTTTTTTTTTTTTTCCTTTTCGGCTGCGCGTTTGGTTTTAGTTTAAATATTTTTTTTTTTTTCTCTTTTCGTTGTTGTGTTACAGAATTGACCAAAAAGTGGTCATTATATTCGCTTGCCCCTTTCTCTCTCTCCAATTCTCGCCCACTGAGGACTGCGTTTGTTAGTAGAATAGTGTTTTTGTTTGTTTATTGTGACCGACGGGTGTAGTGTGTGTTTCTTTTGCTTATTGCACGACCGTTTGTTTTGTCGATTAGTGCACCGTTTTTCAGTCCCAAACATTAGTGCATTTTTGATTACGGGCTGACCTCTTCTGGTGTTCCGGGTTTCCCTGTTACGCATCGGGCCCCTGTAGTGATTGTGAGGGAGGAAGGTTCGTCGGCCGGCGTCTTGTTGAATATTGGGAGCGTGCTTGTTTTTGTTTTTCGCACCCTTTCCGTTGGTGGATACTGTCGGCGACGAGGTTGTTTTCCCTCAAAGGTTGTTTTTTTTTCTTTTCTCCGCGGGGTATCCGGGATTAACTTTGGTGTAGGTGACCTTAGGTTTGGAAGAAGGTCCTATAAATGCAGACTAGGCAGCGTCAAAGAGATGTCCGAGAGGGCACCCCTGCCCGGGCACGACCCGAGGCATTTCCCGAGCCGCCGGTTGACGAGGTGGATCCGGAGGCATTCCACGATTCGCGGGACGAGTTTGTGGACGAACGATCGCCAACGCGCCCCCCTCCCACCGTCGGTAAACAGCCTGTCGGGAGCATGGAGGACACGCCGATGCCCTCGTATTTTAAACTGGGCCCACAACCATGTCCTGTACGGACCATGCTGGGCACAGATAGGGTTTTCGACCTTGTGTCGAAGGCGGTCCCCATGTTTTCGGGACAGGAGGGCCCGGATACGGCCGAGAGACTCTCTTCGTTTCTCAAGGGCTGTAGAAGGACCCTGGATGGGCTGGCGGTGGAGGAGGAACATACCTTCCTCCGGTGGCTGCCCTCTAGGCTGAGCGGCGAGGCCTATCGGATGTTCGAGGAGAGACCACCCACGACATTCCTTGAAGCGGAACAGCGTCTTAGAGAGGCCTACGAACCCCGGGTGTCGTATGAGGAGTTGTGTGCGCAACTTTCCAAAATGCGACAACTTCCTTCCGAGGATGCCACAGGCTTTGTTTCCCGAGTGAAGCGGGCCGTGGTACGGTGCGAAGAGGCAGCTGAGCGCTTTTATGGTCGCCAGGGTAGGTCCGTCTTCGCCAGCCAGCTTGGGGGCATGGCCAAACCGGTGTTGGTAAGGGGTCTGAGGGAGGAAGGATTAAAGCACTTCCTTCTCACGTTGGGTAATGTCCCTTTTCGTAGCCTGGTGGACCACCTAACCGGGTTTGAGCGAGCGCGTAGGGAAATGCTGAGGCAGGACGACCTGTTTGTGGATGCGCGGCACGGAATCGCCGAGCGAGCGTCGGAAACACGAGAGTTAGGACCGGGAAGTTGCTCGACCCTTTTGGAAAATTCATCCTCCACTTTTAGGGATTGTACCGCGGCGCCGGCGCCGGTGTTATCGAATTTAAATCCCCGGGCGGTGTCATTCGTGTTGCCGGCCGAAGAGCCTGATAGTTGTCGACGGGGGGAGGATGGTTTCGTTCGGGAGCAGTCGTACGGGCCTCTCAATTATAGACGGGATGCTGGTGCCTATGCTCCGGCCTCCTCTGGCGAGGGAGCGTGGTCAAATACCGTGTCTTCCTCGAGTCGGAGTGAAGGGTCGCAGGGTTTGGCTCAAGGGGCGTATGTGTCTGGAGATCGATCGGGTCGGGACAATCCGTTCAGGGATCCGGTTGGTCGATCGGCGCACCCCCTGGAATCCCAGACAATATGCAATTTTTGCAATCTGAGGGGTCACGTGTACGACGAGTGTCTACAAAGACGAAACACTCCCTTCTGTCGCGAGTGTTGGCGGTATGGCCACGATATAGTGGACTGCCCGGATCGTCCGACGAGGACGCGCGGTCCCCAGACCACATACAGGGGTAGAGGTCAGCAGGGCGGATTCGCACGGCAGGAACCGCCTTATCAGCGACCACAGTTTCAGCAGAGAGCCCTACCAGAGCCGCAGCCCCCGTCTACGGGCGGCGGGCCGGCGACATCAGGCCCCAGAGTATTCAGCGTCCGGTGCTGTTGCGAGTTTTGTGGCCGACAGGGTCATAGCTTGCGCGGGTGCGAATACAGGCAAAGGTGGGAAAAACAACAGCATTCCCAGGGTTCTCCCCATAAGCGGCACGCCGGAACAGCACCTGTTGCGAGCCGAGAACAAGACACCCGTGTGGAGACTGGGGCAAGCGCGAGAAATAGGCGCAGAGGGCGTCGGAGGCAGCGTCGGCGAAATCGAAGCGCCGGTAATGGTAGCGCGGAGAGTAGGGATTCCCGGAAAGCAGGCGGAGGTGATGGGCGACGATTGTCCGTGTCGAGCGGTGGCGGTAGGCGACCCGACTCCATGGACTCAAAATCCTCAAAGACGGATACGAGACATGATGCCGCATCAGGCAGCGCGGGGAGCCGGGAATGGCAGCCCCGGCGCATTGGGCCCAAAGTGGGCAGAAAGAATAGCTCCGGTTCCGCTAGTTCGGAGTCCAGTGGGACTCCCGAGCGGAATATTCCTGAACGGAGGAGCGGAACATTGTGCGAGTTTTGCGGTCGACACACTCACAAGGCGGCAGAGTGTCGACATAAAGCAAAATGGGAGAGTTCGGGAAACTCCCCAAGGTCGGGTCGGCAAGATCCTACCCGACCGCACTAAAAACGAAAACCAGCTCCAGCTGTTCTCAGCTTTCGCCGACTCGAGTCCCGATTGTCGCTCTCCCTCTATACATTGGCCGTAGCAACCCTACGCGCCTAATCGTGGACACCGGCGCTGAGATCAGCCTGTTGAAGCTGAAGGCACTCCATCCTGGATATGGCATGGATGTGCATAAATCTACAACGCTCCAAGCGCTGTTTGTCAAAGGTAAGTCGAGGGGTTGCTGCACTGGGAATTTCAAGTTGCACCATGAGATTCCCTGCAGTTTCCAAATAGTAGACTCCTTGCCGGGTTTGGAGGAAGACGGATTGTTGGGGTACGACTTCCTGTCTCGGAATTGTAAGGTAGACGGGCCGGGTGGTTGTTTGGTTTTTCCCCGAACGACCGTAAATCCCGTGCCATTCTCCATTCAATTTGTCAACTATGGGACGGGAAGGGTTGAGCGTGTGGCAGCCAAACGGGGAGACGTGCCAAAGGGACCTGTTAAGGTCGATACTGCGGCAGGTACTCGCCCGGAGACCCTACCCATACAGGGGAGGGCTGCGAAAAGCTGTTCAACCACGTGCTACCCGCGAGGTCATCCGGCTGAACCCCGAACAGCGGACGTTGGTAATATAGTTATAGACAACGTTCTATATAAACGAACAAATAAGGGAAGGATAAGCCTTCCTATAACTTGGAGCCCCTGATCCTAGCTGGCCAGACTCTGGTTACCCTCCGGAATCTTCGTCCTTGTAAAGGACCTTCGTCGAGGGATACCAACTTGAGAGTCTGACGAAAAGTCTTTAAGGCCAGGCCTAATGCTGCAGGCGCAGTCCCAGCGAAGGCTGCAGAGGCAAACCCCAGTGCTGGGGGTTGGATCGCATATATGAAAGTGCGAAAGCGCACTATAATGTCGGGTGATGGTAGGTTTTGCCGTCGAAACGGGACAAACCCCCCGATCTACCAACCCATGGACCGAGGCAAGTACCGAGTCCAAAAGAGGAGGATTAAAGTAAATATATAGGAGCGGGACGCTTTTGCCGGCCGGGTGACATTTCGGAGGTTGAACGAGAGGGGATCGCCTCGCCTTAGCGAGGTGGTCCTAACCGGATCGTGTGGGCGGTCGAGCTTTCGGTCGGACCATCGTTTCAGCGTCGGGCCCGCCGCGATAGATGGGAATCTGTGTAGTTAGTGTTCCCCTATTAAGTGTTATTTATTTATTTATTTTTTTTTTACTAACCCTAGTATATAGGTAGCCTAAAACGTACTAACATTAGCACTTAAGCATTATTTATTTTGTTTCACTAACCCTAATGTATAAGTAGTACTAAATATATAGAAAATCCCCACTAACCCTAACACCTAGGCATGTTTATTTATTTGTCTATTTATTTATTGGTTGGTTTGTTAATTGTTTGTTTGTTTGCTCTCCGCCGTCCACTCTCCGGCGTGACATTCCTCTCCTAAGAATGGCACGCAGTCTTGTGCGGGGGGGAGGTGTGTTACGTACGTCGGCCACCACCATCATTTAATAATTTGCATTTAATTTTGTTTTAAAATAGTACGATGGTAAGGTGGTGGAAGAATTGTACGATCCTGAAGTGAGTTTTTGAACCCACCCTGATTCGGGTGTGGATCGTGCAGTTCTTCGAGTTCGAATTTGTTTTTCGAAGTGGACGTGAGTGGAGAGCGAAATGAGAGAGACAGGAGGTGGTAAAAGTTCGGTTTTTTTTGTTGTGGTCCCGTTGGTGACGGTGGTGAAACAAAGAAGAAAAACGTTGTTGTTAACGGAGGAAAAAAAGGAAAAACAGCAGAAAAAATGTTAGTCGAGTTTTTTGTTGAGTAGTAGGAAAAACCTAAAGAGAAACGGTTACGGTTGACGGTTTTCGGCATCCAGTGTCAGTTTTTGTAAAATTATTATGAAGCGAAATATATAGAGTAATAAAGTTATGATTGTTCTTTGTTAAATTTGTATATGTTCACAACATCGTTTGGCAGTTCGTAGTGACCATTTCCGTTCGCCGAAGATTATTCTCCCGGATAACAAACAATAAATCGAGGGCAAGAGTAACCGTGAGGAATATTGCTGTCCAGTATTCTTGTGCACAAAACAATGCGGTAATGGCGATTCTGATGTGAATATAGCAAACCATCCCAATGGGCTGTCATAGCGTTTAACAAACGCTGAACGGATTTTCCTGTACACACTCTCTTCGTTGTACTTCGATTCGAAACAAGGGACTACGCTGTAAAATTTCTTCAAAAGAGCTTCGCTAATGCCGTCTTGGTGGAGAGTCCATAATTAGTTGGAGCAGCATTTCCTGCAGGATTTTCGCTTGGCTCTGTAGATACCGCCATCGCAGTTCAGCGCACATTGAAGTTTTCCCAATACTACACTAAGAAAAAATAACAAAACCGAATTTATACATGGCACTTGGGGATATTGCTTTGACTTACGGCGTTGGCGCTTGGTGATCATCGACCGACTTGCAAGCAACAAAGGGAAAGCTTTGCGCAATCACAGGTAAAATTAATCATTAGACAATTTTCGGTGGCAAAACCAGAAAGGGAATCGCCACACCGCAAGCGCCAGCATAAAGGCGAAGAAATTATTATTATTCTCAATCTTAAAACCAAGCCAGCTCAAATGTCAGCCGGACTACTACGCGGCAGCGACAACCGAATGTGACCCTCGTCAACAGGTCGCATAGTGTTTTGGTGGATTTTTGTCTATGTTCGTTATTGGAGTGTTCCGCCGAAAACCGTTCACAAACAAGAATGAAACACACTGGGACAAGGAGCGAATGCCGTCACCAATTAAACACAACGAATTTTATTTTTTGTATAATTTTGTTTTATGTGCCTCTTGTCTTTAAACGTTACATTTAGTTTGTTAAATTATGTATAGTCTGTCACTGGGTGTTTTAGCATATCTACACAAAAACAAGGATGAGGTAATTTGCACACGTTAGGAGTCACACGAAACTGTCACGACGAGGACAACCGTGCCCGTCTCCGTAACGACTGTCGATCACAGGACTGCGCGCGTTGAACGTCGAATGAGTATGTTTTACGGTGTTTACCTTCGGTGGCAGTTCCCCGAATGTATTCGAGTTAACTCGCTGTTGGCGATGGATCACGAATTCCCAGGAAAGGCAAGGCAAGCGCTAACATACCACTTCCAGGGAAACGACGATCAGCGGCGCACCGATTCCGGAAAGCCACTAAGAAAAGCAGATCCCAGGAAACGAGCAAAGGAGGGCACGACTGCGGGTCTATATAAGGCGGGCACTTTCGATGGAGCAGCAGGAGTCGTCGAAGGAACTCCTAATGAAAAGGTCTTGTTAAAGACCAGCCGAATAAAGAGATCAAACAGAATAATAAATAATAAAATATTCAGCAAATAAATTATAGGAAATAAGCAATGTATTCCCTAGATATTATTGCAACCTGTTTTTTCGCTTCGGTGTTGAAATTTTCCTTGGTCGGTTGGCTTGTCTTCTTCGTTGGTCGCGTAGATTAAGGATTTGTACTGGGCAAGACTCAAACGCCCGCCAATCCAGAGAAGAGTCCGGCTCTGGATGTACAATCCCTCGAATTAAGAAAACATCGTTTGGCCGGCCAGCGCCGGAATACAGTCCACTAAAGGAGAGACTGAGGCGTCGCTATAGGAAGCGCCGTTTGTTGTTTCGGTTTTCTCTTTTCATTGCAGCAACACTCGCGTACTTGGAAAAATCGAGTATTTTAAAAGATACAATTTCGGATCGACGTTACTAATGCGTCGCGCGGATCGACATCCTCGTCGGGGTTCTCTATTTCGACTGTGGTAACTTCCCTGGGGATGATTCCATTCACCCCATACATTTCTTTTCCCTTTCGCTAGTGGTGACTTTCTCTCAATCGAGAATCTCTCCACCACGGACGATCGTGTTCACACATACAGACGCGGAGGTTGTTGCCTGGTAGCTGTGGATCATTCTGTGGGCACGTGTAGTTTGGATATAAGTGAGTATGTTCCTTGGTGGAACGGCGACATCTCGACCTATAGTGGTTTGTGTGGTTCGTAGAACCGCCACAGTGTCGTTGCTTCGAACACCTGTAAACATTTCTGTTTTAGCAGAGTGAACTATCGGTTTATGAACGGGAATCCGATCACAAAAAATCCAACAACAATCTACCATTATAAAGGATTTTCGTCGTTATTTATGGTGGAGTTTTTTTCAGTTGGCAGTTGGCACCGCTAGTCAGGGGAGTTTGAGTTTGAAAACATTTTGAAGTGGGGACTGTTGTCTTAAAGTTCCGCGTATAAGGCACACACTTGTTCCTTTATTGTTATAAACAATGAGATATCATTCCTCATATTGTGTCTTTTTATGTTAAATTGCTTGAAGCCAAAGTTGATTTTTGCTTGACAAAGTGTCAAAGTGTATCGACACTGCAAACGTCTAGTCACGTCCAAAAAAGTTGAAGATAGATGAAACATAGCAGCAGTCCGGAACTTAAGCTCATAAAATGCGCGCAATTCAGCAAGCTATTCACCGAACTCTTGAACAATAGAAGGATGTCGAACACTGAGAGGTAGCACTGGTTGAAGCCTAGTTTCATACGGCAAGCGGAGTGGTTAAATCTGTATCTGCCAACTATGAACCGGCATGGAATATATTGATGACAAATAGCTTGCAGGTAACACCATCTCAGCAAAGGAATAGTCTGGCATTTACTTTATTTTCAGGGATTTTCAGGCAGACCCGAATTGCTTCCTTCCACAAGTGGTAAGGGGCAATCCTACAGAATTCAACTTCTTATTTCTGGTAAAGTAAGAAACGTTTATCAAGGTCAAGACACCACCGGCGAATTGACACGATAGGCACGGCACATTGAACCGGTGCTATCAATTGGCTAAAATGGTTCAAGCATTCGGGTCAGCGAAATCTGTGTTCAAGGCAAGGATTCCATCAACCTTGACGTGCCCCTCTGAGAAGCAGTTGAAACTTCCATTTAATTTTAAAAGCGTTACTGAGGAAAGATAACAACCAGATTAGCTATTCCGAGAAGTCGGCTTTCTTGTAGAACCATATCATTCCATTCGCAGTTTAATCTGCTGGTCTGCTGAAACAGGTTTTTGGACTCTAAAGCAACTGATTTTCAATCTTAATCAATCTCAGAGATACAAACGGTAATATGTTTGCGAGATTACTATTTATTGGCCTGTAGGAACCTGGAAGTTCATGACCTCCTCGACTCGACTCCGCCTGTTTATGACATGGCAAATTCAATTGTCTTGAATAACAGCATTTATTTTTGAATAAGAAAACGACAGGGTTACAGTCCACGTAAGGGCGAAATGTCCTGATACTAAATAGCAATGTGACGTAAGAATAAAAATACATGGTGGCACAAAATTAATCATCCAATCTTATTTTCGAATTACTTTTTTACTAAATAAAAAAAAATGATTTTGTGTGATGGATATCTTTATTTGGACCTTGACAATTTTTTTCAAGTTCACACGTGTCAAATATAATTGGCATACGACGCCATTTGCAAAAATTATAACATCTTCTGATAGGGTGATTAATTTTGCGCCATCTTATATAGTAGTCAGTATATTAGTCAATTTTTAGAAGAGCATAGAATTGTCTGGCGTTGTGAGGTATTATTTATTGACTGAATTGTCAAATTAATGAATCACTTTTGTTCTACTGTAAGATATTAGTTGCTCTGAATCATTATTAGGCGAGGAATGTTTAATATATGAGGGCAGTTTGATAAGTCAGTGACTTTTTGAATTTTCCGCGCAGTAAAATGTACTACTGCTGTCAACTGCCATCTGTAAATAGACTACTGTCAAAGTTTGAGCAAGCTGCTTCATTTATTTTGTGTTTAACAGCCATTGAAAGCAGACAACATCGTGATTTTTAACGAAAATGGAAAAAAGTGAATTTCGTGTGCTGGTTAAGCATTGCCCATATATTGGGCTACGAACTGCCACACCATCCAGCATATTCTCCAGATTTAGCCTCCAGCGACTATTTCCTGTTTCCAAACCTGAAGAATTGGCTGGGCGGTAAGAGATTTGGGTCGAATGAAGTGGTCATCACAAGCACTAACGCCTATTTTGAGGGCATTGAGGAAACCTATTGTTTGGAAGGAATAAAAAAATTGGAAAAACGCTGGACTAAATATAACGAGCTAAAAGGAGACTATTTTGGCGCAAGGCTAATAACCTTGCCCGGAAAAGCAATTTATTATGGAAAATTTAACAAGCCTCAGACTTGTTAAACAAGGCCAAGACCGGATTCCGGTTGTAGTGCCGATGATGATGATGATGGTGAAAAGGAGAAATAAAACGCATATTTGCTGAAAAAAATTCTTTTGTTCAAAAAGTCACAGATTTATCGAACTGCGCTCGTATCAAACCAGAAATAAAATTAAAAAAAAATTATCCTTTTCCAAAATATTCACATACCAACATTAAATTTATTCTTTTTCTCTATAACAATAACCCAAGGCTATTATTGTGACACAAGTATTTCGTCCACAGCGTTTGCTGTTTGCTCCACAAAATCTAGACTAATATTGTTCACAAACATAGCACTTGATTCAACAAAACTTCAAATAAAAGCTGAACAGATAAAACTTGCCTCTATTCATGTTTGTTTACTTCGTTTTCTGAGAATGCCGAACTAGTGGAAGTGTTTGCTTGTCAATGAGACATAACAACACACAGTAAATGAGGTCTGGTGTCTCTTCAAGGACTTCCGGTTGGAGTTTCGATCAATGAATCATGAACTTCCCCGAAATGGATATGATTTACATCCCTTTTGTTGTTGCGTGTACTAAGTGAATGATTAGGATATGTAATGGTTACAATGGCCTTTCAGAGTGATGATTGGAGTAAGTTGTCGACCCTTTGAAGGGAAGGTAACGTCGGATGTGGTTGCAGCTTTTACGTGATTGTAGTTTCATACAAATTGTGGCGTGCATTCACATAAAATTGATATATTGAAATGTATTGTCATGCAAAAGTATTTACCTGTCCTAATTTTTCGTTATATAACTATCTCAACTAGAAATCCAACTGAAAAAAGAGCTCGAGTTCGCGTCACACTATAACCAATTGAAACTATAAAATGATTGCTATAAAATTATTACTCGTGGGTTACACATGGCCTGATTCTTTTTCAGACAATTTGTCTAAGATATTGTTTATTGATATTTTTGTTTGGTATTCATTTCATTATACCAAATAAAAATATAAATACAATGATGCGTTCATTCAAACAATGTGTGCTCGTTCTGATGACAGTTAGTGGCTCTTTAGTAGTAGAAGAACAAGGCTGCCGTAGACATTTCGTCATCGAATTGAGGAAATGTCAGCATTTTCAGTGATCTTCATTACACAAATATACAAAAACAACCACGACATTTTTGCAAGCTTAAAATATCTCGAAGAACAGTGAACGTGAAAAATATACTGATTCTAAATATATAATTTTTGCATGGTTACTTATCCTCTAACCGCTCCACAATGTTTCACTTGTAGCTACTGTACACACCTTATCTAACCCAATTTGAAGTTAATTGCTTTAAATGCGAAGCATGTCGAAGTTATTAAGTTTCCGCGTTAAACTTATCACGATTTCAGCTAAAGTTTTTCAATGTTTTTACTTTTAGCTAAATTCGAAGACCATCGGTGATATTTTTATCATTGAAGATAACAATAAAGATAGCATTCACTTTAACGTGAGGGTCTGTTCAACTGCGTACATTGAATTTGCCATGTTTGAAGTGCACAGGTGCTATTTAATGTTTTGCTTATCTGCACAGTCGTGCTAACGTGATTCGTATCGAGCAGTGCAGTTTTTTTTCGACATTGACAAACTCGACGATGGCAAAGCGACAAATGTTTCATGACCACCGGAACACAAACGCAAACATTTTGCCAAAACGAAAGCAGACAACGAATTACGGTGGGTGATAATTGAGCGGTAGTAATACGTCTATCTTTTATGCTAATTTGCCTTAGAGATGAGTTTAAAATTATGAAACACACTTTAAGGTAACACTTCGCACGTTGGTCCAAAAGTCGCTGGTTTTCAACGACAGCGTTGTGGCGTTTCTAACAGATGCACACACAGTACACAAGGAAATAGTGAACAACAACACAAAAAGAAAATCGAATAAGTAAAAGCATCTGTTAGAAACTCAACACTACTCCCTCCTCAGTAACTTTGTTACGATCAACTTCCCGTGCGAACGATGTAACGAGGAGTGAGCGAGCGGTGCTCTATGTAGAAGTCGGGACCGTTGTAGTAAAGTCCTGTTTACCTATGGGAAATTGTGTGCTATTTGCACACAGAGCAGTCCCGATTCATTCATTTCATTACCTGATTTTTCGGTAGTACAAGTCCGACACAATCAAACAAACAGCGCAAAAGGTATAAGGATTTAAGAAAACAATTAAGTCCAAATCTTGGTTTGACGATGAGTGCAGGGCGAAGATCGAAGAACGTAAACGTCCCAGAGTTATCCACTTAGAAAGATATGATGAAGTCAACGTAGAAAGACACGCGACGATTCGGAGAGAGACAATGAGACTTTTCAAACACAAAAACCCGAATGGGAGAAGACACGGATCGAAAAAATCGTAGAAAATTCTAGAGTAAAGAACATCAGAGGTATGTATGCCGCCATAAATTCAATTAGAAATGGCTACAGAGGGAGAGCCAAAATAATTCGAGACGCAAACGGCTGTCTGGTCACAGAAACAAACAACATCGTGACAAGATGGAAGCAGTACTTTGAAAACCTACTCAATGTACGCACCCATCAACCACAAATAAACGCACCAGACGTACATACAACCGGGCCTCAGATCACAGAGCCCTCTTTCGACGAAGTTGTAAACGCAATAAACCGATTGAAAAAAAACAAGGCTCCTGGCGTCGACTGCATACCGGCAGAGCTTGAGAAGCATGGGGGAGAGGCAACTGCTCGAAAAATCCACCAACTGATTAAAACAATATGGGATAAGGAAGTCATTCCGGAAGAATGGAAAAACTCAATAGCCGTCCCTATTTTCAAAAAAGGTAACAGATCTGACTGCGAAAATTACAGAGGAATATCATTGCTCCCAACCACATACAAAATACTGACAAATGTTATACTGGCGAGAATCACACCGTACGCAGAAGAAATATTGGGAGACTACTAGTGCGGATTGCGTAGGAACCGGTTAACAAGCGACCAAATGTTCAAAATAAGGCAACTACTGGAAAAGATGTGGGAATATGGAGAGACGGTTCACCAACTGTTCGTTGATTTCAAAAAAACCGACGACTCAGTCGCAAGGCAAAGAATCTACCGTATTGTGGTTGAGGTGGGAATCCCGAAAAAATATGCCGCCCTCATTCAAATTTGCATGAACGAAAACAAAGGGCGAGCTAGAATAGAAAACCACCTCTCAGAACTATTTGAAATCCGGGACGGACTTAAACAGTGAGGTGGTCTTTCACCATGTCTCTTTAAACTTGTCCTCGAGTATGTTATCAGAAAGGTACAAGACGACCACACGGCCGGATCATCCCTGAACGGGGTCACACAAGTGCTCGCATATGCGGATGACATCGCCGTTTTGGACGATAATCTAGAAACTGTAAGTAAAAACAGTGAAATCATCATGTAAGCTGCAGAAGAGGTGAACCTAGAAATAAATGAAGACAAAACTCAGAGAACACACATAAACATCAGGGACAAGATATTTGAAACTGTCAAAGATTTTAAATATTTGAGAATAATATTGACGGCCAGTAACGAAATGTCGAAGGAAATTAACAAAAGACTACACTCCGGCAACGCTAGTTGCAGTCAGTAAACTGCTGAAATCCAAACTGCTATCAAGTAATATAAAGCTCCGTGCCTATAGAACCATAATCATGCCGATTGGTCTATACGGATGCGAAACATGGGCTCTTACAAAACGGAAAGAAAACAAATTCCGCACATTCGAGAATAAAGTTTTAAGGAGTATCTTTGCTGGCAAATATGACGAGGAGTCAGGACAATGGAGGAAACTCTGTAGGGGTTTCTCTATCCTATAGGAGAAACAGCCCACAATTCCAACCACAATACCTACGCATTTTCTTGATAAGTTATTTACCTGTAAAACATGTCAAAGGGACGCATAGCTAAACTCATTATTCTATGCAGATAATGCATAATTGAGTTTAGCTACAATCAACGACATACGGCAACACTATTGCGCTAACCATGGGATTTCCACCGGAAATTCCATTCGTATTGGTTAGCAACAACCAAGTCAAACCAAGCGACGCGGTTGCGTCATAGTCCATAGGCTTGGGTATATATCGAACATTCCACAGAATGGTATTATATCCCCAGCCGACGCGGCGTCCTATTGACTTTTCCCAGATCACCCATTCGCTTGGGATCAATGATCTCTTTTTGCTGGTGAATAACCTTAGCTAGGTTTTCCTCTCTCTCGTATTTCTGTCTTGCTATAGTGCGTTGACCTAAGAGATTATCACTAGGTCAGTAGACCAGCCGTATACACGGCACTGACGCACACACACCTAGCCAGATCAACCCTGGGTTATTGTGCTTTCCCTTTTGATTTCTCCATTCTGGCTACGCCCATCGACGTCGAACGAATACACAAGTACGTTTCAACCTGAGTGAGTGTGGTGAGTTGGGGAACACACAAGAGAGCATGATTACCATTGGCAGATCAATGTGTAAAAAGCAGAAATCACGATTTCCACCCTAATTCAGTTCAGTCACTATTGAATCTTTGTAAGAGTCAGTCGCGTCGCCGCTAGTCGTTGTTCATTTCCAAAAAGTTACTAAAGTAAGAAGAAGTTATTAATTATCACCAGCAATTGTGATCAATATTGTAGAGTGCGGATAGAATAAAAAAAAAAAACAACAAAATTAAACAGTGTCTTTTATTTTCGCTCTTTCGGCAACGTGCGTTCGGAGTAACAAGTGTCGGGGGATTCAAAGTGAAGCCGTGCCATACGTTGGCATAATACTACAACCCCCACAACTCCACAACCACAAACTGGAAGAGCTATATTGCAAGCCTACAATAGTGAGAGTAATCAAGTAGCGAAGATTAAGATGGGCCGACACGTGGCGCGAATGGGCAACGATAGGACCATGGATAGAATTCTTGACGGTAAGCGAACGGGAAAGAGACCGACAGGACGGCCGGGACGGAGATGGGAGGACAATATTAGGTTTGACCTTGAGGAGATCGGATTAGAAGGTGGGGCGTGGAAGGAGAGTGTACAGGACAGGGAACAATGGCGGAGTCGGGTCGGTGAACTTCCATGAACTTCCGGGTTCCCACAGGCCAATAAATAATAATAATATTAGGTCCGACGGAGTCCTTCTGTAGTCGAGGACTTTCGGTTTTTTGGCATTGTGATGTTGTTTTCTTGGCATTGTGATGTTTGAGGGGGTATTCTGGTCTAGAATTTCGAAAAAATCATTTTTTTTTTATATTTTCTTATAGTTTATACTCAAGAAAATGCTGTCCAAAGGAAATTTTAAAATTCCAATAATTGGCGAAGTTACAGCTGCTTTAGTGAGGCAAAAATTAGACCAGTCATGCCGGAACGAATAGAACAATAGACGGTACATACTCCCCAGCTACCAGCGGTGGTTCCAAAAGACCGGCATCAAAGCTTGTCTTCGGGAACACATTAGGTTTATCTTTTAAATTTATGGCTAGTCCCCGCTGTCCGTCACTAACGGAGGAAAAGGCGATGAAGCGAAGTTACTGCTGGCAGCCTTTGCGAGTGAACAGAAAGGACACGAACCAGTTGGGCACCCAAGAAGTTTATTGGTCACTCTCTCACGGTAAACCTTCTTCGCGGTATCAATCGCCTGGTTGCACGCGTTTCTGATTCTAACAAAAAAAATTGTTCTGTTGACCTGTAGGGTAGGTTGGTAATGCGCCTGCAAGGGCGCTGAGTTCACTAAACCTTCCACCGTCTGCTGCCAAATAGTTCACCAAAAGAAATTAAAAAAAACGATGGTTGACCTTCGCAACTAATCGGAGACAGCACAGAATATAAAACACACTGTTTATTGGTTTATTGCTAAGGAGTTCTTTTATTTGATGATTTTTTATTTGTTAACATTGATTATATGTACGAAACTGTTCATTGATTTACTGTTTATGTTTGACGGCCTTCTAAATTTAATAACGATTTTCAAATTCACTGCACTGTAGAGCACACGATTTGTATCGGCGCACCGCGGATGGTAAAAACAGGAAAACTCGACTTTTTTCACCGAACTACTGATCTCGACTCTTCGGGTTGTACGCACTCGTGTGCGTACGCTAGGGGGGAATGAAAGCGACCCGCACCGGTTGGTGGTTGACTTGCGACTCGTTCGGTCGAAGGTTGGAAAACGACTCTTTAAATAACCCACCGTACCGGCACGGGTTGGCGACCCGACCGCCACGGAGATTGAATTACGACTAAACGATCGTCATCTCATGCAGGGATGATTTCGTTAAAAAAAAAAGGAAGAGAGAGAAAAACTTTTCTTTTAAGGGTGTGACCACTAAGAAAATGCGATCTTTTTGGTGTAGTGGTATATGTGCGCGATCGAACAGATTCAATGTTGTTGCACGTGTTCGAAAGCAGGCAGGCGGCAAGGACAATAGGGAAGAATGACCAAATGCGCCGTTGGTAATGCGGGTCATTGTTTACACGATGCCTCGTCGCTATTTTCGACGTTAGAAGAAAAAGGTGCTAAAAGCAAATTGGATGTTTATGGCATCTCTGGCTGCAGTAGAAACCGGGTTCATATTTGCATTAGAAATTGCTGGAGAATTTGGTTTCGGCGTCTATTGCGCTAATTATATGCAGCTGCTTGGGTTGTTTATTGATAAGACAAACAAAAAAGGTTGCCAGGCAATGTGTATGAAATGGTATATGACGCGGCTGGGAAAATAGACGGCGCCCTATTTATGGTCCCTGTCATGACGGTTACATTGAATGCAATCCGAATTATTTTGTTTACAGGAATTCATCTAAGGGAATTTGACTGCCGACGTAGATGCCGAAATTGATTGGAAATTCCTGGTAAGTTAATAAAGAAATCTTAAGGAGCAATGGTATGCGAAGAGAATGCATGAAGGTAAGTTTTCTTTACAGGGACTTAAAGATCATAGATTTGATCTCTTAAATGCGTGCAGCATTTTTAGGTACTAATACTGTTGCATTAGCAAACTAAAGGGAGTAGGGAAGTAGTTATGGGGGTTTTTCTGGTAAGTAGACCGTAGGGTTTGGCGGAACCGCTACAGACCTATGTGAAATTGGAGCGCCATTGTATAAAAGCTCTACTTTTTTTCGCTGTAATATCCTCGCACTTTTCATCAAACCTAGGCTTATCAGATGGTTTTCGTTTGATGGGATCTGGTAAAGTCTATCCCGAGAAGAATAATGTACGTGACTGACTCGACGCATGAGTGATTTGCAGTATTTCCAAAGCAGACCTCTGACAACGGAAAGGATGCTGTATCGCAGAAATCGTCTCAGTTAGCAGCTCTGTACTTCCATATCTGTTGAAGCTGCCTAGGTTGCTTATACGTTTGAAATGTAGTGGTTGCGCAACCGATACCGAGCAGTGAACTGAGCTTCCCAATGTCGCAGTCGTTTCTACAATATAAATGCCGGGCACGGATGTTAGAAACAGATCCAGGATGTTCAAAATATCACCTTGGTCATCCGGCTTTCGTGTAGGTTCCTCCACGAATTAAGTCAAATTGCGGCTAGCAGCGAGCACCTCATCCAGCCTTCCAGCTTCGTCGATTCTGTTAGAATGTACCACCTAGCTGTACTTGTGTACATCAAAGTCGCCAAGAACGACAACCTCAAAAGCCGGGTGGTTAATTTGTGTCCAGTAGACGGTACGTGAAAGATGTTCGAAAATTATGGTCGGTCGATCGTCATTCGGGGAGTGCGAGAGGCAACAAAGAAATTTCACAGAACCCTTCAGTATGATTTTCATCCAAATGATGTCCAAAGTTATTGAATTCTAAAGCTTCTGCCCTTTAGCAAACCAAATCACACCAGGCGGAGACGCAGACGAAGATACGAGTATGTCGAGTCAATTGATGAGTCGACCTGTTTCTCAGTTAGAATTGGAATATCAGGTTTTGCTGTTTGCAAATTTTGCATTTTGGTGAAACGGACCCCCCTAATGTTTTAAAATGCCGTTGACAGTGATTCTCGGGCGGATCCGATCGCGCGATGCCGAGTTGTTTACAGTTTGGTTATTTATCAAAAGAATTGCAAGACTTCCCTCTGACCCCCCCCCCCCCCCGCCCCCACCCACCCTCAACCACCCACACAAACACCCATACCGCCCACAGAACTGAATGGGAGACTAGTTTACCCTACGGAATTGTGTATCTGAGAATGTATCATCTTAACTTTATCTCTGTTTCAGTCCGGGACATTTTTCTCGATTATAGATCATAGTGTGGAATGTACAGTGTGACGGGGTAGTATCTCACCTTGACTTACTTTCTAAACGAACCTTTTCTCGGGCCGATCCATCTGCCAAGCTCCGAAAGATGGCCAGGGATATCTCCCGACCATTTCACGGAGCCTATAGCTTGATGATTTAACTACATAAAATATTTCACTCTCAACTTATTTACTGGTCTTTATCAGATTAATTCGCTTCGATAATAATTAGTTTATGTTCTTTTTTTCGAGTTGTTTATTGTAATATTTTCAATGAAATTAATATTACATAATCCAAAAAAAAAAACGGTAGCAAAACACGAATCTCCAGTTTTCTCTTCTTTTAATCCTTAACGTTTATCAATTCCCTTCTTTCTATATAGGGACTTGACAACATTTTTTCGGTAGTAATTTTTTATAATTTGCAGACGTTGTTCGTTCGTGTACATGGTGAAAATGTTGAGTTTACTGAATAAATTGACAGTGACAGTTCGATGACTAGTGAAAGGGTGCGTTCACAAATTAAATTCAAAGTTGTCAAGTCCTTTTATTTACCTTTACCCTTTATTTACGACGCGTTTGCACCTTTTTACATATACTTCTTTTACCGATCCGTAAACACCGACTATGTGCCCGTACGATTTCACCGGTTTTTCTTCGATGTTTCGATCCAACGTTATCCTAACGAGAAAACTAGGTCATACCACGTAACCCTTATCGTATGACCCAATCAATCTATTTCAAGTTTAACTGAGATATCATCGCTGGTGTAATAAATAGCTGGGTGTTTGTATGCGCCAGTTCTGAATTAATGTTTTATGGTTCAATTCTATGTTTTAACTTTATGTGTTATTTAAAAACGTAAATGAGTGTATTATGTGTTAATTTAATATTTTATGTGTATAGTAAATGTGTGTAATTAATGTTTCATATGGAATACGTTAATGATTAATATTGTATCCGCTTCATTACAAAATGTAAATTGTTTTCTCACCGCGATAAAGAGGAGGGGGAGTTACTACGTAATAGTGGTATTTCACCGAGCGACATGGCGACCTACCACCCGGCCTTTAGTCACCATAGCTGTGAGTATATTTTAACGCCCAATACATGCCCTGTTTGAACACAACTAAATAGATTTGGAACAAAAAATAGAATTTAAAAAATTTTCTAATTGATTTTACTTTTTAGATACACTAGAATTATATAAATAAATGTTATTCGTGTAAATTGGGATACTAACATAACATTAAGCGGTAACAGGAAAGCGTTCGTTACTAACCGAAAATCAATATTTCCGAATTTCGAAAATAAATCGGACTTGTAAATTATATATCAAAAAGTTAGTATTTCCATTTGCGTTCATTGCATTGTCAATTGTTTATTAATAATTAGGTTCAAATATTATTGGGCCGATCCCGGTGGTACTGCAATACCGGGCCAACCCGTGACAGAGGTGGAGCAAGCTCCTAGCACTCCGTCTATTTCCAAAAATCAGTTTAACATTTGTTGCCCCCCGATGGGGGATCTATCAGATGTTAAGCTGATAAGAACAGATACTACACTTTGATCTTAGCCATAAGGCCGAGAAGCGATAACATTTCTCAGAATTCCCACCACTATATTATGCAACGTTTGTTCATTGTAACTGTGACGTATAATTCCGAGTAAAAGTAGTTTTACTCCTGACATCTATCAGCTGTTTGAGAGAGGGTATGCAGCAAATGTTCTTTTGTAGGGTTGCCGCAGTATGTTAACTTCTTATGCAAAATAATATCAATTTCTATATACGTGAAAAATTAAAATGGAATTTGTATCATAGCGAAGAAATGGCAGCAAAATGAAAGCGATTTTTTTTTTCATTTAATGTATAATACATTTATTATTTTATTCGTTATCTTACTTTTTTTATTTACTTACTAGAAAAAAATGCTTAAATTCTAGCTTATTTGTATTAAATGTTAACTTACTGGTCCCAAGTGGACACTCTGAGGCGAACATTAGGTGACATAGATTATTGCCTTTCAGCCTTTTCCTTTTCTATTTAATTATAGCATTATTAGCTGTTAATTGAAAGAAAGAAAATTTAGTCTAAAAAACGTTCTAATATTTTTTCTTTCTTATACACCTAATTAAACTTACTGTTAATTTAAGTATTTTCACCATTTTGTATTAAATCATAGGATAAGTTCATTTCATGTATCAATACAAACATCGCACATCATTACGCGATTACAAAATTATATTTATGAGATTTTAAGTACCTCTTCACGAGATACTATTTTTTATGACAGTTCTCTCGTCTACGGCAATTATCTTAGCTGATAATTCCCGTTCCCATGACTCGACCTCGGTACACACATTTTATGATGCATGCATAGGGTTTTTCCTGGATGCAGCCTCGGCGGTATCGGTTTGTATTGATGCATGAAATAGACAAAGGACTTAGGTAATTAAGAAAATGTTCGACCCGTCACTTGACGTGGTGAGAAAATGTATGTCTATTGTAAGGATAATGCTCTGAGTAGTTTTATATTGTCATTGTAGGTACATTGGAAAGAAATTTTGTTTTCCAACTGTTCAAAAATAACGAGAAATTGTTAGGTATTAAGTTTTGTTATATTTGGTATATAAGGCAAGACATTTTTGAAATAAATGTGATTTTACTTAGGCCAATCATACACAATGGTGTTGTTGTTAATAACGACACCAATAAAGCAAATATCATCGAAGAGACTTTCGAAAACAATCACAAACTTACTCTCCAAGATGGCGACCCGGATACTAATGCGATCATTAGTTCAGAGGTCCACAGTAAGTTGGGCGACTTCAACGAGCCAATTGTTGTCTTTAACCCAACTAACAGATAATGGTCACGGTTTCATCGCACCAAATACCCTACAGAGCCTGGTTAAATCTCGAAACCCCAAGAAGTCACCCGGTATCGACAACATGTCATACCACTCGTTGCGAAGGCTTTCTCCCTTATTCTTTATAAAGCTCTCCATTCTGTTCAACCATGCTTACAACATGGGGTACTTTCCCCAAGCTTGGAGGCACGCTATTATTTGTCGAATAGCAAAAGTTGGTAAACCAACGTATCACCCCTCAAGCTTTCGCCCTATCTCGCTTCTCACTTACATCAGCAAAATATATGAAAAATTCATATACGAGAAACTATATAACTTTGTCAGTACCAGGAACCTAATACCTGATTTCCAATTTGGATTTAGAAGAGCGCACAGCACCACTATGGCTCTCAACATTTTTCAAAACCACGTCTGTATGCGGCTCTTTAATAAGGACCCCACCGTTGCGGTGAGTCTGGACATTGAAAAAGCATTTGACACAACTTGGATCGAAGGTCTCGTTTTTAAATTATTGAATACTGACCTCAGTAGAACGCTTTGTAGTATCATCTACCAGTTCGTTCGAAACAGAACCTTCAAAGTTCGAGTGAATGGAAAGCTTTCCCGAACTTTTCACGCCGCTGCAGGCGTACCACAGGGCTCCATTTTAGACCCCATCTTATTCATTATTTACACCTCCGATATTCCCCGCCCTGTAGACGGAAGAGTAAACCAGATATGCTATGCGGATGACGTCCTAGTGTACACATCATCCAAAAGCCCCAGACTGGAGAAGAAACAGATTTGAAATTAAATAGCTGAGTAAACAGTCAGCTGAGTTTTGAAAGTTAGTTTTGAGTTTGAATTCGGAAGCAGTTAAAATGGCTGGTAATATGAGCTCAGTGGAAAATACTTATTAAGAACAACCACTTAATCGGAAACAACGCTTTCAAATATCAAAGACCGATCTTTGATTAAATACTGGAAAGAAAGTTTGATTTGGAAAAGGCCTTCTGGATATGCGTTATCTGATTCCAAAGCCATCACAACAAATCTAGAATCAAGATATCTAGAAGATTGTTGCGCGTACAGAAGTTCCTTAAAAGAAGTAAAAGAAATAAATAAAAGGTCCCCGCTCTTCCCTCAACCGAGGAAGCACGGCGCCGGACGTCAACAGTCTACTCAACGAGCCCCCCACAGTATCCTTCCTGTTTCCCTCTGATCATGGTTCCGTTCACACTTCGATCAAAGTTCCCTCATTCGAACTGCTCTACTCACACAGTCCTGTCCCGAACTTCTCCAAGACTAACTGGAAAAAGGTCAATAGAGAAGTCGCCGAAAGTTTTCTAACTTGCAAATTCCCGAATCTTCTAACCTAATCCCTGCTGATATCGAAAACCTTTACCCAGCATCCTAACTAAATTGCTGCGTCTCAAAAAACAACTCCGCCGAAAACTTCATATAAGATTCTCATCATCATTATCAGCGCTACAACCGGGGTCCGGTCTTGGCCTTATTTAACAAGTTTCGAAGCTTGCTAAATTTTCCATAATAATTTATTATTACGGGCAAGGTTATTAGCCTTGCGCCGTCATATAAGATTCTGCCCTTTATTAAAAGACAGATCCAACTCCTGACCACCATAATAAATGAACATTTAAAAAAGTTCGCGGATCAGACCTATACCTCTACACTTAACAATATCAAACCGAACCGTGATCTCTACAAAAACATCAACCGACTAACTGGTCGGAGGTTTAAACCGCGAATCGATCACCTCATCAACCCATTTAACAACAATCTTATCCAATCAGACACGAACATAGCCAATTGCATCGCTGATCACTTCTCAAAAATCCGTCAACAAAATGATATCCTCTCAGTCCCTAATTTTCGAAATACTGTCAACGAATATATCAGCACAGATTACCCACATCTTATACTCCTTTCATCGGAGAATTTAACGACACAAACAAGGCGTCACATCCTTCAGACACCAGCACGTTTCTAACCACAGATGAACTCATTAAGTTCATAAAATCACGACCCAACAAAAAATCGACCGGTATAGATGGAATACCACACCTTCTATTTAAAAGACTTCACCCGCCAAATCTACTTCCCATTCTAGTCCTTCTTAACCATATCATAAATGCTTCACATTTCCCAGAGAACTGGAAAATTGCGGTAGTAATTCCCATTAAAAAGTCCGGCAGTTCCAATAACACCTCCACCTCCAACATTATAATATACAAAAAAAAAAAAAAACAAAATGTTTAAATATTGTACTTTAATATTAAGAAAAAAGTGCTACAAAATTGAAAACGACACTTCTCCATAGCTCATAAAACGACTCTAAAACTACATATATACATTGTAATATAAAAAAAGAAAACGTCTTAGCCTACCAATAAATGTAAATATAGTATACATATTATTTCTAGAATACTGTATATTAACAGAAAAAAAAAACAACATGAAGTAAATTGAATCACTAATATATAGTACTCAAGCAAATATTTAATGAACAAACCTAAACTTTACATGTATAACTACATAGAGCAAAGAAAGAAAACAGAATGTTACCAAATCCAAAATCTAATTCAATATATCCAAAAACAATCATTACACAAGTACACAGAAAGTATAAAAAATAGCATTTTGTAACGAGGTCAGAATGCCATCGCCTTCACTTTCATCGCGTTGTTGTATTCTTTGTAGGGGTTTTGTTCCAGGAAGCGTGTCTCCTGGTCCTTAAAAGGACATGGCGATCTCTTACAATTTGACCGCTCCTGAAATTCGTCCTACAAAAGGGGTCGTTACCGTGCTTCCTCGTATGCCTGAGGGAAGAGTAACGTCCTTAATTGGCCCTTTGTCCTTGGTCTTCCCTTGGTCTCCCAGGCCAGGTGATACTTAGCTATCAATTGGCCGCTAAATGAAAATCCATGTTATTTTCGTTTTCAAATTAAAGTTTTATTTTTTCAATTATTTTCGTTAGTTTTTCCACTGGGGTTTTTCGATTTAAGACTGCGACCTGGAGATCACAAAACTATTCCTTTATAAAGGAAAAGGAATCGAAAATTGTATCCCAAAGATACACATTTTCGTGCAACAATTTCGATTTTGGTGGATATCTCGAGCGAGATGTTGTATTGACTTTAGATAAGAATTCAATTTCTTGAATTCTTGTGAAACTATCGCGCAGATGTGTGAATGTATCTGCTTTTGAGTTTTTTGTTTGTTTAACTCAATGGAATTTTTGGGATAGAGATAACGATCTCTGAATTTTAGATTTGGGTGATGCTGTGGAGCAAATGTAGAACAATAAACGAATATTGGATTCGTTTATTGTGAATTTTAATTTAATTCGAGATTTTGGATTTAATAATACCGTGGGGGCAAATGTTAGGCAATAAACGAATGTTTGATTCGTTTATTGCGAATTTTGAATCATGTTTCGGTTTTTTCGGGTTTTGATAGGTTTATGTGTTTTAGCGTATTATAGCTAGGATTTTGGATTAGGAACGGGGGAAAAAAGTGGTAGCGCTTTTTAATTTTCTAGTAGCGCTACAGCGTCACTCCTAGAAAATTAATCTCTTACAGATTAATTTTTTCTTGAAGGAGGGTAGGATGTAGTGCTCCAAGAAGCCCTACCATTTTCCTCCACATTACATTTTCCTCCCCAACATAACATTGGATTCAATGTCAAACCAAATCGAACTAAATGTTCAATTCAATTCATTTATTCAATTCAATGCATTTGTTCGATTCTATTTCCTAAAATCAAACAGGACTCTGACTCCATTTAAAGTCCAATATAAACTCTTGTTTGCATTAGCCAAACACGCTAATGGATAACAAAAAACCTCAAAAAGGATCAAACGATAAGTGGCGATGCGTTTTGACCTTCGAAAGAAGATAAAGAAATGAGGATTTGAATTCTTGCAGGGGAAAGATGATTTGAATTCACACAGTTGGAAAAGTGAGTTGAAGAGTCGCGGTTAACCGGAGAAGGCATCGTCCTTAAAACGCATTTTCAGTTAGTTATTAAAAACATATTAAGTATTAAGCGGAGAAGTTATCGCTTTTAAAATATAATTTAGTGTACAAATAGGAACGTATTTAAGAGTGTAATAAGTGAAAATCGAAATAAAGAGTGAAATACAAATAAAGTTCTTGTCGCCGAAAGGCAAATTATACAAATGTTAAGTAATGTTTAGCTTAGAGCGTCTGCGAAGGACCAGTAAGTTATTATATAAGATAATTAAGCTAGAATTTAAGCATTTTTTGTCTAGCCTTTAATTTAGAAATTAAGAATATAAAAAGAAAAATAAAAAATGTTTTAAAAATGAATGAAAATGAACAAATAAAGTTCAGGTACTAAGGAACATCAACTGTTTTACTTTTAAACTTCCTTCAAGTAGCAACACTGGTCGCGTTGGTACCGTCTTTCTCCGGGTATGTTTAGTGAACGCGTTGGTGATACAAGTAAACCTGTGACGGCACATCAACAAAACCCACATGACCAACAAATCATCCGGAATCCACACAGGATTCCGTCGTTCGTTTCTCTTCCTCGTTGATCGAGAAGCACGGAAGCGAACCGAAATACAATAGCCCTACCGTATGCGTATCTCTCGATATTTCCAAAGCATTTGATTGTGTCCGGATCTCAGGACTTCTTTATAAGCTGCACTGCTTATTTGGTCTGAATTTCAACATCACAAAGCTCCTAGCATCTTATCTTTCTGGTAGAAAATTCATGGTCAGAATAAATTCTTCCCTGTCACAAACTCACAACATAACCGCGGGAGTTCCCCAAGGATCCATTCTCGGACCGCTTTTATATCTTCTATACACATCCGATATTCCCCAACCTCCACCTAGTGTTGCAATGCTAAATTATGCTGACGATAGTTTAATCTACTCTAGCAGTAGATATGTCAAAGCGGCGAGAAACCGCGTTAACAACTTCCTCCCGCTCATCTCAGCATACTTTAACAAATGGAAAATTCGTCTCAACCCAACCAAAACCCAGCTAACAGTGTTTAAGGGCAAAAACGTTCACTGCTCAAACAACACTAAACGTTGCCACAGCAAAATTAAACTCAAGCTTAATAACACCCTCATAAAACCTTCCAAAACTATAAAATATTTTGGGAGTAACTCTTTCCAACGACTGGGCATTCTCAACCCATATCAAAAATTCCCTTCATAAAGCCTCAATACAGATTAACCTCTGCAGACGAGTGTTGCGGAAACCTAAAGGCCTCTCTCTCAAAGTCAAACAGCTCATCTACATACAGATAATCAGACCCACTCTTACATACCACATCTCACCCTCCCAAATGGAGAAATTACGAGAGTTTGAACGAAAATGTTTCCGGTTTATCACTGGCTTACACCGGAAAACCAGCTCATATAGATACCATAGTAACAACGACCTTTACAACACCGCAGGCATCGAACGACTGGATAGACGGATCCTAGAACTCTCCATAAATTTCATAGGAAACCTTCCTAACAATCGCGACCCGATAATAACAGACCTACCATCACCCTCCTCCAATACGGGAACTCACTACCGTAATTGTCTCCAAATCAGGACTCTCTTCACCTCAGGCAGACTGGTTAACGATCTAAACGAGATCGTGTACCACAACACCGAACTGGCACCCAATCATTTCAAATACAGCAACATCCAACTATTCTCCAAGATTCTTACCTTTAACACAGAACCGATTGGCTCCCCCTCCTTCAAGAACATACCTGACCATATCCCTTACTATCCTCAATGAAAACGAGAAATCCCACATCCACATAAATCAATATTGTAAATATTATTTTTAAGTCATATCAAATGGTCACTATCATTGCAATATCAAATATTGTAAATTGTATATAAGATTAGACTAAGTTAGATTAAGTTATGTTAAGTAATTTTAAGTAGGCTAAGTTAAAATAAACACAGTTCCTGGTTTTTTTTTCTGACCTTTTCCTTTTCTATATAATTCCCATTAAATCTTAAGCACATATAAAAAAGAATTGTTTGAAAAATGTTAACAAATAACATGTAAACACTTATTATGTAACAAATCTATTATAAGTTAGCTGTATTACTTATTGTAACTCTTAATTTTTGGTCAAATAAATGCAATAAATTAAAAAAAAAAAAATAAAACCGATTTACAACCATGAGTTAAACATGAATCTATTATTTCCCAACTGAGACGTAAGAAATTCGTGGCGGTTTAAAATAAAATAGGACCTAGGGCTGAAAATAGTTCGGGAACATTTTAAGGAAATGACTAAAATATAAAAACAGCGTATTGTTATTACTGAAGGGGCTCTTTGAAGATTTCGGATCTGGGGCAGCAGCCCCACCAAGTGCTTTCCTTAATTCGCCTTAATTGAAAGTAAAAAGAAAAGCGAAGACAATTTCATCTAGTGGCAAAGTCATATCAAGAGCGCTTCAAGTGATAAAGTTCTGAGTTAAGGGTGTAGGTCTAGATCTGTATGCAAAATCCGCCGCAATGGGATGTGAGAGTTTCATAATATCTATGAACGGCATGGAATCGATTGATCTGGATTTGAAGCACTTACGGTTATGATATCTTCGATATTGCGACCAATGTATCACTGATACAGGAACATACAATAGTGAATATTTTGACTCATATTTATCAACTATAGCACGCACAGGGTGCCCGATGGGACGATTATTACAACCGAAGTAAGGAGTAAGCGCTCTTAAAGTTACGACCACTGAATCAGAATTTTGAGAACAGTTGTTAATAATTTCTAAATATTGGGAACTTCACCACGATAAAAATGACAATCGTTTTCACATTGGCGGATCCCGAAAAAAGTTTAAGGGTGCGTTCCTATTAAAATGCAAACTTGTTATGTCCTTTTGTAAACCCTCGGATATACCATTGAACCCGGAATGAATGTGTTATGGAAATGTGTGGTCTAAACTTTTCTAACTCGCTGTGCGCATCATCAGTCACAAAAGACCCTTTTTATCATTCATCTTCCCATTGTCGATTAACTTTATTTTCAGTTAAATGGCGACTTGATCAGAAATCCTTCTTCGAACAGAACATCAGATTCCGTGGAATCATTCGCTTGTCCATGATCTCCGGACGTACATCATATTAAGTGCAATTAAGAAGTCTGATGTGATCTATTTTAAGTCACTTGCTCCACGTCGACGCCAGTCTATTTTAGACTAAGTTGAAAAGCGACCAGAACGCCTGATGCAGTGAATGCAAATTTCCCCGTCCCATCATATCAGTTCACTTAAACGACAGATCAATCAAGATAGATATACTTGTGGCATAGCGGAGCTCCAAGGAGCCAACTGCACTACTCCCAGTGGGTAGGCCGTCTCGAGCGTCCGTGTTTGTGTATAGACCTCCAGTCCGGTGCGAATTAGCCAGTTCCCCCCCATTCTATAGGAGGATGATGAATGGGCTGGGAGTATAAAGAACGAATAACTCTCACGTGAAACGAACGTTGGATTGATAATAAATACGTTGTCGACTATTACCGGACCCATTTGGATCGTTTACTGTGTGCGCATGCCACTGCAACGTCGCTCCTTTAATGCATGAGGATAATTTGCACAATGATTAATTTCCTTTGCAGCTGAGAATCGCGATGCAAAACTCTCTCTATCTAGAACGGCTTTTACGACGATCGATAGTCGATGATCGTGGTATACTATGTGACCGGCAGGCAACTAGTGGGGTAAGTTGAACATCGTAAACAGGGTGGTAATCTGTGCAAGGCTGAGGCTTTAAAGCACCTGTCCGAATAGGGATCTCTAATCTTCTAAATGACAACGATCATAGCAAGAAATGTAGAATACAAGGTAATCCATCAGAGAGGACTACAGATCAACAAAACTATTGTATCTAGGTACCTTGTTAACTCGCTTAGTGACGACTGGTACATCATAATCCATTGAGCATAGGGAATTAACTTTCTCGATCATGTTGAACTCTGCTTCGGTTAGCATCTAGATACTTGAGATGAACGATCAAGGCTTAAGCCGGCACGAGGAGAGTGACTCAACAGCCGGTGTGATTAGCCATTTTGCGTAACACTATGAACAGAGACGTAAGCGAACAGTTTGTTGCGGGCCTTTCTCACTACCTCTGTTAGGCTTTGGGGTTTACACGCGCGAGATAAGATCCGACGAGATAAGGGCAATCGGCCGTTCACTTTATATACTATCTCCGCGATTGCTATTATTTTTTTCCTGTTGAATTCGATATCCGATATGCAATCCACACTTTTAAACCACTCACTCGACACTTTTGTATCCTATCGCGCACAATAAGCCGTCTCGTAATGTTACCGCACTACTTTGAAGTACACAGCATTTCACCCTATCTAAAGCCGAGCGTGTATCTCTAGCAACTGACAACGAGAAGCAGTTGTGCTGTTTGCTATCCGTTGAGGAGTATCTGTGAGTGCTTCGTTGAGTATGTGCTCATTTTGAATGCTGAATGTGCCAGAGTGTTTTATCTCAAGCTGAGCATTCAATCGTATTCAATTTCTCAGATCCAGGTACACCGACCGGAGCTCACTATTTAATCACCGAATCTATCGTGTAGAACGAATCACGTGTGTTGTTTTCGGATGTTTGATATTTGTTGTTTGTCTTATTTGAATTTCGTAAAACCGGTTGATAGTGCAAACAGTCGATTTGATATTTTTGAATGAAAATGCTGTTGGTGCGCTACTATCGACACCCAGGCACATGTGTGCGCGTGGGACGATCCATGAATGGTGATTGTAGAATGAAACTATTGCACAAAAATTTGTAGGGGGTATTTAGTCCGTTTTTTTTCTTCAGTTTTCTTATTCTGTAGGATACATGGCAACACACGCTGTTGAGTTGAGCGTTGGCAAGTGTGGTTAGGATGCATGAGAAAAGTCCCTTTACACTTTTCAGAAACGAATGTGTTTGCGGTGCCTGACGAATTGTTACCCTTAAGAATTAATTCATAGTGCAGTATTTTGTTCTTTCATTGTCAAGGATGGGTTCAATGGTTTCGGTTAATTAGTTGGAAAACGTGAGTGTTTGAATAGACACTCTCTGTAAGGATCACTTGAGGCAATCCGACTGTGCTTCATGACATAGACTCATACTTGAACTAAATAGAGGCTGCGACTATATTTAAAATTAAATGATGCGGAGAAAAATATCTAACAACAGGCTGATGATGATATTCATTTATCACATTTAACTCTTCCAATCGTAACTTTGACTAAAGAGGGCGATAATGATTATTCACTTTATTCGGAATGAAAATCAGAGTATGTTTTCCGAGTGTTCTCGTCACCTTCCTAAGTGCTGTATTTTTGATATCCTAGAAATTTTAGTGTGATGAACAGAATAATGTGTGTTAAGCTGTTGAAGAATTTCTTATAGTAGGTAATTATAAAAACGTTCTTCTAGCACCAACTAGGACAAACATTTTCCTGAAAAGAAAAAAGGTTTAGAATATAAAATTAAGATAAATAGGTCAAAGAATAGGATAAAATATATCGTGTATCAGTTTTATGTTGTTCTTGGGAGACACGATTAGTTCTGGTTTTTTCTTTTGAACAATACTTTTTTTTTTTTTTTTTTTTTTTTTTTATTAGACTTCTCTCGGGAAAGGCGAACCTATAGCGTCGAGTGGGCGCCCCGAGATGCCATAAAATAACTGTTGCAGTTATTTTTGAACAGTTGCAGGTTATAACGCTCCGGGAACACTCGCGTGGGAAGGGAGTTCCACAGCTTCCCCACTCTGTAACGGAACGAGTTCTGATACAGGGATGTTCGCGCCGTCGGGAGATGAACCACAAACGGGTGCGATCCGTCGGATTGTCTTGTGGAGCGCATATAAACCGAATTGCGTGGAACAATGCCAAGAATCTCCGAAGAACAGCTACCGTGATAATATCTGTAAAACAGACAAAGGTCGGCCACGCGCCTTCGATGTGATAGCGACTGTAGTCCCGACGTCAGCACCGAGTCCCCGATCAGGCGGATCGCTCGTCTTTGTACGCTCTGAAGTAGGTCGAGGGTATGTTTAGGAGCCAAGCTCCAAACATGAGAGCAATATTCGATATTATAGTAAATTGTCGAAGCGCCGCTTAAGATTGGTGGTAAGAATGGTTTAGGAGGCGGTGCCTGAGAGCATGGGTAGAGAGATCGAAGTCGAACAAGGTAGAATTGGAGTTGACATTTCTCAGCATCCGCGAAAGGATTTCTTTAAAACATAAGAGGTCCGGTGAGGGGGAATGTTGGATTACGTGTATTTGGAGGGTTTGTTTTTAGAAGAATTAAGTTAAGGAGATAGGTGCAGTCGACCGAGCCGGAGAAGACCCGATGAATGAACACTATGTCGGCCAGGATCCTGCGTTCCTCAAGGGTTCTAAAGTTGATTGATTTGACATGGTTAATGTACGGGGGTAGGATTAATGGGTTTTTCAATCCTAGCCCTCGGCGAGCAAACCGAAAGCAGTGACGTTGAATACTTTCGATTCTGTGGATATCGATCTTGTGATAAGGGGACCGTAGGGCTAACATATTCTAGCAGTGGACGGGCGAAGGTAAGGTAAGGGGATCGGGTTACGTGAGGGTCGGAGAATTCCTTAGAACATCGTTTCACGAACCAGAGGGCAGAGTTGACTTTCCGCATCGTCTCGTCAATGTGAGAGAGGTAGTTAAGCTCCCTGTAGGCAAGGAATCCCGAGATATCGAGTAGATTGGACAATGGTTCAGTTTTGGTTATGAAGGGAATAGGGACGCGAGGATGTGTGAATACGCTTACGGGAAAAGCTTATAGATTGGCATTTGGCGTTGTGAAGTACAAAGCACTTTTTGTCACACCAAGTCGAGAAGTTGTTAAGGTCTGATTGCAGCGTTCAGAATCAAATGGTGCCTCAATAGTTTTATATATCTTGGTGTCATCACCGTATAGGGACAAACAGGAATTCCCAAAGATCTCATCAATGTAATTACTGGCAAGTATAAATAGGAGAGGGGCTCCTCGATAGTATAGTGGTTAGTATACCCGCCTGTCACGTGGAAGACCGGGGTTGGATTCCCCGTCGGGGAGCCTCTGGCGCAAGATTAATGACCTTGCCCGGAAAAAAACAAATCATTATGGAAAATTTAACAAGCCTCAGGACTTGCTAAATAAGGCCAAGACCAGTTACCGGTTGTAGTGCCGATGATGATGATGTAGGAGAGGGCCCAGGTGTCTTCCTCGAAGGACCCCATAGTTAGCAAGGAAGGGATTGGAAATCATGGGCTTGAACCGAACCGAATTAAGCCTATCAGGTTCGAAGGCGGGGACGAATAATTTGAAGAGCATTCGATTGTGGGAGATTTTGTAGAATGCTTTACATACCCACAGTTGCATGCGGAATTCGTCAAGCAACGGAAGGAGTTGAGGAATGTGATCCACAAAAGTAAATATGACGCGTTTTGCTCCCTAAGGGATGGATTAAAAAACAACCCATGGGGTAGCGCTTACAGGATAGTCATGAAAAGACTACACAATAACAGTAGTCGAATGCAAAAAAGTAAAATTGACATTGCCAGAATGGTTCCTGTCTTCTTCCCGCGTTGTGATGAGGTGCAAGAGGAGTGGAGTATCACTGAAGGAGAGATACCTCCCGTGACCACCGAAGAGGTGCTCTTGGATGCAAGGGTTGGTAAAAAAACCAACACCCCGGAACTGGATGGTATTCCTAACGCTGCAGTGAAGACTGCTTTAACAAAAAAGCCGGAAGTCTTCAGCAGTCTCTTCACAGCGCACCTTCAAACAGTACAATTTCCTAAACGATGGAAAAAAAAAACAGCGACTTGTGCTTATACCAAAAGGAGTCAAGAATCCAGAAGCGCCGTCGTATTATCGCCCGTTGTGCATGTTGGATACAACAGAAAAACTGCTTGAGGGAGTAATTGCCACTCGCCTGGAATAATTCACTGACGGGACATCGGTGCTCTCTGAATAGCAGTATTGATTTCGGAAAGGTAGATCAACCAGTAAGGCACTATCTGTGGTGTGCGATATCGTCCGCAATGCGACAGCTGGAACACGATGGCTAGGTGGTACAAAAAATATTGCGCGGTGGTGACGTTAGATGTTACAAATGCATTTAACACTGTGAACTGGAATCGGATTCTAGAAGCGATGCGCGATCTACGAGTCTCACCCTACTTGGTGCGTATACTAGCAAACTATCTCTCCAATAGAAGACTGCTTTATGATACAGATGAGGGACTACAGAAATATAAAATAACAACGGGTGTACCTCAGGGATCTGTATTAGGTCCGCTGTTATGGAATATCATGTATGATGGTGTGCTCAGGATCAATGTACCAGAAGAGATTAGAACCATTGGGTACGCAGATGATTTGGCAATAGTGGCCGTAGCTAAACATCTAGATGACCTGGAGAATATTTGCTCCCAAGCAATCCAGAGCATTAAATGCGGACTAGATATGGCCGGACTGAAACTAGCTGGACATTAAACGGAGGTAGTTTTAATAAGCAGCCACAAGAAAGTTGAACACCTTGATTTGGAAATAGAAGGACAAATAATCAGATCCAGTCCCTATATTAAATATCTTGGTGTTATACTCGACAACAGATTGACCTTCAAGGAACACCTGAGCAAAACGAGTGAAAAAACGGCAAGAGTATGCAAAGTTTTGGCGAGACTGCCACCCAATGTTGGAGGAGCCCGGCCCCACAGAAGGAAACCCATAACCCGTGTCAACACCTCCATTATAATGTATGCAGCTCACATAGGGGCAGGCGCCGCACAGTATAAGTCGTACATGAGGGGAGTATCCGAAGATGCTATAAATACTTTGGCCGGGAGGACGCCACCTGACATTGCAGCTAAAGAAAACGCTGCATTGCATGAGGTTTCCCAAGAGAATCGTCGGAGAATGCGGTCACAATTTGAGCTCTCAAGCCTAAGACAATTGCGACGAAGGTGGGATTCTTCCACCAAAGGAAGATGGACCTGATATAGAAACATGGGTGAAAAGATAACCTGGCGAGCTGAATTACCACTTGACTCAGCTAATATCAGGACATGGATGCCTTCGTCAATACTTACACAAGTATAAGCATGCATAACAAAATAGAAAATGCGGAACACGTAGTCACAGAGTGCGTGAGATTCTCGACCACACGAACGATTTTGGAGAGACATATGAGACGGACAGTTATTCCGACAAGGGTAATAGAATACATCATCATCATCATAGGCACTACAACCGGGAACCGGTCTTGGCCTTATTTAGCAAGTCCTGAGGCTTGTTAAATTTTCCATAATGATTTATTTTGTCTGGGCAAGGTCATTAGTCTTGCGCCAGGGGCTCCCCGACGGGGGATCGAACCCATGCTGAGTTCAAAACAGGCATGGTTTGAGTAGGTAGAATTATATGGCTCGGTGTTAAGGGGTAATAGCATGGGTTTTTATGAAATTGGGATATTTGTTTGATGTTAATGTTGCGGGGTCGCGATGGGGTGAACAGGGAGAGTGCGGATTATGCCATTCTGGGCGTTGTGAGGGGACCCTATTGGGTGGCAGTCTGAAGGAAAACCTCCTGTGGTTGTGGTAATCGATTTTCCGTTTATTGGGGGAATTGGTTTGGGAGAGAAGGTGTGGGTTTGGAGTGGGCAGTACGAGGAGTGCAAACGAGATTGCGGGTAATGATTGGCCGGCTGGAAGAGATATGGTGGGGTTGGGGGGTGATAAGGAGTTTGGAGGATCGGCTGGAGCGTGGTAAGAAGTTATGTTGGTGAGAAGTTTTGGGTGGTGATCTTGTTGAGTTATGGGGGGGGGGGGGGGGGGGGCTAGGGAGCAAGGGGGCTTGTGGGTGGGGTTGGAAAGGTGTAGGGGAGTACTAGTTAGATGGAGGGAGAGGAGAGGATTACAGGGTAGAGGGATTATTGATGGGGGTGGGCGGATTTAGGACGGGTTTGTTCTAAGACGTCGTTTAAGAGTGGAAGTGGAGATGTTGAAATCGAAGGAGGTGGGGAAAGAGTTGGCCTGTCGTAGCATACGCGAGATGGGTTCGTTAGCGCCGCAAGAAGTGTGATCAGCGGGCACGTAACAGTCGAGGGTTACGTACGTTACGTGGGTTTGTATGCAATGTTAAAGCGGAGAGCAAGCTTGGGAAATTGATTGAGCCAGACAGAAGACGATGGACAAAGATGATGTCGGCATGGATTCGCTCTTTAAGTGTGTTTAGATTGATTAGCGGACCCGGCTTGTGTATGGTGGTCGAATTAGCGGATTTTCCCAGTTTAGTCCGCGGAGGGCAAAGGGCAAGAAACGACGTTGAACACCCTCAATCCTGCGAATGTGAGTCACTTGATACGGGGACCAGACCTGACAAGCGTATTCGAGTAGTGGCCGGACAAAAGTTGTGTAGAGTGATTGGGTGATATAGGGGTTTAGGAATTCCTTCGACTAGTGTTTGACAAACCCAAGGGCGGCGTTGGCCTTGAGGATTCTGTGATCAATATGTGCGGTAAATTTGAGCTCCTGGTCGCATAGGGCGGCCAGATCGCGAATCAATTCAACCGATTTTATCGGTTGGTTCAGTAAGAGGTAGGAGCGTGGGTGAGTGGGGGAACTCTTCCGAGAGAAGGTGATTGTGTGACATTTGGCGATATTCATTTCTAGGCAGTTATTTTGGCACCAAGTCGAGAGGCTGTCAAGATCCGATTGGAGAAGTGGGGAGTCCGGGGGAGAGCGGATTGTTTTGAAAATTTTGGAATCATCCGCGTAAAGCGAAATGAAGGAGTGATTAATGCAAGATCCTATGTCGTTTATGGTTAGGATAAATAGGAGAGGACCAAGATGACTGCCCTGGGGGACACCTGAGGTTGGGAAAAAAGGCTGAGGGTAGATCTAAATCGCACGCGGCAGGTTCGATAACTGAGATAGGATGAGACCCACTTAATCAGCAGGGGTTCGAAACCGAGGGAAGATAGCTTGAAGAAAATGAGTTTATGGGAGATTTTGTCGAAGGCCTTGCTAAAGTCGGTAGTGACTACATCGACCTCATCACCGTTTTCTAGGGCAAGGAGTGTGTGGGATGTGAATTCGACAAGGTTGGTAGTAGTGGACCTGCCGGGGAGGAAGCCGTGCTGGTTCGGAGAGATGATGGGTGCGCAGCGAAAACATGGCGCCTCATATAGAAGGACTTCGAACAGTTTGGGAATGTGCGAGAGCTTGGCAATGGGACGATAATAGGATATATCGTTTTTTGACCCCTTTTTATGTATGGGGGTTATGTAAGAGGATTTCCAAAAGTCAGGGAATAGACCTTGTGCAAGGGATAGATTGAAGATTGACGCGAGCGGGAGAGAGAGAGAAGAGGAACATTTTTTTAAAGAGGATAGCAGGGATTCCGTCTGGGCAGGGACTGAAATCGTCTTTTAGCTCTGATGCCTGGTTTGGGATCTTATTGTAGTTAATAATTCCGATTGCGCTATTCTTTAGGAAGAAATTGGTTAGCCACGAAGTACGAACGTTTCGGGGGTGCTGCTGATAGTAAAATCAGAGAAGTTGTTTATACTTAATTTAGTGATCCTCTTAATCCGCTCTTTAAGGGACCAAGTTAATCCAAGGCGATGAATAGAAGGGGTCGGGTGGTCGAAGGCACAGTGCTCGCAGGGCTAGTTTCAACACGTACTTGCAGTAGAGTGGAGAAACATCTCACATGTCTTTATTAACTGCTAATATTTTCTTTGAACATCAATGAATATTCCGGCGAGGTCACATAACGCGGCCTGCCTTTAGCCCTGATTTGACACCACTGGACTTTTTTCTCAAGGACTACCTAAAATGTATGGTATACAGCAACGGACCTCGTTCGAACCGAGCAGAAACGGCAGCAATAACAGAGAACATATGGCGGGTAGTTCTCAGATTTCGTGTTACGTTTAGAAGGAAAATAATGAAACACATTTCGATTTTTAGACGAGGTAAATTCCAAGGATTGTGAAAAATATTATAACATATTTAGACGACATATTTAAAAAAAAAGACCCAAATATCGTCCTTCAATAAAACGTAAATCTTGATTCATTTGTTTTAGAAAAAAAAATATTTCGGCCAGCCTACTTAACATTTTACGAGTTCAGGGTATTTGCATCTCAATATTTGAGTTTTATCTTTACAAGTCCTTTGCAAAATCAGTTCACTACCTCGGGCCACCTGTCATTTCACTTCCGTCAAGGTTTGCTGTAATTTCATCTACATCTAACCTTAGTGTATAATTAAGGCTTATATTTTATGAAGATATGTCAACTAGGCAACCATACCTGAAATTGTGCTTTTTTGAATGATGAGATCATCGGCATTATCATAATAAATTCATGGCAGATTTCACAAGCAAATAAAATGTTTTATCGGTTGTTTTTTTTTAATCGAGGGCCTATGACTCTGGTTGTGGATTCAATCGTATGTCAAGATGACAAAAAAAAAAACATTTGTGTTTTTGACTCGTGCAGAGAAGCGAGAATACAATTATTACATAACCGATCCCTTTGTTGTATCGAATATTTCAAAACACAAATCATATGGTGGGGGCCCTTGAAATCGTTGAAAATGTAGGGAGACGGATTTAAAATGTAATTCAATACAATTTCGAAAAGACGGAAAAGCACACACCCAGTCATTTAAGGGTCGATTTTTCAATCGTCAGTTAAACAATTATCTACCAAGGATTTTTTTTTTAATTTCCTGATTTTGCAATAAAATTCGTAGTACTCAAGTAGTCGAACTGTTTCAATTCACAGGAAAAAAGCGGTAAAATCACAAATCTAACCCCTTAGCAGTTGATTTACTGATGATAGTAAAATCGGCCTTAAATAGTGAAAACAAAATAATTCAATGATAAATTTCTGCAACTGTGCTATCGCAGTGTTTTAAGAGTATCTTCCGATTGTACGTAGTGACCTTTTAGAAAAAAAAAGAAGAAGAAAATGTAACGAAAACAATGCAGAATGGGAAAACGGTGATCACAATCCGTATTTCCATTTGGAAATATCATCTTTTTGTTTTCTGTTCCAATAAATCTGCAGTACATCACTATAAACGTCATTCTATCAAACTTTTGCTATATTTTTAAGGAACACATTTCCAAGTAGCTGGACCTGCCCATACCACTTCAAGGTATATAATTTGATAATATTGTGACAAAACTATCAGTTTGTTATCTGTACACATTTATTTCAGTCCCACATTACTATTACGTTGATTTTCCAGTTGAACCTATAAATTTACCAGCAACTTTGTTCTATCTCCCCAAGAATTTGTCATCGTTGGATTACAACTTTCGTCGACATCTGTTCTTAACATCAGGTTTTATTGAATTTCTCGAATTAAGTAATAAACACACCCCATCAACTCGTCGACTTAAAACTTAAGTTGTCACCTAAAGTCGTTTAGACATTCCCCATCACAAAATACGATACCCTTCAATCCCCAAAAGGGCCAAACACATTCGAAATCGGATTAGAAGGCGTAGCGAATTAACGAACTCCAAGCCCAGGCTTCTTGTAGATATGTCCAAGGTGAAGTTCCACATGAAGTTGTGTCGATGTACATTGGAAATATGAAACCCTTCATTAAGGGATAAGAATGACCCTAATGATTCAAATGGATGTGTACTTTAATGTGATCAGCTAAATTCAGAGCAGGGATGCAGTAATTCGTTTGGTTGTAGTCGCAGTTGTACCGAGCAGATGTGGGTTGCATTACAACATCCGAAAACCCATCTGCAATATCCTCAAATGGGGTGATTCTAAATTAATATTTATGTCCACTAGGACGAGGATGAGTGCAGTAGTTAGCGTAATTATAAGCCAATGTTTTTGAGGGAAGGAAGAACGTCATCGACACACAGAAAAACCAAGAGTCTATTAAGACCACATCTTTTCTTGCTGATGAGTCTGATAAAGTGCCCAGAAGCCATAAAAAGGCTAACTGCATCTAAGCATAATATTTTTAGTAAACTTAGTTGTGTGGCTCCAGACATGAAGCACTGCCCTGTTCTCCTATGTTACTTGACCTAATCGGTTTGCCCAAGTTGTATGCTGTCGTTATATAACGCGATACTTCTTCACCGGGCACCCGAGCCATCGCAGGTTTGAGCACGGACAATCATTGGTGGGCAAGATTAAATCGGGGGTCCTCGCGATGAAATTTCAAAAACTGGTTCTCTAAACAGTCAGCGGATGTGACTTCAAAGGTATCGATAATAGAAACGAGATCCCTTGACAAGGATGTAAATCAATGTCTGGCTTAAGATTCTAACGGCAACTGACCCTGTCACGGACATTCACACGAAGTGACATTTTAACCCTTTCAGTGAAATCCGACACTCAACAGAAGCCAAAGGGCTAATGTTATGGAAAAGCAAATATCCAGTGAAATTCATGTGACCGCATGTGGTTAGGAAGTGGCTGACACCGATCAGCTTTGCCATGAGCAAGTAGACAGTTGATCAATGGGTAGATGTGACCCTTTTGAATACCGTACAGTGCAGTCTTCTGTGAAATGAGTAATACACATTAATTTAACATACGGTCTTAGATTATGTTTAACTAGAGTGACAGATATTAATGATTGAGTGGCTTAAAACATCTTATTTTCGAGTTTGCGATAAAATGTCTGGAGAGTTTTAAAGATAAAATTTTCGACAAAACCTATTTCATTTGTCAATTTTGAGATTGTCATCTGACGCAAAGGCCAAAAGCTGTTTAGCTGAGTTAGGTTATAGAAATCGTTATTCCGAAAAACGTTTCAGTGCGATATAATTTTAGAAAAAAGTGGTATCCTATGCCAGGGAAAAAAGAAGGAAAGAATAGGGAAAGATGGTATACATGTATCGGGTTTTCCAATACGGACTTGACAACTTGTTTTTTAAATAAAACGCAAACCATTTGAGATATTTCAAAAAATTTATTATCGGCTTGAAGTACAATCAAAACATTTATGAATGGAACTCGACTTCGCTGAATTGGCCACCGCGGGCACGTTTGCAGCGGTCGATTCGTTGGACCCAATTTCCAATGACTCGTCTACACATTTCGGCCGAAACGGCCGCTATTTCACGTTCAATGTTGGCTCTGAGCTCTTCCAACGTCGTTAGCTTGTTGGCATAGACCAATGACTTAACGTAGCCCCAAAAGAAAATAGTCTAGAGGCGTTAAATCGCACGAACGAGGCGGCCAACCGACTGGCCCATTTCTTGAGATAACACGCTCATCAAACTTACTGTTCAATAAATCGATTGTATCGTGTGCTGTGTGGCTTGTGACACCGTCCTGTTGAAACCATATGTCGCCCAAGTCCATATCTTCCAATTCGGGTCAAAAATAATCGGTAATCATGGCGCGATAACAATGGCCGTTCACAGTAACGTGACGATCGTTATCGTCGACAAAAAAATATAGCCCAATGACGCCGCCGGCATGCAAACCGCCCCAAAGAGTTATTTTTTGTGGATGAAGTGGTGATTCATGAAGCACATGTGGATTTTCACCCGACCAATAACGCATGTTTTGCTTATTGACGAACCCATTGAACCAAAAATGAGCTTCGTCACTGAAGATGGTTTTGCGATGAAATTCATCATCTTGGCGCATCTTTTCCAGAGCCCAATCGGAGAACGTACGTCGTTTCAAATGGTCCATCATGGCTTCAATTCTTGAGTCAGCTTGATTTTGTATGGGTGTAAACCAAGATCCTTACGCAAAATTCGCCATAAAGTGGTCTGGGCGATGCCCAATTCTTGAGAACGCCGTGGAATTCACTGATTTTGAACGTTTGCTACGGACGCCTGAACGGCAGCGATATTTTCGACACTTCGAGCAACCCGTTGTCTCACTGGCACGGCAACATCACACAACGAATATGTAGACTCAACTTTTTGTACTAAACTTGTTATTGCCTGTCTACTAGGGCGAGAATTACGACCGAAAATTGGAGTTAACGCTCTAAAAGTTACGGCCATCATCATCATCATCATCGGCCTACAACCGGGAACTGGTCTTGGCCTTATTTAGCAAGTCCTGAGGCTTGTTAAATTTTCTATAATGATTTGTTTTTTCCGGGCAAGGTCATTAGTCTTGCGCCAGAGGCTCCCCGACGGGGAATCAAACCCAGCTCTCCCGCGTGACAGGCGGGTATACTAACCACTATACTATCGAAGTTGCGGTCACCGACCAAATTTCAGTAGTAAATTGTTATAATTTGCAGACGTTCGTTCGTGTAGTTAAGCATGATGAAAATGTTGAGTTTACTGAATAAATTGACAGTGACAGTTCTTTGACTAGTGAAAGGGAGTCGAGTCCCTATTAGAAATTCCTATATATAGTATGTGTATTGGCCTTAAATATTTGGAGATTCTAATGACGAGGAAACACATGATGGGGTAAAATATTGCATTATTCGTGGGGTTCGGCTGAAGAACAATTGGTTGTGTTTCTCCCCACCTTTGAAATCAATTTTTAAGCGCACTCTCTCAATAACGGGTATCGCAGGAAAATAGTAGAGAGGCGAAATGCCTATGGAAGAATAATAGGCAGGGTACGTTGCGAATTAGGCATTTTCAGCTTGAATTGCCAGTGCGTTTCATTGCTCTCTTTAGCATTATATTAAGCGCTGTTTTAGACGTGTCTGTCTAAACATATGAACTTTTCAATTTAGGACGAATATACGTCTTAAAAATGATGGCCAGTCTGAGTGTGATGTAATATATATTCCTGGTGCACCACCGTGCTTCCGGGGGCTCCGGGAAGAGTAGGCTACCGTTGCTGTCTTAAGATTAAAAGGTTCTTTGTTTTTCTCAGGTTTTTGTATTTTTATTATTTTAACTAGAGATAATACGGAACTGAAATTTTTTGAATTACAAAACACTGTTAGTCTGAAGTAACGACTCTTTCTTTTTAATCCTTTCTTTCAGGTTTAAACTTTTAACATTTTCTCGAAATCGCGACACGTCTTGCCTCGCACGGCACCCCATCACGATTCGTCTGAGTCTAGAGTAGCCCGATACCAAATCTAGACCGTCTTACTTGCTTTTTCTTGACCACCTACCATTCATTTGTTTTTCTTTATCTCTTGGACTGGGATACTCGAAAAGGAAAAGAAAGGAACAAAGGCCATAAATTCGGTAGGAAACAATAGTTAAAGGATCTCGCGGATGCGCATTTATGATCCTAGATGTTGATGCGCGATAAAATAAACATGCGGTTCGTTTTATGGTATAATTTGTTAGTATTTGAATTTGGTTTGTTGAAAAAGGTGTGAATGGATGTTGAGTTTGTGGGACCGAATTTGCGCAAACTGGCTCACAATGACTCACAACGCAATTTAAACAACTTTCATTGAATCGATTTAAAATGTTTAGTCCTTTAAGATTATATTCGTTGCCGAAGTAAGTGGAGGATTTTTCAGTGAAATTGCCAATGAAACACTCCAGTAGATCGTCTTGTAATAAATCTTTGTATTCATTTTCATTTTTGAAACATTTTTTTAATTTCTTTTTATCTTCTAAGTTTCTAAATTACATGCTAGACAAAAAATACTTAAATTCTAGCTTAATTATCTTATATTATAACTTACTGGTCCTTCGCAGACGCCCTAAACTAAACATTACATAACAATTGTATAATTTGCCTTTCGACGACAGAACTTTGTGGCAGTACTTTGAATTTGAAAGACAAAGAAAAATTTTAAAATCTTTGTGTCGAATTTTTTTTTTTCTTATACTACCACCATAAAATTGCAGACGTGCATTTTATGATTTTCCATAATATTTGTTCGAACATGGGATCATCTGGTCCGCACATTTAGTTTGAGTTAGGGATGTTGGCCATTCTGCGTGTATTCGAACCAAATGAACATTTGGTTCGTTCATCATGTGTTTGTTTTTTAAATTTACGAAATTGAATCCAATGCGTGACAAATAAACGTTGGCTTCAATCTGTTTGAGATTGGATTCAGTTTCGGTTTAGGGATATGGATGGATGATATTGGATGGGAATTGAATTAGGGGGTAAAATACATGTAGGAGCAAAATGGTAGGGCTTCGTGAAGCACTACAGTGCTAATGTATTTCTTACATCTCTTAAGAAATGTCTTACATTTGGTCGCGTTTCTCACATCTTTATGTATATGATCGTTCCAATTAAGAATTGACAATTCAAGTTCCAAGAATTGTTAATTTCTTGGTTTCGACGATGCAAGTTCCTTTGATCGGTAATTTTATCACCCATATTTTTCACGGCTTCAATTATGTAGTAGTTCCAATTAAGAATTGAATTAATTCGAGTGCTAAGAATTGACAGTTCTTCGGTTTCGACGTTGCAGTGCACTTCATTGGCAACGTGTTTAAGGTGGGATTAGTGTTTGACGGCCAGCATCAGCATTGGATTTTGAAAGGTACAGATTTTCAGTATCTTAGGTAATTCCTATTGGTATATCTTGAGGTCGCAATTCCATGAGTTGAGCATGCCTCGCTTTTTGGTACTGTATTTCGAAGAGGTTGATCGGAAACACTGTATGTGCTGTCATCAATAAGTTAGTGAATTGGGATGTAAGTCATGGACAAGAGATTTTTTTAAAAAGTTGGGTGAAAACATTAACATCTGGGGAACACCCGCATTTAATGGGAGGAAGCATTTTAAGGCGAACCGAAAATTGATTTAAGTTTTTACTTTTTCGTAAGAAGTAAATTGCTGTTCGGCCAGGCCATAAGCCATCGACCGGAACAAGTGGTAGTCTGATGGTGCAATGTCTGATGAATACGGCAGGTGTGCTAGGACATCGCATTTAAGCGCCTCCAATGTTTCCTTGACGACTTTAGCACCATGTGGCCGAGTGTTGTCGTGATGAAAGATCACTTTGTCATGTCTTTGGAATATTGGGGGCACTTGCGTGTAAATGTTCGGCTCAATTGATCAATTGTTGTTGGTAATGTTCCCCACAGATCGTTTCGTTAGGCTGGGGTAGCTCATGGTAAATCACTCCAATCTTATCACACCAGATGCACAAGATGTGCTTCTTGCCAGGAATATTCGATTTGGCCGTTAAATTTGAAGCATGGCCGGGTGTACTCTCCAACTTTCTGCATTTTTGGATTGTCGTATTGAATCCATTTTTGTCACCCATCACGATTCGATGCAAAAAAAGCCCTTACAATTGCTTGCCTTTTAAGCAGTTGTTCGCACCTGAAAAAACAGCGCTCGACATATTTTTCTTTAGTTTGAGATTTACGGAATCCAATTTTCTTGTTCTTACACGATACCCATGGCATTAAGACAGTTTGAAATCACTTTTTGGTTAATCCTAAGGTTTCAGCGAAATCCTCATGGGTTCGGCATGAATATAGATCCAATAACACCTTCACCTCAGCGTCTTCAAACTTTACTGGCCACACGTCGCGTTGTTTGTAGCTAGTGTCAAAATCGTCATTTTTAAATCGCCGAAACCAGTATTCAAATGTGTTCATTGATGGGTCACACAAAACGGGAAGAAAACAAATTCCGCGTATTCGAGAATAAAGTTTTAAGGGGTATCTTTAGCGGCAAATATGACGAGGAGGCAGGTAACGAAGGAAACTCCACAACCACGAATTCGAAGAGCTATACTGTAAACCTATAATAGTGAGAGTAATCAAGTCGCGAAGATTAAGATGGGCCGGACACGTGGCGCGAATGGCCAATGATAGGACCGTGCATAGAATTCTTGACGGTAGACCGGTAGGACGGCCGCGACGGAGATGGGACGACAATATTAGGTTGGACCGCGAGGGGATCGGATCGGATGGTCGAACGTGGAAGGAGAAAGCAGAGGACAGGGCACAATGACGGAGTCGAGTCGGTGAGGTCATGAACTTTCGGGTTCCTACACGCCAATAAATAGTAAATAGTAATAGTATAGTATAGTTTGTCCTTTGACTCTAAACTTTTTCTGTTATTGTAACCATTTCACGTGGGTTTGAAACACATTCTTCATTTCGTCACTGCTTTTCAGTTGAAATACACGAATTTGAAAAGCTCTTACTGGTAATGTGTTTTCCCGTCATTTTAATTATAACGAGTTTTGCACTAGTGCCGACTAGGCGTTAAGATTGTGTCATTTACCAAGAAAGTAGCAGAGTGATAAAATAAAACTCTATTTCGCTTCATGGGTTTGTATCTACGCTTAAGTTTCTTCGATGACTGTTAGAAATTTATGAAGAGAGGTAGTATTAAGAGGTGTTTTTTTTTAAATATACTTCTCTCGGGAGAGGCGAACCTTTAGCACCGACACGGCGCCCCGAAATAGCTGTTGCAGTTCTTTTCTAACAGTTGCAGAATATAACGCTCCGGAAATACTCGCGCGGGGAGAGAATTCCACAGCTTCCCCGCTCTGTAACAGAACGAGTTCTGATGAAGAGATGTTCGTGCCGTCGGGAGATGGCCCGCGTATTAATGCGATTCCCCGGATTGTCTTGTAGAGGGCATATAAACCGAATTGCCCGGAACAATATCATAAATTTCCGAGTATAATATCTGTAAAACAGACAGAGGCCTTCGATGTGACTGCGACTGTAGTCCGGACATCGGCGCCATGTCCCTGATCAGGCGACTCGCTCGTGTCTCAAATAGGTTGAGGGAGAGTAGAACTCCAAACATGAGAGCAATATTCCAGCGCGGGTCTAATTTGGGATTTATAAAGGAGAAGAAGTTGAGCCGGGGTAAAATATTTCTTGGCTCTAAAAAGATAGCTCAGTTCTCCTGGGGCGGCTCTGGTGATGCTCGACACGTGTTTATACCACGATACATTCTCGCAGACCGTGACGCCAAGCGGTTTCAAGCTTTCCCCAGATTCGAGGGGCTGGCTGTGGAACCGATGATCCACTTTTCCTTGTGAATGTTGTATACTGTGTCTTCGTTGCATTGAAGTCGACGAGATTGGCCCGTCCCCACTGTTTGACCTTATCTAGATCTCCATTCAGAGAGTCAATCTGTCTACATCCCAGCTGGTGCGATGTTGATGCGCCGATCGGTCGGTCTCTCGAAAAAGGGGAAACTATCGTACTATCATCCATGAAACTGTACACCCTCTTATCCGTCAACTCCAACAAATCATTTATGTGAAGAAAAACAAGGTTGGCCCCAAGATAGAACCTTGAGACACCCCGGAATTAAAACGACACAGATTCGTACACTCGCCGTTTACAACACCCCAGATCGTTCGATTTTCTAGGAAGCTCTTCATCCAGTCGCAAAGCTGCTGGAAAAGTCCATATGAACGAAGTTTGCTCAGAAATGCCCCATGCCAGACGCGGCCAAAAGCCTGGTGGATATCCAACGCGACCGCTCTTGACTGCCGCTCAATCGAGAACCGAACCGGCGCGATCACAGGTGGCTCCAAAAGACCGGTCTCGAGGTTTAAATTCGCGGAAAATAAATTCGCGAACACATTAGCTTTATCCTTTGAATTTGTGACTAACGTCCCGCCGTCCGTCACTAACGGAGTAAAAGAGGAGGAAGTGAAGTTACTGCTGACAGCCCTTTCCATTGACCAGAGGGGACGCGAACCAGTCGGGCACTCAAGGAGTTTACTAGTCACTTTGTCGTTGAAAGCCTTCTTCGCGGTATCAATCGCTTTGTTGCACGCGTTTCTGATTCTAACAAAATTCGTTCTGTTAACAGCGGTGGGATTGGAGCGCCATTGTTTAAAAGCTCTATATTTTGCTGATGTAATCTGCTCGCATTTTTTATCAAACCAAGGTTTATCAGATGAACGTCTGACTAGCATCTAAAACGGTGCAGAAGTAGCTTTGGGTGTTGCACCTTTCTTTATAAATACTGCCATAAAGCAGTATTCACTACACTTCATTAGAGCAGTGGTATATCTTATGATTTTATATTACATACGTCTTACTACAGCACCATGGCCTCGCTAGTTAGTTGCTGATGCACATAATCGATCCATCTTTGTGAACTAGCGGGTATAAAAAAAAAACTATTACAGTAACTGACTATAACTCTCACTCCACCGACTTCCCTCTGGGTAGTAGTAGTAGTTCTTAGTAAAGGATGGCAATCGATAAAACAATATGGATGACATAAAGGGTGTTAGGTCAATGAGCAACATATTAAATTGTTTTTTTTTATCCTTGGAAATCGTATTACTATAGCGTTTGCGATGATAGTGAAGAACGCGTGATTCGTGCTGACGCTATGACAGTTAGAATCACCAAAAATTGTACCAATGCTTAACACATCAGGCTTCTGGCTGCGTGTACGAATTCGATTTTTAAACTCAAGTACATTCAACTGATGCGGAATTGTTATGTTATCGCTATGGTATACGGCTCTGATGCATTTTCTTATTCGAATTTCGTTCGGTGTTATTCACTATTTGCTCGTGTACTGTGTGTGTGTCTGTTAGAAATGCCACAGTACCACTATAAAGGTATTTAATACAAGTATTCATTCCAGCTTTAGTTACCTGAAAATCGTTGTATTATATCGAAATGAATTTATGCTTGATAAATTCAACTTCTGTTAAATATTTCTTATATTTTTCTTTAAATGTTAGTTCGACAACTTTTGAAACAACCCGTGAATAAATACCTATTAATTACATCCGCAATAATCAACTTTTATACCTCACGTTGTTTGAAGCAAATATCTCATGAAAGTAGACAGTTACTTATTTGTGTTTTTGCCTGCTCTACTCTATGTACCCATTGAAAAATCGATTGGATATCATTCGAACAGCTTTGGTGTTTGGCACTATTCCTGATTTCTATTTGTCTATTCACTCTTCTTTTTCAATCACTTAGCACAAACCACCAATACTAGAGAGCAAAGACAAAAGACAAATATAAATCCTCCGAGTGCATTTATCCTTCCAACATTGCAAAACCTCATGCGCCCACATAATCAATTTTTGCTCCATTTCCTTCTATCACGAACCCACGATATATTAGCTCCTTTAATCTGCCTGTAATAAATTTCTTTCTCACATACCTGACAGTGAATTCTCTCAATAAGCTCAGGACGAGACAGGCTCTACGGACTCTACACCTATTGAGATAGAACCATCAAAAGGCAATAAATCACGGCACTCTATCGATGCTTCTGCATAAATCTGAATACCTATTTCAATCCATAGAAACTAGGATCTGTGCAGGCATCAGTCAGTCGTACCGCACCACACTCCATACTTGTGCGAAGATTCAATAAACAATTTATTATGAACGTGTTCTCCTTTCGAGAACAATGAAAAGAGTGACGAAGATCTGTTTTAAAATGTGTCATCTCCCCAAGCGGGCGTAACAAAAGGAATGAATTCTTGATGCTAATACTGGCGATGGAGGTGAGTTAAAAATGTGAATGTACCATAAATAATGAAACATGATTAAGATATATTGAGATCTGCAAAGCGGTTGAGATTTTAAAGGAATACCTTTCACTCCAGTAGTTGTAAGGGAAAGATACGGATGTTACCCTATTTTCGTTGTAGGTTCTAGAGGATATAAAAGTAATGCCCAGCGAGTCCGGAAAGATAGAGGGAAGAGTCGGTGGAAGAATTTGTGTCAGTAACAGAACAAAGTTATAAGTTTATAGGGTACCTGTTTAGAACTCCAATTTCACTCACGAAACAAAATATTGACAAGCAACGTGCATGTGTTTAAATCACATATTTTAATTTTCTTCACTGCGGTGTAAGGACAGCTCGAATCAATCATTCAAAAAGAAATCTAAGAATAGGCTCTGAAAATAAAAATCATTGGGGACTTCCTCATCAAAATAATTTCACTTTACGTGAATTCATTATGAGTCATCCACCTTAATTTCTCAAAAAATACGCCTGTTGCTCTCCTTTAAAAGTTCGGAACACAGAAAGCATTATTGCAAGATCAAGGAAAAAAAAGCAGTACGCAGACGGCCGCTAAATATGTATGTTCAGAATAGCCGAATTTAAGCGAGTGCATCACCCAACACAACGATTTTGATATTTTTTGTCTCACGGCTGGTTTAGAGTATGTGTTTGACATTTCAGTCCTGAGAGATTTTAGTTGTGGAGCAGAAGACCCCAGTCGAATATACTACAACTCTTTAGCTGTACATTCAAGATATCTTCTCAAAATGTGCCTTTGAAAGACACCATGGAAGGTCTGCACGGAAAATTATTGTATTCTGGCACTATTGCCATTATCCCATGTGTTCTAGTCGAGTTCGTTTGACCCGATCCGTTGCAAACACCCAGTATTAAAACTTCTCATCCTTCTATAATCATCATTTTAAAAAAAATTGATTGTTTTTCTAATTACTGTAGAAAGCACTACATCTCAGAACTGTTTCCCGGAATTTCTTTAGAAAAACGGGTTTATTATAAAACAGCATTTTCAAAGCCGGGAACATAATATTTCAAAAAATACTAAACCGATTTTTCTACAATTTTACACACTTCTTTTAGTTAAGATTTACTCGGGGCTGGACGAATTATTTACTATATCAATGATAAGATATTGTTTTACAAAAAAAAATCTGTTTTTTAAATAGAACTTGTTTTACGAAAAAATAAATAAATAAATTGTCGAGTTTCCAACGAAAATCGTGACTAAAAGTTGTTGAAAAATAGAAAATTAATTTTTTTTAAATTCTTAGTCCACCCTGAGATTGTGCCAATTTTTGATTTTAGATGATCCCGTCTTGACTTACCGTGTCCACTTTTTTTTAGGACTCGCTGAATAATTATTAATAACTTTATAATTATAAATATTTTTTTATATATAAATAACTATAATGATCATAAATTTCATAGCGAAATTAAAAAAAAAAATCAAGAAAAAGTATCGTTTTTTGCCCTGTATGTGAATGTAGTTGTGCATCCTTTGACAGTTACTCAACAAAATTTCTGCAATTTTGGAAGCTTAGTTTTTATTTGACAGTCGTTTGAGTGAGTCGATGTGTGTTTTTCTGAAAATGGACGAAATTGGGCATCGAGCTGTTTTAAAATTTTTGTTTTTGAAAGGCAATACGCCTGCGCAAATCAAAGATTAGTTGGACACTGTGTATGGGACTCTGCACCATCATTTGCCACAGTGAAATTTTGGATAGCTGAATTTAAATGTGGCCGTGAGAGCTTGTGAGACGATGAACGTTCGGGACGTCCAAAAACTGCAACAACTGACGATAACATCGCTAAAGTTCACGAAATGGTGCTAAGCGACCACAGAAATAAAATGAAAGAAATGGACACGCCTTAAGAATACTGTCATTAGTACTACCAACTCCATCTTAGGCAGTAGTCGTAGAGATCGAAGCGACTGATTTGATGATGAGTGTAAACTGGCGACTGAACATAAGAATGCTGCTATCGGGCAATACAGCTGTCTCATAGGACGCGGGTACGTAAGGAGAAATACAAAGAGCTCAGAACATCTGAAAAATACTCCACAGATAAAAAAAAAGTGCCTAGGAAAGAAATCTAGTCTGTGAAATAGAGAAAAGTAGAGAGCGAGGACCACCTCAGGCGTGGAAGTTCTACCAAATAATCCGCAATATAACGCGGTACACACTACGCTGCACTTACTGCAAGGATAAAGAGGGTAATCTGATCACCGATCCTGAAGGCATTCTGGAGCGATGGGAAGTGTACCTCAATGAATTGCTAAATGGTCAGCTCACAGAAGAATTGGAGGCTCCACCAATGTAAGATCAAGACCAAATGTTGCCGCCACCAAGCATTGAGGTAATATTGAAAGCCATTAGACAGTTCGAATCAAATAAAGAATACAAGACCGAATAGCCCCATGCGCTAAAGTCATCACTAGTCTATATTAGTGTGGCTTCATCCAACCCAAATCAGCGATTGTTCAGATATTCACCCTTAGGCTGGCGATGGAAAAATGTCTGGAATTTAAGATTACATTATATAATCTATTCATCGATTTTAAGACCGCCTATGACAGCATAGCAAGGGTAGAAGTATATAATTCCATGAGGAAGTTCGGCATTTCAAACTAATTGAGACGATTTTGTAGATTGACCATGACCAACGTAATTAGTCAAGTAAAAATAGCGGGATTGCTGTCCAAACCAATAAACATCTTTAATGGACTCCGACAAGTGGCGTCGGAGAAATCAATCAAAACGGTGACTATTGCCACCAAGTCCAGCCAGAGAATTTCCCACGCATGTGACATCGACATCATCACCGCGCTCGAATATTGCTCTCATGTTTGGAGCTCGGCTCCTAAACATACCCTCGACCTGCTTGAGAGCGTACAAAGACGAGCGATCCGCCTGATCGGGGACTCGGCGCTGACGTCGGGACTACAGTCGCTATCACGTCGAAGGCGCGTGGCCGACCTCTGTCTGTTTTACAGATATTATCACGGGTGCTGTTCTTCGGAGATTCTTGGCATTGTTCCACGCAATTCGGTCTATATGCGCTCCACAAGACAATCCGACGGATTGCACCCGTTTGTAGTTCAGTTATTTGATGGCATCCCGGGGCGCCCACTCGACGCTATAGGTTCGCCTCTCCCGAGAGAAGTCTAATAAAAAAAAAAAAAAAAAAATCGGTAGATCCGATTCGGCTGTACAGGACTTCTTCACCAAGATCGAGCAGGTAGCAGAAAAACTGGGACTGCACATTAATGAGGGAAAAACAAAGTACATGGTGGCAACTTCTACAAAGAGAAGACCTAACGTTGGTCAAACTATCAGGGTAGCGATGCACGAATTTGAAGTAGTGCAATCCTTTAACTACCTTAGGTCAATAGTATCAGCCGATAACAATATGGAAGAAGAAATCCGCGAACGTGTGATCAAATCCAACAAAGGCTGCTATGGTCTATCATCATCATCATCATCGGCACTACAACCGGGGACCGGTCTTAGCCTTATTTAGCAAGTCTAAGGATTGTTAAATTTTCCATAATGATTTGTTTTGTCCGGGCAAGGTCATTAGTCTTGCGCCAGAGGCTCCCCGACGGGGAATCGAACCCCGGTCTCCCGCGTAACAAGCGGGTATACTAACCACTATACTATCGAGGAGCGCTATGGTCTATCAAGGCTCTTTAAATCCCGAAATTTATCCAGAACATCCAGATATACTACTACTGTACAAGACCATGGTCTTACCAGTACTCATGTATGGATCCGAGACCTGGGTGCTTAATAAATGGCACTCTGAACTCTTAGCCGCGTTCCAGAGGAAGGTTTTTGGCGGATTTTGTCAATGATCGAATGTGTACGGCTGATATGTTCCGCCGAACACTGTTCAGAAGGAAAACACAACGAAGCGAATACTGTTACCAATGAAACAACATAATGCTTTTCTCTTATAATTTGTTTTATTTAAAATTTGGTTTCATCCTTTTTTTTGTTTTTCAAATTGTTACAATAACTCACGGGCTTACTACACTTGAACATCCGTTACTAGTCTATAAGAACTATTTGAATGTCGCCCACTTATAAAGACAAAATTCAAAGTACAATTCCAAACGAGCGTTTTCGAGACTCTGATGGTACGGTACCACTTAGGAAACTTCTGCGAACTTAAACTTTTTTTATAATTTCTCTAGACTTTCGGATCGCTTCGCCAAACCACAAGATCGTCCGTCACTCGACGTTACTTTTAAACTAAACCAAACAAATTCGCAACGGTACTATACAACGTAAACCTCCCGGGGACTCGATCTTAACACCACCGTACATGAAATTAAACTTCCTCGTCCAGACTCTCGATTTCGACTCAACCATTTCTTCTCTGGGGATGATTCTATTCACCCCATGGTTTTCTTTTCTCTTTCGCTTTCCCTGGGTGGTGACTTTCTCTCAATCGATAATCTCTCTACCAGGCAAGTTCGCACTCACACACACAGACGCGGAGGTTGCCGTCTGTTTGCTATAGATCATTCTGTGATCGTCCGGATTTTCACACTTCTGTTGCGTTGCTTATGCAAACAATCGAATGTGTGGTGTACTTTAGGCGATCCAGGGATCGTGTTTGCTTCGCCCTATGGGAACAGCGTTTTCGTTTATTGCTGTTGCTGCGCGACGGCCTTTGTTTAGGCGAAGTGCATTGCGGCAAGGACAACTGTTTTTGGCGACGATTGTTTTCCGGCAATTCGCTTATCGCCGGGGATGTGATGTCTGTCGACATCTGGCATAGCTGTGCCAACCGTTTTGTGTTAATCCAGTTAATGGATCGATGCACAATCTCTATGCTGGGTCATGTCCTTTGATCGCCGTGCAGGCGTAGGAAAATTGTTTGGGACTTGTGGCCTACGTATCTGTGGATACGTGGGGTTGTTGACACCCGTATGAATGTCACCTTTGGTCAGGTGAAAAGGTGGACTTTGGGAACACATGTTTGCGGGCACGTAGAGATTGGTTATAGGTGAGTATGTTCCTTGGTGGAACGAAGACATCTCATCCTATGGAGATTTGTGCGGTTCGTGGAGTTTGGTTATAGGTGAGTAAGTTCCTTGGTGGAACGAAGACATCTCAGCCTATGGTGATTTGTGCGGTTCGTCGAATCGCCACAAGGTCTTAAGGAGAATTGTTGGCCCCGTATGTGAGGGAGGACGATTCCGGAGACGCTACCTTGAAGCTAATGTTGGAAGAAATATCAAGTTCGTTAGACTAGAGTGAATGAAGAGGAACTGTAGCGGTTCCGCCAAACCCTACGGTCTACTTACCTGAAAAACCCCCATAACTACTACCCTACTCCCTTTAGTTTGCTAATGCAACAGTATTAGTACCTAAAACTGCTGCACGCATTTAAGAGATCAAATCTATGATCTTTAAGTCCCCGTAAAGAAAACTTACCTTCATGCATTCTCTTCGCATACCATTGCTCCTTAAGATTTCTTTATTAACTTACCAGGAATTTCCAATCAATTTCGGCATCTACGTCGCCAGTCAAAATTCCTTAGACAAATTCCTGTAAACAAAATAATTTGGATTGCATTCATTGTAACCGTCATGACAGGGACCATAAACATTGCGCCGTCTATTTCCACAGCCGCATCATGTATCTTTTCATACACATTGCCTGGCAACCTTTTTTGTTTGTCTTATCAACAAACAACCCAAGCAGCTGCTTATAATTAGCGCAATAGACGCTGAAACCAAATTCTCCAGCATTTCCTAATGTAAATATGAACTCGGTTTCTACTGCAGCCAGAGATGCCATAAACATCCAATTTGCTTTTAGCACCTTTTTCTCCTAACGCCGAAAATAGCGAGGAGGCATCGTGTAAACAATGACCCGCATTACCAACGGCGCATTTGGTCATTTTTTCCTATTGTCTTTGCCGCCTACCTGTTTCGTCGTTCCACTGCACGTGTGAATCGCATCTATCTGAACGATCCCACACATATCACCATGACCTTTATTACGAGATCTGGTTTTCTTGTTCCCATAAGAGAGACTCTACGTTTACACTTGTGGGAGATAAAACATATCCTTGGGAAGGATATATTCACACCCTTAAGAGAAGAGTTTTTCTCTCTCTTCCCTTTTTTCCTTAGCGAAATCATCTCTGCATGAGATGACGATCGCTGACTCAAATTCCATCCTTCGACCCTAGCGGGTCGCGGCTCCATCGCTACCCTGGTGCGCACAGGGAATGGATAATAAAAATAATCGTTTGTGTAGTAGTCTCCGCGAGTCGGTATTGAGTGCATATAAATTTAATATTAACGTGTCTTACATAAAATTAAAACAATAGTGTAAAATTCTAAAGTCGATAATTAAAACACAATAAAACAATAGCGGTGATCACCAACCAAATCAGTGCATTTTATTCCGGAGACTACCATCGGTGCGTTTTCCCTCATTCTTTTCTGTGAATATTTTGCTGCTTTTCCTGTGTTAATGTCGTGGAGTTTCGTTTTGTGTTTCCCTCTCGGTGCGCCGGTTTTCCCCTCAGAGACATTTTGCTGTTTGTCCTGTCGTTGTGTCCGGAGAACTGTTTTCAGCGGAATTATGATGGAGGAGGAAGTGAATCAAGTACCCATGCTGGTACATACTTCCTCCCCACAGAACCTGCCCGGAAATTCCTTTGTGGCAGTATGTATGGAAGGAGAGAGCGCGGCAGACCTTGCCTGTGATGGAGGGATGGCGTAGGCCAGGACGCCCAGAGCCTGGGAGTGCAAACTGGATGACATCGGCTCGAAATCGGGACTGGTGGAGAGACTAGCTAAATAAGGTCAAGACCGGATCCCGGTTGTAGTGCCGATGATGATGATGATGATATATTGTTTTTATCATTATAACACGAGCAGAATGAAAAACATTGAACCGAAGCCAAACATATAGGCCGGTTTCAAATGCAAGAGGGCAAGCGTTTTGCGCTTTCGAACATTACACAGGAAATGTAGGCAATACATAAGAACGATGCCGACCCGCGGTATGTACATTCAAAGAACGAATCTGTTTCATTACCAGAATATTATTTTATCCGGGAGGTAGTAAGAATTTATAGGCATGTGTGAATAATATTAACACGATGAATTCATGCCCATGCCATCGCTTACAGTTACTGATAACCCCAATCTTATTGCTGCGGTGTGAATTGCACCATTGCACAGATTATTCCAAGAATTACTTTTCTGTAGACTTATTCAGCTCTTTGATTGGAATTTTACAATTCTTTGGAATTATTTGTGCACGGTGAGAAAATTACATTATCAAATTATGTTATGCTGATGACCGTTTTATAGTTCGCTTGTGTTGCGATCTATAACTTCTAACCACACGAGTGTGGATAACTCAATTAAGTGTTTTCTAATATCCTCTACCTAATCTTAAATCGGGATTATCTTTTGCCATTTGTAGGTATCACTAAATCCCTTTTGAGTTCGCTTAATGTATATGATATATTCTTTAAAAAAAATGCTGTGAATTGAACACTTAAAAAGCCCGCTTAAAAGGTTTGTCAACATTATTTTTGTTGTCAGATTGGCACAACTGTCCTCTACTCTGACGTGAAGAGTGAGCGCAATCTGTCATTTAGTTTGTTTACAATGCTCGATTTCATCAGTCCATCTCAACTGTGTTTTGCAATTTTTACTTAGACGTGGTTTTTTTTCGGTTTTGGCTCAATTGAAAAGTACCATTCCAAAGCCTGATGACTGGTTGGCATATCAAACTCAACAACATCAGATTGCTTTTGGACCTATTGCTCTGAATGTTACGTGGTAAATCCCCCACCGCCTTTGACCCAACGAAAACATAAATAAGACTACATTACATATAAAACATTTAAACAAAATAAAAATTAAACGCATATATTGCAAATAATTTAAGTTTAAATACAATTATATTACTACAACATTGATTTACACTTTACTATTAAACATTTATCTATAAATTAAACACATTGATAAAAGCAATGTACAATTACACATAATTAAACGCACCAATCAAATCAATCATTCAATTATATTTAAATAAAAATTCCGTAAAACTTAAATTGAAAACAAAAATAAATTTAGCTTGTATATAGTTTTTCGAAGTTGATCAAGTTTCTTCGTTGGGACAACGGCGAATGAACGGAGAGATAGCGGAGGGTGTTGGGAACCAGAGACAGTTTTGTTAAGAAAAGCCCAGTTGTTGACATTTTTCACGGTGAGAACGGTTTTGTTTTTGAGAGGAAAAACAGGGAAAAAGTCGAACGGTGATGAAAAATAAAATGTTAGAATTTAATTCAAGAAAGTGTGCATTGGTACTTGTTATATGAGTAAGTACTTGGTATTTGTACAGAAAGTTATAATACAGATTTCTTTGATTGTGGGTTTTCCGAATTGTATTTCTCGTTTCCATTTGGCCATGCAATATCTAAGGTGATGTGAGATATAAGAAAGACACAAAGAGACGGCCGACAATAACACACACATCACAACTGGTATCGCAAATAGGCTATAGTGGGTGTTTGGAGGATGTTTATTTGTTCGAATGTTGATGATGCAGTGTTTCCCCGAACACTGTTCGCAGAAAAACAAAACGAACCCAGAGCGAAGGATGTGCTCTGCCAACACTGTCCACGAAAACAACTAAAGACACCAGAGCGAATGCTGTCACTAATTAAACACAGAGAGTTTTTGAATTTGTAATTTTAATTTTTACTTCTTGTTTGTATATTTAGTTTTTCTGTCAATGGTATGTTGCGGAATGGAAACAACACAATTTTCACTACACCTCATCTTACATACACCTTCGCCTTACATTTAAGATGTTCTTCCTTCTTCCTGGCTATTGCATATAGCCTTACACATAATATCTTCCGCACAATTACAACCGAGATGAATTAGAATCGCTCATGATACGAGTACCACGAATTGGGTCGCGACGAGGCTAACTTGTTAGTCTCAGAATCTATGGTCCTCACATCATTTAATTATTTCTGCGAAGAAAGAGATTAACGATGCACTTTTCCGAATGTCGGGCGTTGAACGTCGGATAAATATGTTTCGATCTATTTCTAATACGTTGTGCGGATCGGCCGCCTCGGCGAAGTTCTCTAACTGTCCTCTCTTGGACGGATGCTCGAAGTCGACTAATTGTCTCTATCCTTAAAATCCAATCCGGACATCTCATCTCCGCATCTGCAAAAGAAAATTTCCCATCCAATCTGCTAAAGAGAATTTCTCATAGTATCTGTTAAGAGAATTTCCCATCGTAACCATTAACAAAATTCCCCATCGTATCTGTAAAGAAAATTTTCCCATCATCAATCCATCATTCTTCTTTCCGTCTTCCGTATCGGAATCTTGTTCCTTTGTTTGACGATCGAACGTACTGCCACTTAGTTTCCGATCTTTTCGTGGGATTTGTTTAGGTTACCCATCTGGCTTAAGCTAACAATGGTCTTGTGCGCTTCAGATGGGTAATAAAAGGAACCGTGGGATTGGTATTGTTTCTTTGTTAGCATTTTCAAACCATAAACATCTAGCGAGCGATCTACGTTAAGATGTTTATGATTGCATGACTATTGGTCGGCAGCGAAACGATATGCTTTGTTTGCACAAGTGTGCTTTTGCGTTTGGGCCATGCAAGGGATTTAGGTGCTAATTTCTATTTTTCATGGTGTTTCATGGGAAACATCGCGTTGATGCTTAGAATGGGTGCTTGACTTCCATGCGATGCCTAGCTGCATTTGGCGCATTGGTTTGGATACGATGTATGGATGCGTTGAACTCGATATTGGAAGCTTTTGAACGTTTAGTTCCTTGATTTCTAATATCGACCTCAACGTCGTTGCATGTGGCCGAAGGATACCTCACGCTATAGTGGGATGAGTGGTTCGTAGAACCGCTACAGGTGCTATGTGTAATACGGTGCTGTGAAAGAAGACGGAATTATATGCAATCATCGATATGGCCACCATCATCAACAGGAGTAACCAAATAATATACCCCAGTTGATTCGTCGCTAGCCCCAGCAATTAATTAACTATATGCTTGAATGGTAATGGATACTGACTGACTGCAAAAGCGTCGAAGACAACGTAATCACCCAACCAAAAGAAGATTCCCTACCGGATTCATCGCTAGCCACATGTAGGACTCCTGAAAAACGTAACTATCCTTTCCACGCTATATATATTAGGTGTACAACTTTGCTTCCGCCGTTTTGCAATAGATGGCTGTAGCGGTAAGTGGTAGTTGGAATAAATAGATCATAGATGTCATACAATAAGCTTAGGTATTTGTAAACATAACGGCATCGAAATATTAGTCGATTTGTGTCTGCATCATAAACTTATTCTCGATTAAACATGTCAGCTTACGAGCCAAATTCTCGTCATTTGCGGGAGGTTTTAATTTTCTGCTTTAATATGAAGAAATCTGCGGCTGAGTCTCATTTCTGCATTTCTGCATCGCATTGTGAGTGGGGACGAAAAAATGAGTTCATTACGATAATCCCAAGCGCAGAAAATCATGGGGATATCCCGGCCACGCTTCCACGTCGACAGCCAAACCGAATATCGACGGTTCCAAGGCCATGCTCAGTATTTGGGGGGACCGGCTCGGCGTAGTGTATTCTGAGTTGTTAAAACCGACTGAAACAATCACAGGCGGTTTTTTACAATAAAGCCTCGAATTTCGGAAAAAAAAACGGCGGAAGCAAAGTTGTACACCAATATATATATGCTCCTCGATAGTATAGTGGTTAGTATACCCGCCTGTCACCCGGGAGACCGGGGTTCGATTCCACGTCGGGGAGCCCCTGACGCAAGACTAATGACCTTGCCCAGAAAAAAAAATAAAATCATTATGGAAAATTTAACAAGCCCCAGGACTTGCTAAATAAGGCCAAGACCGGTTCCTGGTTGTAGTGCCGATGATGATGATGATATATATATATATATATATATATATATATATATATATATATATATATATATATATATATATATATATATATATATATATATATAAGTTCGAAGAGTTTCCCGGAGAAGGAAGCGGAATTATAACAATAAACATAGATGCCTGAATATCACAAACATATACTACATGAAGGAGATAATTAGTTGATGATTGCTGAGTAACCAACTCCCTGCACACCCAACAGAAAAGCATGCCCTTCCTGGGTCCTCTGGATTGAGTATCTTAGAGTTAGCAATTTGGTACGTTGATACATGCGCTATCGTGATGTTTCATCTGCCATCATCTGTATTCCACCCGCTCTATACCCTACTTCGGTGAAGTGTTCGACACACTCCGGTCTAATGACGAAATTGCCCTCTTATCATTCAAGACATTGTACTAATTCAAGTAGTTCTCGAAATTTTACAAAGGTAATGCTTATGTTCCCCAGGATTATGTACTGGGGCCCACGCTATTTATATGTATTTTGTTTCTCTTATAAACACGATAAAGTTGGATTGAACTCTTGTTGATACTAAATGCGCCGTGCATGTTTTAAGGACTGGGCTGACATAAACAAACAACTGCAAACAAGAAAATCGTACTCCCATCTTTATGCCATAAAAGGTATTGCAGATTGAAGTGTCTGCCCTAGCCTTTCATCGACGCATGACCCTGTAATTAAGAGCATCTGTCGCAACCACACGAAGAAATTCAAAAATCCATCTGTTCCATTTGGATTTTATGCACCTTTTCCATATCAATTCACTGCATCCTAAGTACAGACTTCTCCTCCTCCTTGTCGCCCAGGTGATGTTTTGATCAAAATTATTGTTATTTGTCAATCCTTTCGATACGACAAGCATCTGTTTGCCTCATCTACGCGTAAAATGTCTCCGATTACAACCGCAGTACGAAACCAAACCGATGTCAGAACTGCAAACAAACTAATCGACCACTGACACAATGCACCCAGTGCCATAGCATGAATTATTCGATAGGGGCTGGTAAATGTCTTGTCCTCACCATCAGATTGTAGGGGCTTCCACGTGAGCTCGGTATAAATTGTGCTCTTGCGAAATTCCTTGTAAGCATTACAACAACAAGAAGAAGGAAAGGAGGTAAGAAACCAACGACTTGTAAGGGGGAACTTTTCGCTGCTCGTGTCAGATTCATCACCCCGATTAAACATTACACAGTGCGGTAGATGATAAGAATAAATGAACTCTCGCCCAGAAACGGGCGCTTTAAACATGCCCTGGAGCTGTCCATTAGACCCCACACTAATTGAGACGCAAGCGGTGCGAAGAAATAAGAAGAATGTGAATTGCTCTCACGTCGTTCTTGTTGCTCAATCGAAAACATGGATTGATGATAGCTAAGGAACGGGTTTGGATGTGGGTCCCTTGTTGTTCCCTTGTACAGTGCTTCGAAGTGGAGACGTATATCTGGAGTTCCGAAAAATGCATTCCGATGTTCCGTTTAATTAAGGGAAGAATGCTTAATGCAGGGAAGACAAGGAATCTGCTGGGGATCTTGTGAGTTATGTTCGTCAGATAAGGTCGTGTTGGTGAAGTCGCCGATAAGACATACGAGTTGGTCGGGGAAAAATCAATTAGGACAGCTGGGGTGTAACCTTGTAGTCAGCACGTGCAGAGTCGATAAGGAGAACTTGTGGATGGACTCACAGGATATGCCTGTTATCTGTGTAATGTGTTGAAAATGGGGAATATAAGCATTGAAGTGAGGAGTCGTTAAATTTGCATTAAGGTGTCGAGATAAGACACGTTTTTGAAGAAGACGACCTTGTGCTTTAAGAGAGACTTACTTTTGGGTTCTAAATAGGATATGACCGGCTTTGGTCTATGCTGTGTTGCTATGTTATGAAAAGATGCCCACTAAACTGAACATTTCTTTACAAGCGTCTGTATCATTTTTAGGTTTTTAATCTAGTTAAATTTGAAACAACATTTTATTAATCTTGTTTTTTATTTACTAACTTATTTTATTATTATTTTATTTACTATAGGTGACAGCCTACGCCCAATATCAGTAGATACTGATTCCGTCGGTTGGAACAACCAAATTTATTTCGGGCCTAATAATTAATGGGTATTTGAAAACCTTGTAATATTTTGGGTGCACCACCGTGCTTCCGGTTTCCCGGGAAGAGTGGGCTACCGTTGTTGTCCTTACCGCGCACTATCGACCATGTTGTTCTGAATTAAATTCCCGCTATACACTCGCAAAAACAATACACTTTATACACCGCAATACACTTTCTAAAACTGATTTTATTTTTAGTTTAGAATAGATTTTTGTTTACATTAAACCTTAAACTTATTTTATTTTTCGTTGAGGAGGTCTTCTCCTGATGCGCACTACACCCAGACTCCGTCAAGCGACCTCTTCAACTCCCGAAAATTCAAATCCTCAAATATCTTTATCTTCTTTGAAGGTCAAGATGCATCGCCACTTATCGTTTGATCCTTTATTGGGGTTTTTATTTGTATTAGCCATCTGGCTAATGCAAACAAGAATTTTCGTGCATTTCAAATAGGTAGCACAAGATCCGTGGAAATTGATTGTTAGTTTAGGATCTCGGAATCCGTGTCTATTAGCTAGTCATAAAACATCTGGTATACGTTTGGACGTTTATTATTGCAAGAATTGTGTGTCGGCGTATCGAATAGATATGCCATTGTTTGGACACATACACTTTTAGGTTTTGGATCTTGTAGGTTTTTTAGGTGCTAATTGCTTTTAGCATACCTGAGAAAATAATGCATTATGCTGTTTGATTTTAGGAAATTGAATCGAACAAAGGCATTAAATTGAATAAATAAATGTGAATTCAATAAATGAGAATTTGAACATTTAGTTCGATTTGGTTACAATGTTATGTTTGGATTATCAAATGGATTTTCTTATAGGTGGGAGGCAAATGTAATGTGGGTGGAAATGTAATGTGGGTGGAAATGTAATGTGAAGGAAAACAGTAGGGCCTCTTGGAGCACTACAACCTCTTAATGCGTCAAATAGTGACGCCAATAAAATATATTGCACTTTCCGTATTGGGGCGTGTCCCTGAAGAAAAGGATCTTGAGATCTGGTGTGTCGTGGTTTTAACGGAAAATTCGTCAATTTTGTTCTCCTCCTTCAAAGTCTTCAATTAGAACCTGTTGCGACGCGCAGTCTTGGTTAACTCCTCCGGTTGTGATACGTTTTTGAGTGTCAAACGCTCTGCCCCTATCAACATTCATCGTCAGTTTTGCGTTTTTCATGGGCCACAATGTGTTGACACTGAAAACCTACGAAAGTAGACCTGGGAGTTCAAGGATGGACACACAGAAAATCACGCCGAACAGCGTTGTGGCTAACTGTCGGTTTTGGACGAAACAATTGCGAAAATGGAGAAAGAATTGCTTGAAAATCGGCGTCTGACGGTTCCCGACTAGTGCGAACGCTTCCCCGATTTCAATAAAACTATGATTGACAAGATTTTGACATTTGACAATTGCATTATCATATAGTGTGCAAGGTGGGTGCTTAAAACGCTAACCGAATACTATAAAAGACAGTTCAATCGGTCCGCTAAATCCCTGGGCGCTACCTAGAACAGAGACGGGCAGTTTTAGTACTTTCTGAGTACACTACTTGACACCCCAAACTAAAAAAAGGTCTCGTCAGTGGCGGCATTTGAATTCGTCGAAGCCGCGAAATTGATGGCGTATGTTCTGGGGGAGAAGAGATGTATCGTTTCGCAACTTGATGCCTACCGGCTGATCACTATAATCAGACTTTGGAAAAAAACTTCGATGTGCTATGTAAAATAGAAGATGGGTAATGCTTACGAAAGGAGTTTTGGCGGTTTTTACCTTTTAGTTGTATGTTGATGCAATGTGCCGCTAAACGCTGTCCGCAGCAGAACAAAATCAAACGCAGAGATATTAGTTCTTCGAATCTTTATTTTTCTTTATTAACACAAATTGTTTTGATGTTTCCACTTTATATAGATTGGTAGGTCTTACAAATTAGCTTTTAAGTACACATTCGATTTATTACAGTTATTTATTAATTAATTAACTTATTATTTAACATGTCCGTGGATTACCCTTAGTTGAAGCTGCCTTTATTAAATCGGCTCCAATACTTCTCACCACAAGCGTTTCGTTTGGTTGGATTTTTGTCTAATTTTATTTAGATCGACACTGTTACAATAAACTAATTTTACTTTATTAAACTGTCCAATGGTTTTTCAAAAACAAAACTTCCGGTTTTAAAGATATATAATATTTGCTCGGTTGTGACAAAAGAAAACTCGAGGACTTAATACACTTGAACGCGTCTTCAAACCACTGTCGTAAAATCAAAACTCGTCACGATTCTCGAGTCGCCTGTCTGCCTCGCGGATCACCTCCTTGTTCGGTTTCTCTAACTGTACTAATTAAAGTTTTCATCTCTATTTCAAATTTTTCATCCCCTTATCCGTAAAAGAGAATTTTCATCTTCATTTTCGTTCCCATCATCTTATCTGTAAGAACAATCATCATTATTCTCGTTCTCTTATCTGTAAGAGAAACTTTTCATCTGGATTCATATTTCCATCCTCTTATCGGAATCTTCTTTCGAAGGATCAAGCGTACCGCCACTTCTTTCTCGGTCCTTTGATGGGATTTGTTTGCGTTACACATCTGGCTTACGACAATAAGAGTTTTTGTGTGCTTCAGATGGGTAACAAAGGAACCGTGGGATTTGGTTTCGGTTTCTAGTCGCATTTCCAAGTCATAAACATCTGGCGTGTAATAGGCGTCAAGATGTTTATGATTGCAAGAATTCTATGGCGGCGGGCGAATCGCTAGGCCTTTGTTTGCGCACGTGCGCTTCTTAGTTTTGGGATCTTGCGAGGAATTTAGGGTGCTAATTGCTATTAGCTTCATGTGGAGATATGCGTTATTCTGTTTGTTTTCAAACAGAACGTATTATATATACTTATTTCTACCGATGGCGGTCAAATGACCGCTTTTGAAATAAACATTATAGTCTTTTCCAGTTGATTGTAATTAATACAGAATTTAGCATAAACAATAAACACAAAATAATTATCATATAATAATTATAAAACATTTATTTTTCGGGCTCTCAAAAGCGGTCATTTGACCGCTCTGGTAGGTTTAGTGTTAATGGATGAATCGAATGGATGCATTGAATGGGTGCATTGAATGGATGCATTGAATTCAATATTAGGAAATTTCGAACATTAAGTTCGATTGGTTTTTACTATTGAATTCAATGTTGCGTATTTGGTATGTTACCTTTGTTTCAGGCGGAAGGAAAGACTTTTGAGGAACGTGTCTGTGGGCACGTGTAATGGATGTAGGTGAGTATGTTGTTTGGTGGAACGACGATATCTCAATCTATAGTGGGTTGTGTGGTTCGTAGATCGGCCCCAGGGAGTGTGTTTTCATTGCGATAACGGTCGTCCCTACATCGCCTGTGCGATGGCAATCTGCTGCCCCCACCCGATAAGACATTATCATCCACTTTTCTACAGGCCAGACTCATCACATAATGGTTATTATCTATTTTCTAGATTGAAGTCCCTCTTGGAAGAACAAAGTTCCGGATCCCTTACGAGTTGAGAGATGAGGTCGACCCATATTTACGCGATTCAGCGAGAAAATCGTACTAAAAATGCCACCGAGTTTGCAAACCTGCATCAATCTCTACGACAGTAATGTCAAAAGCTATCTGAAAGTGCAGCTTTTTCTTTAAAGATGCACAATTCATTGCCAATAAACCTCTTGTTCTATGTGAAAAACATTGGAGACCTTATTTTCCGGGCGAACTTCGTACCTTTCCACAGAAAGATTAAACAGCCTGAGGAATCGTTCATCACACCGAGAAAATTCATAAAGATGTGAAATTCCTCCATCATATCAGCAAACGGAGATAGGATATAATGGAAATGGGAAAAGTGAAGGTTGTTTTTAGACGCGGGAAATATATAAAAAAATCCGTCGCCAAGAAGTTAAAGGAGTTGATTCGATACTCAAAAGGCGCTCGCCCTGTGGTTTGTTAATGAGAAGACGAAATCCGCATCAATGGCTGAGTTGGCAAAGCGGTTGTGTCTTTGCTTTGACTGTACAAACCTAGATTCAACTGACGGCTCTTGTTATTGTACAGTTTGCCACAATTACCGAGTGGTAGGTATGGTCTCAAAGCCCAGTCGTCCGGAGAAATACCACTCCAATAAGATATAGGGTTTGGAAAAAATCCTTCAGCATCTTTCGGAGCTTGGCTGATGGACCCGGTCGAGAACAAATACCATCTCAGGGCGCTGACTTAGCGTTACAGATTCGCCTTTCCTGGGAGAAGTAAAATAAAATAAAAAAGTTAAAAACAAATCCTTATCAGAGATATAGAGGAGCAAAACCCCATTGTGAATAAAGTTTTTTTTAAACTTTATTGGATAATTCAGGGATCCATACCCCACAGTAGAAATTTCCGTGAAAGGAAAACCAGTCGAAGCGGCATTGAAACGAATATCGTATTACTCGTATTTCCTTGAAAAGTATTTTTAAATGTGTGGTTGCCGCCTAGGGTTATGGGGTTTCAGTATGTGTGCAAGCGTACTGCACCGGTTCTACTCCTACCACCATTAAATGTTCCCTTAGATTGTCACTAATGTGGGGGTGTGTATTTTTCAAAATAGATAACTATGATTGATTCCGGAACGTCACCACCGAATGCAAGAAAACACGTCTCTTTCTTCTTTTTTGGTTTTTATTTAAACTTAGACTAAAGTCACACTCCACTGAAGATAAAAAAACTAGTTCTGACTCCAATATTACGTAACAAAATAAAATGAAACTTCACTGTAGTTCTTATGTTATTATTGGTGGAACACCTAACTATATACAAAAAAATAAGGCAATACTGCGAATTCGATTAATGTCTAGCACAACACTTAATAATTACAAAGGAAACTGTCACCATGGTTCTTATGTACTATTAGAGAACACTGAGTTGAATGAATATTAATGTTAATCCAAACGGTTAAGATATATATATACAAAGTGAAAAGTCACTGCAGTTCTTATGTACTATTAGCGAACACTGAGTTGAATGAATATTAATGTTAATCCAAACGGTTAAGATATACAAAGTGAAAAGATGGACTATTTGCGGTGCGAGCACGGCTCCTTGCGGTATTTCCCCCAGGGTATCTAACGCATTCCACGACGGTTAACTCTCGACTGAAAATGTTTGTTTTACGTGGAGACGCGACTCGTCTCCACGGAATCTTAAACGCGATTAAATTATTTCATCGAAGCGATAGGATACCAAAATCCCATCATCGCTTCGATGACCATATTTGGTATTCTCTTTTGCTTATATGCCACTCAAAAAGGGGTGGAAACATATACACGATGATTGCTTTCGCTGCTCATCGTGTGCGTTCGCAAGTATGCAAACATTGCATAAGTCCCCTTTAAAAGTTCGCAGCAGGTGCGAGTATATCAATGGCAAACGGGTTGCAATGCTTACACGATCAGTGGCTACGAGTAGCGTGATGCTGATCGTGTGCATGTTGTTGGGGTATCCTCGCAGTCGAACTCTAATGGTAATTTTCCATTTGCGAATTCGATTGCTGGGGCGCCAGCCTGATGCCCTCATGTATCGGTCGTTCGATGTGGGCATGCTTGCTAAGGCAGAATACCTTTTTCTGCTGGTGTGCAGCTGGCGTGCAAGAGGATATCGTATAGATATTGCACAGGCAATATTGGTTGGTTGGTTGATAAACCAAATTGCCTTGAAGAATATAGCTTTTGATGCCGCTGTAATTTCACTTCAGCGCGACTTAATGTTTCACAGGGTTTTTCTTTTATTTAGCTGGTACAGTACAGAAGGTAAGTACAGGCTTTTAATGAATTTCAGGGACTATTACCTTGTGTACCTGTAAGGTAAGTAGTGGCGTTCAATGGAACTGCCACGGTACTTGTTTCTCCTTTGTCGTATGCCCCATTTTGGGGTGTTTACCTAGGTTTTTGGAAGATTGGTTAGTGGCGTTCGAAGGAACCGCCACAGGGTTTTCGAAGATAACCGACATCAAATCAAACAATTGCCGCTTTCCATTCAGATGTGTGGGGAAGGAGTATTGTGCCAAACACGGACACTCCGTTCATCTTCCTTCTCCATCATAAATGTTCCTCCAAGAAATGTTTCGCCGAGTAAAAGAACGAAACGCCGCCACGTTTGTCCACAACTTTGAGTAAAACACCAGGGGAACAACGATTAAGGAAACACATCTAGGAACTACCAGGCACAGCAGCACGGAAAATTAAACACTGGTGATGTTGTTGAAGTGGTTAGTATATCCGCCTGTCACTCGGGAGACCGGGGTTCTATTCCCCATCGGGGAGCCTCTGGCGCAAGACTAATAACCTTGCCCGGAAAAAACAAATCATTATGGAAAATTTAACAAGCCTCAGGACTTGCTAAATAAGGCCATGACCGGTCCCCGATGATGATGATGATGTTGTTGAAGTAAATGTTCTTTTATTGGTTTAGATGTATCCAAGTATTTTGATACATTTATTTTGTTATATTCGGCATTATCTTTAAAATTGTGAAGCATAATTCGTAATTTTACGGATTGAAGTTGTAAATTAATCTAATTAGACAATGAAATCACGCGTACACGTCCGCTGTAATGAATCGACGACTTTGTATATCAAAACTGTTACTCACGCGACTCGCGGTTGACACTTTAATTTTTACTTCCTTCTTTACTGATTAGATGTTACAGAATTTCCGACGTTAATAATTGTTATTTTGTTAACGATATCGTAAACTGAGATTTATATGCGTCCCCGTGTGCACCGGGGAGCGGGAGCGGCACGACCGTGGTGGTCGGCGGGTGTAATTGGACTCAGCGATAAACCGCTTGTGCAGAGCCGACTCGCTAATGGGGTGAGTTTGTGGTGTGGTGGTAGATATCCTCTCCACTAAGGATATGTATTTACTTACCACCAGAGAAACGTAAAGTCTCTCTTGGTGGAATAGAAAACCAGATCTCGTAATGATGATCATGGTGGTATGTGTGTGATCGTTTAGATCTGTGTTGTTTACTCATGCGCGAAGGCAATGGCAAAACAAAGCAGGCAGGCGGCAAGGAAAAAGGAATCGAGAAGATCGTTGTCTATGAAGTGCATCGCGTCTAAATAAATAGACGACGACGCATCGAAGAAATGTGGTAAAAGAAAAGATGAGACGAGGACATCATAAAAGTCTTAGATGAGTGATGCCCTTGTGTAAATATACGAATAGACATTGGGACAGGTGCTAATGGTTGCGATACTTTATACAATGAAAATCTTGGTTCGGTGGTCGAAACGAATTTGCTTGCATTTGTATATGCTGGATAATTCGTTTGGTGGCTAAGCACGAAGTTGTGATTGTTTGTTCGTTGGAAAACAAATCATGGGTGAATCTATTTCAGCTGGGTAAATAGCCATGTTGCTATTATGTTGGCGATGCTAAAGCAATTTAGGTATACGATGGATGGTCGTGTACCGTATCTTGCTGAATGAAACGGGATCGAATTTGTATGCATGTTTACATGCGAAGGAATTCCGTTTATGACACTAGACGCTAGTGTTTGGCTTTGTTCCTTGGACAAAAGGCTGCCGATGCCGTGGAATTGCCAGGACATGCGGTGTACACGTGGACAGCGGAATTGCTTGGCATACCAGAGAGCCGGATGGTTTAGGGATTCATGATTGGTTAGGAAAGAATTCTTATAGGAAATTTGTATGCGAAGAGATGCATGAAAGGTAAGGACTCTTTACGGGGACTTTTAGATTATAAATTCGATCTATTTAATGCGTGAAGCATTTAAGGTGCTAATGATTGCATTAGGGAACTTAAGGAAGTTGGGTAGCAGTTATGGGGGGTTTTCAGGTAAGTGGGCCGTGAGGTTCGGCGGAACCGTCACAGGTGTCACAAGATAACCCTTCAGGGTTGGGACTCATGTGAGTGTGGTGCTTCCAAGAGACACGCAAAACGACAGTGAAAAACACGGCAAATGGAAATGAAAAAATGTATCTTCTGAGCTATATATTAGATGTATAAATAAACTTTACGAAAGGAGGTCTAACTAACCGTTTTTCTTTCAGCTTCAATAAACTCCTATCGCGCATGGTCAGATATATCAACACTAACTCCTCCATGTTTGATTTTAACTTTACTACCACCATTCTGAAACACCGCCTGCTAACTCACCCCTCCCGCGTTCTCCAAATCATGATCGACATGATCGACGTTGTCTGAACATCTCACATCGACTGGCTGAGACGTTCGCCGTGAGATGTAGTCCGAAATCTGATTTGGTTAGTAGAAGATTCGAATGGGAGATTAGCTAGGATGTTGTCCATACACCTTGAATCTGTTTCTGTCATCATGTTAAATCATCTATTACGTTTATATCATGTTATCATGTTGGTAAGTTCGGACAATTTTCTGGTATTAGCTGTGAATATATGGGAAGATAACAACACATTTAATAAATGAATTAGAAACAATTTTCGTGGCCAGTCAGTTCAAATAGTTCTGTATCTGCTTCCCACTTACTGTTATTCATTCTTTTGATAAATGATTTCTCGGTCTTCATTTACAATTCAATTACCACTTTGAGTCATCAAGATCTATGAATTTCTTTATCAAACAGATGAGCACAGACACAATATTGCCATGATACTATACTTAAATGAATCCAGAGGTTTCGTTAATTGGGGAAGTTTGCGTCAATCGGAGAGAGTATACCGGCTCACATTAAAAAGTAAATACAGTCAATATTCATAGGGAATCATTCTTCAGCCGAACTGCTCAAGTGTGTAATACTCCGCCGTATTTTTTTGCCAGCAAAATCTTCATGTATTGGAGATCAATCATCCATCCCTCCACTTCATCCATTCACAATGTGTTTTGACTGTTGTCATAATCCATTGTATACGCGAGTGCTACGACAAAGCATTCTCCCGCGATGCAAGACTTCAGATATACAAAAGCAAATACACGCTGATTCTATTTTTCATTAGTCCCCACAACTGCTTCTATTTATCATAATAGTTTGTCCGAAACTCAGCAACAGACTTTCTCAACTATTCAATAGGATTAACTTCGTTATATATGCACAAACCGTAGATATATGAACGTTCTCAGTTAACAATATCCTCTTCCAAGCAAACGACTTTTCGAAGTATTATGCAACTGTCCGTACTGGTGAAGACGAAAGGGCACCAGCAAACGCTTATTAGGCACACTTAAATAGTTGGATGATTACATCAACTACCCGAAATGCACTTGCCATTTCATCCGTGGGTTACTTTATTTTTAACTCTTACAATCGCTTCCTGCGCCCTACTCAAAAGTATCTGGTGACGGCTTTGAAGTGTGTTCGTTTCGCTGCATTAATTCGCCGGCGAAAAAAAAAACGGTTGCCTCTACTCGGATGTGAACAGGTTTAAAGTTTGAATGGGTTGAGAGATCTCAAGGCTACATACCGTTTGAAAGTTGCCTACCTGGTGACAGAACCAATTATGAGTGGGTGCGTAACTAATGCACTCGTGTGGAACGAGAGCTATCACATGGCAACACCTCTAACATTCTATGAGGGACGGCGAACTGAGTCGTGTTATAGTGAATATTTGTTGAGGATTTCTCATACCTTGCCTTGGAGAATTCATCAAGGGCTTGCAATATGCCCCGGGAGTATTATATTCAATTATAAATTTACATCCAACTGTTAAATCTGGTTTGGGTAACTTTCACAGCAGGATAAAATTAATGGCACGTTGACAGCTTATCAAAACACTATTAGCACAAAGTGTTGTTTTAATAAGTGCAACTTCATCAATATTAAATTCCAGTATTTGAAATAACATGTAGCAACGCATGACGTAAAGACTCTAAACGATTTTCCAAAAGGGTGTTTTCCGATGCCCTCAAGATTCAACACAGTACTAGTGGAACAAAAGCGAAGGGATTGAGAAAAGCGGTAGCAAAGAGCATTGGTAGTACACCGATCTATATACTGTAACCGGGACTAAAACATGGCATCACCGATCGTCACCAGCATGTTAAACTCGACTCAAGAACGGTTCTACTTGATTAACTGTACGTTAAAACTATACCTTCAATGTGAACCCGATCGTAATGCATTTAGGGAGGGGAGTAGAAACACCATTTCAGGGTACACTCAATCAATGTTTGAGGGGCAATAGCTAAAGAACAGGAACGAAGAGAATATGTCTGTTACAAAAGTAGCACTTCGGTCTTTTATAAATCTGATTGCTCAATTTTGCATCTTAGTGAGGGCATACGGCACACATCCAAGACTCGTTGGATCAAAAATGAATAATCAATATACAAAAAACAATTCCACGAAAAACCCGGTAAGCATAGGTGTGATGAGCCGACACTACCATAAGGGAACAAATCATCAAGAAAACACCGACTCGTCAAAACGAAGACGTAGGGAAAAACGGAAAAAGCGGGATTTAGGCGTCGGCACGTGGAATGTTCGAACGTTATATAAACCAGGCGCGATACAGACGGTCGTAGAAAACGCGAAACAATATAAAATGAACATCGTCGCGCTTCAAGAAGGCTGACTTTCACATCAAGTAATCGAAACCAACGGGTTTGCACTGGCATGCGGAGGTACCGAAAACATAACCTCGGAAACGGCTTTATCATGAGCAAGAAGATTACGTCCCATGTAAAAGACGTGCAATTTATTAATGTCCGAATGTCGGTGCTAAAAATATAGGGACCATGGTACAATTATGTATTTATAAACGTACACGCCCCAACAGAATCTACGGACGAAGAAACGAAGGACACGTTCTACGTGGCCCTAGAGGAAGTATTTGATAGGACCTCATCATTCGATGTTAAAATCCTGCTCGGGGACCTCAATGCAAAAATTGGAAAAGAAGACATCTTCCAACCAACTTTAGGTAAAGAAAGCCTACACGAAGTTTCAAACAGTATTGGAATTCGAATTATCACGTTCGCTGCATCAAAAGATCTGGTAGTGAAAAGCACGATGTTCAAGCACAAGCAAATCCATAAAGCCACATGGATATCACCCGACGGCGTAACGCGTAACCAAATAAACCACTTCCTCACAGACAAAAGACACCACTCGAATGTCCTTGGCGTGAGATCATATAGAGGAGCAGATTGCGACTCCGGTCACCTTCTAGTGATGGGCAAAAGTAGAAGTCGGCTCGCAGCAAACCCACATGGGCAGTCACGGGAGACGAGCTAAAAGTTCGACATTGATAAACTAAAAGACCTGCGCAAAAGGGCTGAATATCAAGAGGAACTAACGAATAGATTTAGCATCCTAGAGAGTGGGAGCAGTGAGGAAGAAGAAACCAATAATCTGGGCACTAAATGGACATCGATCAGAGACACAATCAAACAAACAGCCCAAAAGGTATTAGGACTTAAGAAAACGATTAAGTCCAAGCCTTGGTTTGACGATGAGCGCAAGGCAAAGATCGAAAAACGTAAACGGCTGAGAGCGATCCACTTAGAAAGATGTGATGAAGTAAATGCAGAAAGATACGCGACAATTCGGAAAGAGACAACGAGACTTTTCAAACGCAAAAAACGCGATTGGGAGAAGACTCGAATCGAAAAAATCCTAGAAAATGCCAGAGCAAAGAATACAGAGGTATGTCATCATCATCATCGGCACTACAACCGGGATCCGGTCTTGGCCTTATTTAACAAATCTCTCCACATGTCCCGATTTCGAGCCGATGTCATCCAGTTTGGCACTTCCAGGCTCTGGAGTGGTCTACGCCATCCCTGCATCGGAGACAAGGTCTGCCGCGCTGTCTCCTTCCATACATGCTGCCACAAAGGGCTTTCCGGGCAGGCTCCTCTTCGTTCATTCGAGCTAGGTGTCCCGCCACAGGAGTCTACCGAGCTTGATTTTTCTTACAACATTACCCTCAAGGTAGATTGCGTACAACTCATGGTTGCAGCGTCTCCGGAATCGTCCTCCGATCAGAGGTATGTATGCCGGCATAAATTCAATTAGAAGTGGCTACCGAGGGAGAGCCAAAATAATCCGCGACACAAACGGCTGTCATACTTTGAAAACCTGCTCAATATGCGCACCCAACAACCACAAATAAATGCACCAGACGTACATACAGCCGAGCCTCAGATCACAGAGCCCTCTTTCGACGAAGTTGTAGACTCAATAAACCCATTGAAAAACAACAACTCTCCCGGAGTTGACGGCATACCGGCAGAGCTTGTGAAGCATGGAGGAGAGGCATCCGCTCGAAAGATCTGTGGCGATTCCGCCAGATCCCACGGCTCGCCTTCCTGAAAAAACCCCATAACCATAACCCGGGTCTGCACCAGCTTTCGCTAATGCAATTCGCATTAGCATCTTAGATGCTTCACGCATCAAACAGACCCAATTATTATAACCCTAAAATCCCTATAAAGAAAACTTACCTGCATGCATCCCTTCGCATACAATTTTTCATAAGATTTCTTATGAACCAATTCGGCACCAGACAAATTCCTGTAAACAAAATAATTCGGATTGCAATCAATGTAACCGTCACGACAGGGACCATAAATATCGCGCCGTCTATTTTCCCAGCCGCGTCATATACCATACATACACATTGCCTGGCAACCTTTTTTGTTTGTCTTACCAACAAACAACCCAAGCAGCTGCATATAATTAGCGCAATAGACGCTGAAACCAAATTCTCCAGCATTTTCTAATGCAAACATGAACCCGGTTTCTATTGCAGCCAGAGATGCCATAAACATCCATATTGCTTTTAGCACCTTTTTCTCCTAACGTCGAAAATAGCGACGAGGCATCGTATAAACATGACCCTCATTAAAGAGCGAACCATTTGGTCGCCTTTTCTTTTGTCCTCGCCGCCCGCCTGTTTCGCTGTTCCACTGCACGTGTGAATAGCATTGATCTCAACGATCCCACACATACCACCATGACCTGTATTACAAGATCTGGTTTCCTATACCACCAAGAGAGACTTTACGTTTCCCTGGTGGTAGGTAAAAAACGATATCCTTATTGGTGAGGATATCGTTTGAGTCTTATTCCATCCTCCGACCACGCTGGTCGCACGGTGAAACTCCCGCTCTCCGCGCCACCAGCGGAGAAGCGTAAACAGTAACACGCGAATATATACCCGGAGTCGTGTGTGTTTTATTTTTCAACTCTAGGAAGTTTTAGTTTATTTTTTTTCCACGTAAATTTATCCGTGAATCTATGAAATAACGTAAATTTATTGATCCCAAATTGTTTATTATCGAAAACATATAAATTTCAAAAGAATCGGTATGCAATAGTCTCATTGATAAAACGATATCATTAAGTTCATACGAAAGTGTTCAATAGTTTTTTTGTGAAAACGTATAAATCATACAAAAATGTAAAAGACAAACAATAAACAATTCATAAATCTCATTAACTGTTTGATTTTCAAAATTCAAAAGTAAATTAAATTCAAAACTAGACACCTTTCATTGTTAAAGCGCGTTTCCTGTACCTGCTGCGATATTCGGCCAAACTTAATTAGTGAATGATGGAGGAGGAAGTTAATCAGCGCTGTACGCCGGTGCACTTACTTCCTCCCCACATTGGTGACTCCGAGTTGGAACAATCGCGCCTTCGGGAAAATAAACAGTCGACGAAAACAGTGCGCGTTTTTTTGTGAAGCACGAACTTGCGTTTCTTGATGTTTTTCATTCTAGTGACAACCGAGAGCAATTGTGGCGGCAGTTGCCGAAAAATAATCAATGGGCAAAACATCGCCCCAACGCCAGCCTTCCTTCCAGCACCAGCAACCAACACGCACCAGCACCAGACTAGCAGCAACACCAAACAGCCAAGGCTTTACTAACATCACCTGGCCGGGAGCAGCACTCGCCTCAACAGCAACGGCCAGGATTTGGTAAGTTCCATTTTCTCTATTCTTTGTTTTTCTGAACAGGGAAAATCTTCCCAAGCGAATGTATATTTTAACAAAGCCATCGAATTAGCACCGGATCACGAACAGGCTCTTTTGAATTCAGCGATCCTCTTGCAAGAACTTGGAGGTGACGAGTTACGCAAGGTCTCATGGGAGCGGCTATTCACAATACTGAAAAAAGATCAAAATAATGAACGAGTCTATTTCAATCTGGGAATGCTAGCAATGGACGAACATAATTTTGAAGAAGCGGAAAACTATTTCAAACGTGCTATTCACATTAAAACTGATTTCCGCAGTGCCTTGTTTAACTTAGCTCTATTGTTGGCAGACGCTAATCGCCCTCTGGACGCAGTTCCATTTCTAAATCAATTAATTCGTTATCATCCGGATCACCTAAAAGGCCTTATACTCCTTGGAGATATCTACATCAACTATATGAAAGATCTTGATGCGGCTGAGCTTGTCAAAGCACGAACCTGCCTCCAGTACGCCCATCAATTGACTCCGAAGGAGGAGTACATTTTAAAACATCTAAAAATCGTTCAGAATCGCCTCGAAAAGATTTATAAGCTACCTGATGAATCTCCAGAAAAGCAAATTGCTTTATCTGATTACGATCCAAATGAATTCAGTATGGACAGGATACAGAACACGAATACCTCCGGGACACCAGCAGCTACAGCAACGAACCGTTCCATAACCCCAAACCCTATAACGTCTTTATAGCATAATATTATTTACAAGCACAGGGAATATTAACAAATTATTGGTTTTAAATTATAATAAGTTTTATACTGTGAAATAGTTAAGCCTGAACCGTAACAGGATAATAGAATGTATTGTATTTTATATCTATCCATTGTACTTAATTCAATCGATTCGTTAGTCAAAATTTTATTAGAAAAACAGAAGATGAATATGAAAACCAAAATAAAAAAAAGTTTTTAGGAAAATGTTTTCAGGGTTTTACTGTTTTTATCCTTGTTAGTGATTCTTATTTAGACGGGAGGATATTGATATTTTATAAAAAAGTTGTATCTTTGTTATTTAATTAAAAATGAAAACTTATTGGCAGGAATAAAGTTGTAGTTATATACCACTAGCTGGTGTTTCTAAACACCTCATGATATACATGTGAACAACTCGACTGGCTGCGATTATCCTTAACAGACACCGCTTAAAATCCTTTACAGTTTTATGTATGATGTAGTAATATTAAATTCCTTAAAACCTTTTTAATTTTTTTTCTTTTCTCCTTTCCTTTTTTTGTATTGTCCTTATATAAGCTCCTTCCGGGCGTAACTTAAAATTTGTTTCCTAAAAAAAAAAAAAAAAAAAAAAAAAAAAAAAAAAAAAAAAAAAACATTGGTGTGCGGTGACATTTGTTATTCAAAAATTAATTACCGATTTGAAGTGCAAATTACCACACACAGTCCTAATTAAGCGATTTTCATGGTAAAGGTAGACAACTGGTTCGAAACAGTTGTCCTGCCAGTCTAAGAAAACCGCTTAATAAGCTTGACTGTTAAAGGCTATAAAAGATATCGATATTTATATGAATGGACGTATGTCCGGAAATATGTTCATTTGTATGAATGCGTTTCTTTTATTTTCTTTTAAAATAAACAAACATTAATCCGAATATTAAAAATATTTTTATATTCTCCTCTTTGTTCTCCTAAATTTCTGCCTTTCTTCTGTCTTACTTAACACTTTGTATATTAAGCAAACTCCAGCTATTTAAAGAAAACATGACCTTATATAAAACACTTAAGTATACCCATAAAATATTAATTATAATAAAGTTAAACCCTATACTATACAGTTTTGTTTCAAAACATGCGCTTCGTCGCACAAGAAATAACGATAGAAAGTCAGGGAACGCCTGTAACTGTTGTCCAGCATTAAATCCAGACTAAAATTAAGTAGTTTCCGATACTCTATTTATATTTACACACTATAATACATCAACATGTACATCTACAAGAAAAATTAACATATGGATTACCCCCTTTAAGATACGAAGACAGAGAAAGTGTAAGCAAACAGTTCCCTACAATTGTGTATAGTAATTAAAAAAGTAAATATAAACATAAAGCAACATTGTTTAAATTAAAAATAATTCACTAGAGGCAACAAGATAACATATATTTTTATATTTTCCTTTAGTTTTGCTGTTCTCCCCAAATTTCTGTTTTTTTTTTGTCGCTCAATTTGATATTTTACATATTAAACAGATACACTTATCTTGATGCAACAAAATTTACTTAACCTCAGTTGTTGTCCATTTCCTGCCTTTATAGTTTTTAAGCGTGCTTATATATTGTCAGTCAAAACAAACAATTAAAACAAACTAAAATACGAAACACCTGTATCATAAGTATTCACAGATATACTGTAAACCTTACTGAATATAAAAACGGTTGCTGCAAAATTTTATACATTTTTAAAACAAAATAATAATCATTGTAAGCCCCATCTGGGTACATACCACAGCACAACCGTTTCAATAACATTCGCAACTCTTTTCAACTCTGCACAATTTCACACGACTCGCTCAACTCCATTTGACGTCTTTTGACTCCGCGGTCACACATTCGACTATTCGACTCCATTTCACTTTTTTTCGACTTTGCTCGACTTTTTTCCGTCGTCTCTCGACTCCATTCATTCCTTCGACAACACTCACCCACGCGACTTCACCCGACTTCGCTCACCCCTATTTAACCCTTTTAAACACTACTCGACTCCACACGGCTCCGCTTACTACTTCTCTTGATCCTCTTTCGACTACATTTAATTTCTTTTTCTACTTCACGTCGCCAACATTCAACTCTCTCGACTCCATTAATCCCTCCACCACCGGCTCCTCATCACACCCTTCGGACTCTTCGAGTTCAAAGTGATGACCTTTGGCCTTCTTTAAATACTGGCAAAACTCGCCTCTATCCACCCTTTTAAGACCCCTTTTTTCAAATATTGGCGCACACTCTCGCCACTGCTCAACACCCATTTTTTGCAAACCGGCCCCTTAGCTAACAACAGCTACTACGCGTAGCATATAATCAATAGGACGCCCGGTTTTGTCTCGCGTGAAACACCTCACCCTTTTCTGTCTCTTTTCTGAAGGTTGGCGCTCACGCTCACCAACCATAGCCTTCACGCAACCCCAAGCAACCCTTCTCGACTCTGCGTGACCTCTAACAACTTTTTCTGCCTCTGTCCAATATTGGCGTCCATGCACGCCAAAGACAGTTATCACGCGACACCGTTCATCAATGCTCGACCTTCTACCCGATTTCAGCAAGCCAGCTTCCCTCGTTACCACAGCTACTACGCGTGGCATCTATCAGGGCACCTGGTTTTGCCCCTTTATTTAAATTTCAGGACATTCGTCCTTAGATCTCCTACGTCTCCCAAATGTCTCAGCAATACCGGCCCACAAATCAAACCGATACCATCGGGCTGAGACAACATACCTGTTTCCCCAATCCTTTAGCCACCATGGCTCCCCTTTAGCGGCAACTAAAGGCTATACACGCCCCTCTACGCCGCCTCAAATACCTAGGTGCATAATACTTCGGAGCGTGCAGCAGTTGCTCTAGGCCGCCTTGTGGTTAGACACAACCAACCATACCCCAGGAGCCCCGTAATCTAAGTCGCCCAACTTAAACGAGCGCGATTGGCCGGCCCTCCCAACAAAGCGCCGCTTGGTCGAGGTTGCGGTCGTCGTTTATCAAGCTCCGGGGTCGACACCGGAGCCGATATATCGGACCTCACTCGATCGGTAAGCCGCGCAACTGGAGCGCCCGCCCCCTTTTTACCAGTCACAGCGGCAAACAATTTGCCATACAAACGTATGGACAAAAGACACCCGCTCTGGACTTGGTCCCTTTCCATTCCGCACACGGCAACCCGTCACTGCGGATGGGAATTACCCTGGGATAAATCCCCCTCCATCTCGCACACACTATTTCGTCACTGCGGATGTGAGCGGATTTCCGATAGGTTCCGACCTATTCGGGCGATAAGCCTGTTGGTCCACGAGACCCATAACAGGCCGATGGACCACGCCGCACACATTTGCCCTTGATGGCATCAAGCGGTAACAACTGTGTCCATCTTATCGATAAAGGCCCAAACAATAACCAGGAACTGGTCACCTCGGCAGTCCCGTAACATTACCACAGCGCATTCCGAAGCAACCTCCCTATCATCACAGCACCCACCATCGAGCACTCCCTCGCCCCTACCTTTTTTTTCGTGACTACGTCACTGGGAGGGGAGTACTGTGGCGATTCCGCCAGATCCCACGGCTCGCCTTCCTGAAAAAACCCCATAACCATAACCCGGGTCTGCACCAGCTTTCGCTAATGCAATTCGCATTAGCATCTTAGATGCTTCACGCATCAAACAGACCCAATTATTATAACCCTAAAATCCCTATAAAGAAAACTTACCTTCATGCATCCCTTCGCATACAATTTTTCATAAGATTTCTTATGAACCAATTCGGCACCAGACAAATTCCTGTAAACAAAATAATTCGGATTGCAATCAATGTAACCGTCATGACAGGGACCATAAATATCGCGCCGTCTATTTTCCCAGCCGCGTCATATACCATACATACACATTGCCTGGCAACCTTTTTTGTTTGTCTTACCAACAAACAACCCAAGCAGTTGCATATAATTAGCGCAATAGACGCTGAAACCAAATTCTCCAGCATTTTCTAATGCAAACGTGAACCCGGTTTCTATTGCAGCCAGAGATGCCATAAACATCCATATTGCTTTTAGCACCTTTTTCTCCTAACGTCGAAAATAGCGACGAGGCATCGTATAAACATGACCCTCATTAAAGAGCGAACCATTTGGTCGCCTTTTCTTTTGTCCTCGCCGCCTGCCTGTTTCGCTGTTCCACTGCACGTGTGAATAGCATTGATCTCAACGATCCCACACATACCACCATGACCTGTATTACAAGATCTGGTTTCCTATACCACCAAGAGAGACTTTACGTTTCCCTGGTGGTAGGTAAAAAACGATATCCTTATTGGTGAGGATATCGTTTGAGTCTTATTCCATCCTCCGACCACGCTGGTCGCACGGTGAAACTCCCGCTCTCCGCGCCACCAGCGGAGAAGCGTAAACAGTAACACGCGAATATATACCCGGAGTCGTGTGTGTTTTATTTTTCAACTCTAGGAAGTTTTAGTTTATTTTTTTTCCACGTAAATTTATCCGTGAATCTATGAAATAACGTAAATTTATTGATCCCAAATTGTTTATTATCGAAAACATATAAATTTCAAAAGAATCGGTATGCAATAGTCCCATTGATAAAACAATATCATTAAGTTCATACGAAAGTGTTCAATAGTTTTTTTGTGAAAACGTATAAATCATACAAAAATGTAAAAGACAAACAATAAACAATTTATAAATCTCATTAACTGTTTGATTTTCAAAATTTAAAAGTAAATTAAATTCAAAACTAGACACCTTTCATTGTTAAAGCGCGTTTCCTGTACCTGCTGCGATATTCGGCCAAACTTAATTAGTGAATGATGGAGGAGGAAGTTAATCAGCGCCGTACGCCGGTGCACTTACTTCCTCCCCACAGATCCACCAACTGATTAAAACAATATGGGATAAAGAAGTCATTCCGGAAGATTGGAAAACCTCAATAGTCGGCCCCATTTTCAAAAAAGCAAACAGATCTGACTGCGAAAATTACAGAGGAATATCATTGCTTCCAACCACATACAAAATACTAACAAATGTCGTACTGACGAGAATCACACCGTACGCAGAGGAAATATTGGGAGACTGCCAATGCGGATTCCGTAGGAACCGGTCAACAAGCGACCAAATGTTCACAATAAGGCAACTGCTGGAAAAGAAGTGGGAATACGGAGAGACGGTTCACCAACTGTTCGTTGACTTCAAAAAAGCCTACGACTCAGTCGCAAGGTAAAGACTTTACCATATTGTAGTTGAGCTGGGAATCCCGAAAAAATATTTCGCCCTCATTCAAATCTGCATGAACGAAAACAAAGGGCGAGTTGGAATAGAAAACCACCTCTCAGAACCATTTGAAATCCGGGAGGGACTAAAACAGGGCGATGGCCTCTCACCATGCCTTTTTAACCTTATCCTCGAGTATGTCATCAGAAAGGTACAAGACGACAACATGGGCGGATCATCCCTGAACGGGGTCACACAAGTGCTCGCATATGCGGATGACATCGCCGTTCTGGGCGATAATCTAGAAACTATAAGTAAAAACAGTGAAATCGTCATGCAAGCAGCAGAAGAGGTGGACCTAGAAATAAAAGAAGACAAAACAAAATACATGATTACGGCGGGAGCAGGTGAACCTCAGAGAATACATATGAACATCAGAGGCAAGATATTTGAAAAAGGTAAAGAATTTTATAATCTGGGAAAGATACTGACGGTCAGTAACGAAATGTCGAAGGAAATTAACAAAAGACCGCATTCCGGCAGCGATAGTTGGCATACAGTCACTAAGCTGCTGAATCCCAAACTGGTATCACGTAACATAAAGCTCCGTGTCTATAGAGCCATAATCATGCCGATTGCTCTATACGGATGCGAAACGTGTGCTCTCACAAAGCGGGAAGAAAACATATTCCGCGTATTCGAGAATAAAGTTCTAAGCGGTAACTTTGGCGGCAAATATGACGAGGAGGCAGGACAATGGAGGAAACTCCACAACCACGAACTGGAAGAGCTATATCGCAAACCTACAATAGTGAGAGTAATCAAGTCGCGAATATTAAGATGGGCCGGACACGTGGCGCGAATGGGCAACGATAGGACCGTGTATAGAATTCTGGATCATACTGGGACAGAAACTGGTATGTATGGCACGGCAGTCCTGGTGTTTGCACTGGTCGAAACGAAAGTCTTGGATCATTGCAACGACCAAGTAGAAAAGACTAACATCACTGCGAAATGGGATGTATGGCAAAATCCGCAGGGAGAGCAACACCTATAGTCATAGTGCATTAACGATAATAAATGATATACGAATGGAGCTTAACAAGTTCATGTACGTTGAAGTCATTAAGTGTCTTTGAGAGGTATTAAAGCGAATTATCTTTATTATTTCAATACCATCCTTCACCCTTTTTTAGATTGGTTTAGTGTTTATTTTTCATCTGTTCGACCTGCTGCCCCAAAAATGTAATCACTGTCTGATTACAATTCTAAATTCAGTTTTGAACTTGTCGGCAGTCCACTTACAAGATAATAATGTATGTCTGATACTAAGATTATACTAGACATCTTTCGAAGCAATCATTCGAGAAATAACTCAAAACCGAAATGTCTGTTCCCATTCTATCCAGAACGTGTCAATATCCTGTATACAGCAACTAAATGTTCGTTTTTCTCATATAAATATCAACGAACCGCTGATATTTTGAAAACTATTCTCAATTGACCCGAATGGCATAGCAGCCCTCTTGTCTGCAACGACACGTTTCCCATTCCCGAGAGTCTATAAATAGTTAATTGTTCTGGTTCTGGAGTTTCATCCCAAGATACAAGTAGCGGCCATTCTCGCTGCGAAACACTCATCAAATCACGCTGAGCTGTAGTCTCTCTAGGCTAATTGTCCCGCAAAAAGAAAGGAGGAACAGCTCAATGTGAGTACTACGCATCGGAATTCTCCTTCGGAGTACATTACCTCTAGCGGTGGCTTCTTTAAAACCTTGCATTCCTGCCACATGTGTGCGGGATGGCAGACTTGTAAACCATTCCGCTTTTATAGTTTATGTTTTTGTAATCGTTTTCGCTTAGTTTTCCGTTTGTACCGCTCCTCATCCTCATCATTGTGCTCGTTGTGCTTCTGCCCCGCAAAAATGGATCGTATTTCCAAATCGACAAGAAATACAGAGGAATAACTATCTACGATAATGTTCACTACAGTTGTAGTCCGTCGGCACCTTAAGAATGGATGCCTATTGTCTTTAGGCAAAGGGTCAGCTCATATATTAATCGACACACTCGTGTGGTATAGCTCTCTATATAACCTCCATTTGAGACAAGGCCGCAAGAAAATATAAGACGAAATATATGTGCACTCGTTCGTACATCTATGGACCAATATGAGATGAATGCGCGCTGGAAGGAAGATACTTGGGAGCATTGTAATGGCAATGGTTAGGTGGTATCATTTACATGGACACCTTTCAAGATACTTCCTCTGAGACGGTTTAGTGGAAGATCATGCGTCGACTCGCCAGCGTGGGTGAGGTAAGGTTATGCGAACGATTGGCGCCCGAGCCGACATTCTCGACGTTTATTTCGCTTGAATGAGATGGAGCCGTCTTAAGTGCTAGTTGAACGCTACTTCTTGCTACTATAACTACGCTTGTGCAATCAAGTCGAGGCGATCACAAGCCGAGAACATTTTATTCATACTTTTGCGACTTGGATATTAGTTGCCTTAGAAGCTATGGTGTTAATATACCTGACGTGATAACTTGACGGACCTACACTTTATTATATGATCTTATTATTTTTAAATAAGAGATAGAAGTAAAGCTAGCGCTAGAACTTAGGTGAAGATGGAAGCATAGACGTGGTAGAGCCACATGCAGAGGTTGGGGTAGAAGAAGTGAGAGAGGAAGGCAGAGAGCAAAGAGGTCGTGCAAAGGAGATAGGGGGTTGGAGGAACGTGGCGAGGGCCAGAAAGATAGACAAGCGAGCGGGTGGAGAGAAAGCGCGGTAAATGCCAAAATACAGCCGAATGAGCAAACAGGTAACGTGAGAAGTGATGAAATATTCGACGGTTTGTTGTCCAAAATGTAAAACTCACATCTATTCCAAAAGGACATTCGTTTGCAAGTTTCGCAGAGATATTTAAATACAAATTGATTTAGGTTTTTTGCAGTTTATACATTTCAAGAAAGCATATATAGATTTAAAAAAGAGTGTGTAGCACGCATTGAAAGTTGCTAAGATAAACGTCAACCCCAGAAGCTGGGTGGACGTCCATGTTATGGGGTTCAAATGTTTCTTCCTTTTGGCAAACTAAATCGGATCGGGTGAAAACGCAAATTCTATCCTTAGAGCGAAATCCCTTATGTAAGTCTTATCTTGAGCAACGAAGATATTTCGAGTGAGTTGAAGATTAAAGCTGGAACTCGGTTAGGGCTAGGATATCAAGTTTCGCTGTTTGCAAATATTGGTAGATAGCGTTCACATTCATAAACGGTGTAGCCGATGCCCCTGATGGGTCAAATTGTCGTTACTAAATGAATGTTGATAGTGTTTCGCGGGTGGACTAAATTACGCAGAGGCGAGTTCTATTCACTTCGGTTCCTTATCAAGTTATTTGTGTGTTGTTCCCCCTGCGATTGTCCTCCCAGAGACCGAATGGGGAACTAGTTTATGTCAACTCCTGACCGTGTATATCGCTGAGCACACAGCGTGACCGAGTGATACTTCACTTATATGAACTTATAGCGTTTGGGATAATAGTGAAGAACGTGTGATTCGAATTGACGCTATGACAGTTAAAATCACCAAAAATTGAACCAAAGCGCAACCCATCAGGCTGGCCGTGTTTAGAATTCGACTTTTAAACTCAACTATATTCCACTGATGTGAATTGTTATGTTATCGCTGTGGTATACGGCTCTGATGTATTTTCTTATTCGTTTTTAGTTCGGTGTTCTTCACTATTTGCTTGTGGATTGTGTGTGTATCTGTTAGAGACGCTACACTACTCCCTCCTCAGAAACTTCGTTATGATCAGCTTCGTGTGTGGACGACGGAGCGAACGAGAGAACGTTGGAGCAGCCGAGTGTGCCTGTTGTTCTATGCGGAAGTCATGATCGTGTGTGAAGTTCTGTTTACTACGGGAAATTGTGTGCTGTGTGTACAGATCACGCCGTAGTCACCAATTATGGCGTTTGGGATAATAGTGAACAACGTGTGATTCGAACTGACGGCATGACTGTTAGAATCACCAAAAATTGAACCAAAGCGCAACCCACCAGGCTACTAGCCGTGTTTAGAATTCGATTTTTAAACTCAACTATATTTCACTGATGTGAACTGTTATGTTATCGCTATGGTATATGGCTCTGATGTATTTTCTTATTCGATTTCCGTTCGGTGTTCTTCACTATTTGCTTGTGTATTGTGTGTGTATCTGTTAGAGACGCTACAAACTCTTTTTTCGGAACGGCCCAACAGCCAAGATCCGAACGAAATTCTCCATTTAAAGTATTGTCCATCGTTAGTTATAATTGTACCCTATCTTTTAAGCAGCATACGGATTCCGGGTTGGAAAAACTGCTCGCATTTCAAGGCGAACCAAAAATTGACTCAATTTTTGACTTTTTCGTAAGAAGTAAATTGCTGTTCGGCCAGGCCATAAGCCATCGACCGGAAAAAGTGGTAGTCTGATGGTGCAATGTCTGGTGAATACGGCAAGTGGGATAGAACATCGCATTTAAGCGCCTCCAATGTTTCCTTGATGACTTTAACACAAGTGGCCGAGTGTTGTCGTGATGAAAGATCACTTTGTCATGTCTTTTGGCATATTGGGGGCACTTGAGCGAAAATGTTCGGCTCAATTGATCAATTGTTGTTGGTAACATTCCCCACTGATCGTTTCGTTAGGCTGGGGTAGCTCATAGTAAATCACTCCAATCTTATCAGACCAGATGCACAAGATGTGCTTCTTGCCAGGAATATTCGATCTGGACATTAAATTTGTAGCATAGCCGGGTGAACTCTCCAATTTTCTACATTTTTGGATTGTCGTATTGAATCCATTTTTCGTCACCCATCACGATTCGATGCAAAAAAAGACCCGTCCAATTGCTTGCCTTTTGTACAGTTGTTCGCACCTGAAAAAACAGCGCTCGACATATTTTTCTTTAGTTTGAGTTTTACGGAACTCAATTTCCTTGTTTTTACGTATTTTTCTTTAGCTTGAGTTTTACGGAACTTAATTTCCTTGTTCTTACACGATATCCATGGCCTTAAGACAGTTTGAAATCACTTTTTGGTTAATCCTAAGGTTTCAGCGAAATCCTCTTGGGTTCGGCATGAATCTAGATCCAATAACACCTTCACCTCAGCGTCTTCAAACTTTACTGGCCACACGTCGCGTTGTTTGTAGCTAGTGTCAATATCGTCATTTTTAAATCGCCGAAACCAGTATTCAAATGTGTTCATTGATGGGTCACACAAAACGGGAAGAAAACAAATTCCACGTATTCGAGAATAAAGTTTTAAGGGGTACCTTTGGCGACAAATATGGCGAGGAGGCAGGACAATGGAGGAAACTCCACAATCACGAATTGGAAGAGCTATACCGCAAACATACAATAGTGAGAGTAATCAAATTGCGAAGATTAAAATGGGCCGGACACGTGGCGCGAATGGCCAATGATAGGACCGTGCATAGAATTCTTGACGATAAGCCAACAGGAAAGAGACCGACAAGGCGGCCGCGACGGAGACGGGAGGACAATGTTAGGTCGGGCCTCGAGGAGATCGGATCAGATGGCCGAACGTGGACGGAGAGCGTACGGGACAGGGAACACTGGTGGAGCCGAGTCGGTGAGGTCATGAACTTTCGGGTTCCTACACGCCAATAAATAGTAAATAGTAGGATCACGTTCTGTACATGCTTCACACAACAATCGTTGCCCATCAGCTGTACTCCCAAAAGAACAGAAAAGGTTTTACGAGAAAGCCATCTGGGAAGGTCTGCACGACTTTTTTGGGAAGTTGAAATGGTTGTCATTTTTCCTCAATAACGACGTCAACTCTATAGCGGACACATTGCCAGACAAGATTGTTCTTGGCATGCGATCCTTTATTCTACACAGCGTAAAGGGTATCAAACCCAAGAGAAATATTTGATTCGATTCTGGGTGCAGAGAAGCCATTAAGGCTAAATACGTGAGCTTCCCGTTGTACGAGGGTGGTTTGAAAAGTTTCCTACCTAACAAAGACACATTTTTTCTTAAAACTTAATTTTATTTTTCTACATAGTCTCCTTGTAACTCTACACACTTCTCCCAGCGATGCGTCCATCTCTCTAACCCGTCCGAATAGTACTCTCTCTGCAAAATAACTATTCACGAAGGTGATTGCCTTCTCATTATACGAAAATCTTTGTCCTTCGAGCGCAATTTTTAGATTAGCGAACAAAAAGAAGTCGCTTGGGGCTAGATCTGGTGAGTAAGGCAGTTCAAACCGTAATTCGTGGATTTTCGCCATGGCAATCACTGAGGTGTGAGACGGCGTGTTGTCTTGGTGAAGCAGGATTTTATTTTTCTGCAAATGTGGACGTTATTCTGCAATTTCTGCCTTCAGTTGGTCAAGTAACTATTCGTAGTATGGTCCTGTACTGGTTTTTCCTTTTTGAACATAATCGATTAAGATAACTCCATGACTAGCTCAAAAAACAGTCGCCATCACTTTCCCAGCCGAAAAAACACTTTTTGCTTTTTTTTGAACCTATTTCCCCATTGCAGCCACTGTTTTGACTGTATTTTTGGTTTGGGCGTATATTATGGTGTATCCAAGTGTTACGTGCGACTTCCGCCACCCCATCAATTAATTGTTTTAGTATAAACAATTTGTGCGAAAGGCGCACAATCCACATGTGAGTGTGCGGATATACTCCTGTTCGAGTGTGGATCGTGTGAAAGTTAAATATCTGTTTTCGGAGTGGGTGAAGATTGAGAGGGGGGGAGTTTTTCGAAGCAGTCTGGTGCTGGAAGTAACAAAGAGCAGTCGCTGCGATAAAAGAAAAAGAAATGGTCAAGATAAAGAAATAGTAAAACGGAAAAACTGGCACGAGTTGAGAATAAAAGAAAAAGAAATATCTGTGGGAGAAAGAAAAAAGGTTGTGAAAAAATGTAATAAAAGCTTGTAATGTAATTTTAAGTTTTCCTTGTTTAAAAAAAGAAAAACAAGATCAAATACGGTGTTGAAATCAGTTGGTGTCCTTTTTCCTTGACTGTGTGTGTGCGCAACCCTTATGATATCGCAATTGGCCAACCCATGAAGGAGGATTCATATCCCATTTTGAGATAGGATCACTATCCGCAGGATGTGCATTTTACCACCCAACCCGCTGGAGAGGGCCAACGAACAATTCGACAGCTGAAGCTGAAATAAACATACAGTGAAGGTGATCATCAGTATTCAAAGGAAGTTTAGGAGGCAATAGCAACGATGATACTGACAAGATAAACGGAGCCTAGTCGAGAGCGGAAAAACATAACATAACGACAGGTAAGCGTTTATATATATATTTATAACAAATATTCTGTGGCAGGAATATGCACCACACAAGTTTCAACGACAGTAATTAATCGGCGTCAAAACTCGGATTTATTGGAAATGTTTATTCGAACACGTTTTTGGTCTAACGTGAGCAAACGCGGCACCCAACACGTGGGCAGCTTTCTCATGCCTAAATCTGGATTTAATATGTGACAAACACGTTCTTTGGGCATTTTCATAGCCTCTGGTATCTCACTCACTAAATTGTTCGATAGAGTTTGGCATCCAGCCTTTTTATCAAAATTACATTCATATGGAGTGGACAATTCCCTGACCCTAAATGGTTCTTGATGGTGTCAAATCAGTCTCCCATCAAATTAATGCAGGTGTTCCTCAAGGTTCTGTACTCTCACCCACTCTCTTCCTCATCTTAATAAATGATCTCTTGTCCATTACCTAAAACCCAATTCACTCGTTTGCTGATGATAACACATTGAGTTTCTCATACTCATACGAACATTCTTGACCAAACTCTTTGAACGTCAATACCAATTAGCAGGTTATGCTTAATACACTGAATTCCGACCTCAACAAGATATATTAATGGGGATTATCTAACCAAGTAGAGTTCAATGCCTTAAAAAATCAGTGCTGTCTCTTGTCGTCAAAGGCGAACCACAAAGTATGTATGCTGTCGATGAACGGCACTTGCATCGACGAAGCCAAGGAACTATCAATCCTCGGCACTCTAATTAATTCGACTCTTAATTGGAGCGACCACATTTTTGAAGCTGCGAAAAGTGCGGCCAAATGCATGGGATTCCTTAAGAGATCCAAAAAATACTTCACTGGATGCAACCTAGCCATTATTTATAAGACGTATATTCGTCCCAAAATAGAATTCAACTCCCATATTTGGTCAGGTGCATCCAAAACTGCACTACACGTGCTCGATAGAATGCTAAAACGAGCATTGAAACTCATTGGGGACCCAGCTGTAAGTCGATAGCTTCCGTCGTTAGAACATAAGCGCAAGGTATTGTGGCGGTTCCACGAACCGCACAAATCACTATAGGCTGAGATGTCTTTGTTCCACCAATGAACATACTCACCTATAACCAAACTTCACGTGCCCACAGACACGTGTCCCCAAAGTCCACCCTTTCACCTGACCAAAGATGACATCCATACTGGTTCAACAACCCCAGGCCTCCACAGATACGTGGTCCCCAAGTGCCGAACAATTTCCATACGTCTGCACGGCGATCGAAGGACACGACCCAGCATAGAAATTTTGTATCGATCCGTTAGCTGGATAAACACAAGCGGTTGGCACAGCTCCGCCAGATGTCGACAAACATCAAATCCCCGGCGATAAGCCAGTTGCCATAAAACAAACCGTCGGCAAAACCTTTGTCCCTGCCGCAATGCAAAAAGGCCATTGCGGAGAAACAGTAATAAACGAAAACGCTGTTCCCATAGGGCAAAGCAAATACGATAACTACCACGATCCCAGAATCGCCAAGAATAAACCACACAACCAAATGTTTGCATAAGCAACGCAACAGAAAGCGTGAAAATTTCGGACGAACCCAGAATGGTCTACAGCAAACAGACGGCAACCTCCGCGTCTGTGTCTGTGAGTGCATCTGGTCTGCGACGACGCGGAAACCGCAAAACCGAAAAACAGTGCGATCATCCCCGGTGGAGAGATTCTCGATTGGGAGAGAATCACCAGGAAAGAGAACGACGGGCAGAATCATCTCTAGAAGAAAATGAGACAGTCGACAGGAAGCTGCGAACACAGTAAGACGCCCACGTATTTTTAGATGTTGGTAAAATTTTTTAACGATCGTATGTTCACGCTGTTCCCTGCTTGGTAGAAACCTTGACGTGGTGCGGGGGCTTAAATTACAATGAATCACTCAGGCTATGCCGACGGAAGCATACCCATGTCCGACAGGCTAGCGAGGAGTAACACACAAAGATCTACCACCCCTAATCCAGGGTGTTACACGTCACCGTGCCCATTGGATGGTGTGCAGCCAGGGGTATACCGGCTGTATTATAACGGCGCCTCTCTGACACCAGGTCGAATCAGAGCAGTAAGCAGACCTTACTATATCAAAACGGGATTCTGATGTGGCGGACTATTTGAAACCCCAAGACTCGTGGGATCAAAAATGAATAACCAATATACAAAAAACAATCCCACGAAAAACCCGGTAGGCGTAGGTGTGATGAGCCGACACTACCATAAGGGAAAAAATTATAAAGAAAACACCGACTCGGCCAAAAGAAGACGTAGGGAAAAACGAAGCATGTTAAACTCGACTCAATCAATGTTTGAGGGGCAATAGCTAAAGAACAGGAACGAAGAGAATATGTCTGTTACAAAAGTAGCACTTCGGTCTTTTATAAATCTGATTGCTCAATTTTGCATCTTAGTGAGGGCATACGGCACACATCCAAGACTCGTTGGATCAAAAATGAAGAATCAATATACAAAAAACAATTCCACGAAAAACCCGGTGAGCATAGGTGTGATGAGCCGACACTACCATAAGGGAACAAATCATCAAGACAACACCGACTCGTCAAAACGAAGACGTAGGGAAAAACGGAAAAAGCGGGATTTAGGCGTCGGCACGTGGAATGTTCGAACGTTATATAAACCAGGCGCGATACAGACGGTCGTAGAAAACGCGAAACAATATAAAATGGACATCGTCGCGCTTCAGGAAGTTCGACTCCCACATCAAGTAATCGAAACCAACGGGTTTGCACTGGTGTGTGGAGGTACCGAAAACATAACCTCGGAAACGGCTTTATGATGAGCAAGAAGATTACGTCCCATGTAAAAGACGTGCAATTTATTAATGTCCGAATGTCGGTGCTAAAAATATAGGGACCATGGTACAATTATGTATTTATAAACGTACACGCCCCAACAGAATCTACGGACCAAGAAACGAAGGACACGTTCTACGTGGCCCTAGAGGAAGTATTTGATAGGACCTCATCATTCGATGTTAAAATCCTGCTCGGGGACCTCAATGCAAAAATTGGAAAAGAAGACATCTTCCAACCAACTTTAGGTAAAGAAAGCCTACACGAAGTTTCAAACAGTATTGGAATTCGAATTATCACGTTCGCAGCATCAAAAGATCTGGTAGTGAAAAGCACGATGTTCAAGCACAAGCAAATCCATAAAGCCACATGGATATCACCCGACGGCGTAACGCGTAACCAAATAAACCACTTCCTCACAGACAAAAGACACCACTCGAATGTCCTTGGCGTGAGATCATATAGAGGAGCAGATTGCGACTCCGGTCACCTTCTAGTGATGGGCAAAAGTAGAAGTCGGCTCGCAGCAAACCCACATGGGCAGTCACGGGAGACGAGCTAAAAGTTCGAGATAGATAAACTAAAAGACTTACGTAAAAGGGCTGAATATCAAGACGAACTAACGAATAAATTTAGCATTCTAGAGAATGACAGTAGTTAGGAAGAGGAACCCAATAGTGTGGACACTAAATGGGCATCGATCAGAGACACAATAAAACAAACAGCCCAAGAGGTATTAGGATTTAAGAAAACAACTAAGTCCAAGCCTTGGTTTGGCGATGAGTGCAGGGCAAAGGTCGAAGAACGTAAACCCCTCAGAATGATCCACTTAGAAGCATATGATGTAGTCAACGCAGTAAGATACGCGACGATTCGGAGAGAAACGCAAAAAACGCGAATGGGAGACGACTCGAATCGAAAAAATCATAGAAAATGCCAGAGCAAAGAACAGCAGAGGTATCTATGCCGGCATAAATTCAATTAGAAATGGCTACCGAGGGAGAGCCAAAATAATCCGAGACACAAACGGCTGTCTGGTGACAGAAACAAAAAATATCGTGACAAGATGGAAGCAGTACTTCGAAAATCTGCTCAATGTGCGCACCCATCAAACACAAATGAACGCATCCGACGTACATACAGCCGAGCCCCAGATCCCAGAGCCCTCTTTCGACGAAGTTGTAGACGCGATACATCGACTGAAAAACAACAAGGCTCCCGGAATCGATTGCATACCGGCAAAGCTTGAGAAGCATGGAGGAGGGGTAACCGCTCGAAAGATCCACCAACTGGTTAAAGTAATATGGGACAAGGAAGTCATTCCGGAAGAATGGAAAACCTCAATAGTCATCCCCATTTTCAAAAAAGCTAACAGATCTGACTGCGAAAATTACAGAGGAATATCGTTGCTCCCAATCACATACAATATATTAACAAATGTCATACTGGCGAGAATCACACCGTACGCAGAAGAAATATTGGGGGACTACCAATGCGGATTGCATCGGAACCGGTCAACAAGCGACCAAATGTTCACAATAAGGCAACTGCCGGAAAAGAAGTGGGAATACGGAGAGACGGTTCACCAACGGTTCGTTGACTTCAAAAAAGCCTACGATTCAGTCGCAAGACAAAGACTCTACCATATTGTGGTTGAGCTGGGGATCCCGAAAAAATATGCCGCCCTCATTCAAATCTGCATGAACGAAAACAAAGGGCGAGTTAGAATAGAAAACCACCTCTCAGAACCATTTGAAATCCGGGAGGGACTAAAACAGGGCGATGGCCTCTCACCATGCCTTTTTAACCTTGTCCTCGAGTATGCCATCAGAAAGGTACAAGACGACAACATGGGCGGATCATCCCTGAACGGGGTCACACAAGTGCTCGCGTATGCGGATGACATCGCCGTTCTGGGCGATAATCTAGAAACTATAAGTAAAAACAGTGAAATCATCATGCAAGCGGCAGAAGAGGTGGGCCTAGAAATAAACGAAGACAAAATGAAATACATGATCACGACGAGAGCAGGTGGACCTCAGAGAACACATATAAACGTCAGAGGTAAGATATTGGAAAAAGTTAAAGAATTTAAATATCTGGGAAAGATACTGACTGCCAGAAACGAAACGTCAAAGGAAATTAACAAAAGACTACATTCCGGCAACGCTAGTTGACATGCAGCCAGTAAACTATTAACATCCGAACTGCTATCATGTAATATAAAGCTCCGTGTCTATAGAACCATAACCCTGCCGATTGCTCTATACGGATGCGAAACATGGGCTTTCACAAAACGGGAAGAGAACAAATTCCACGTATTCGAGAATGAAGTTTTAAGGGGTATATTCGGCGGTAAATATGACGAGGAGTCAGGACAATGGAGGAAACTCCACAACCACGAATTGGAAGAGCTATACCGCAAACCTACAATAGTGAGAGTGATCAGGTCGCGAAGATTAAGATGGGCTGGACACGTAGCGCCAATGGGCGATGATAGGACCGTGCATAGAATTCTTGACGGTAAACTAATGGAGAAGAGACCGACAGGACGACCGCGACGGAGATGGGAGGACAATATTAGATTGGACCTCGAGGAGATCGGATCAGATGGTCGAACGTGGAAGGAGAGCGCACAGGACAGGGAACAATGGCGGAGCCGAGTCGGTGAGGTCATGAACTTCCGCGTTCCTATAGGCCAGTAAAAAATAATAATAAAGTATGTTCACGCTCTAAATACGGTTCGGAATTCAGAAACGGGAAGGATCATGAAATCAATAACTTCGCACTTAAGATAAACTATCTCGAATACAAAACAATACATAACAACAAAAAAATATTTAATACTTTCGTGTCTTCAAAAGTGAATGCATGCCGGATATCATATGATTCGATTTTGTATTTTTATTTGCTAAGGAAACGGTAGCGACACATTGCATCGATTCCAATTCAAGTAACCGCGAATTCAGTTCATATAGAAATGGGAATAATGTGACAGGACATCCAATCGAAAAGTAAAAATCCGTGGACAGTCATTGGGGAATTAGGTATCGAGTTTCACGTAAAATAAATTAATTTCCAATCCGTTTTAATTTATGTACTATAAAAGAAAAAGGGGAACAATAAAGAAATCTAAAGAAACAATTTATCCGTGTTTTATTTGTGAACAGTGTTCGGCGGAACACTTCAACTAAAAAGGCAAACAAATCCGCCAATGTATCATGCCTATCCCTTTTCTATAGGCATTACCACGGTCTGTTGCTTAACTCAACTTGCTGAATGTATACCGCCCCTTCAGACATTTTCCCGCGATACTGGCCAATCTGTGAATGCGTATCAGTTCACGTTGAAAGGCAACTTCGGGCGCACAAATAAAATACAGGGTCATTCTTTAGCCGAACCACACGAATGTGGAATGCTCTACCTGATCATGTGTTTCCTCGTCGTTGTAATGATCAGGCATTCAAGACCACTATATGTCGATACCTCCTTTCCTTATAGCCTTCCTCTCCATCGCTCGCACTGTGCTCTGACATTTAAGGGTACTTCAAAATTCCTTTTTGAGGGCGCGTTAATGTAAACAAAAAAAGTTCTTCAAATTAAAACAAAAAAGCAGTGCTCCCCGCAAATCTTGTTTTGTTGGCACAAAGTATGACATCGTTAGAGCACAGAGTAAGAGTGTTCTTCAGGGCAATGCCGCATACGCATAGAGCGAAATGATGACATTACGACATGAATATAGATACAAGATAGTCCGATACGATTTAATGTTGGTTACGTCATCTTTCGTAGAACAATGAAAACTTATTTGTACACCCAAAATTTCCAAGCGGCGGGCGGTTGGGCCCTCACCTACCACTCGCCCTTTAGTCTCCTTTTACGTGGCCTGGTTGTGAGTGTATTGTAAGGCTCTACTCACATGGGTACGCTGTTTAGATTGCAACCTCTGATCAAGAAATCTGATAGTGTCCATGCGCTATTCATACCTAAACTACTGAAGGGTAACGTTGGTTATCCGACATTACTTCATTTCTTCTCTGTTAAGCTGAAAGTCGATTCTTCGGTCTACATCGACCAACACACAACTGACTACGGTTTCAATGAATTCGTCTCTCGAATGTCGCGTAAATGCAACGATGCAATGGAATTATTTGATTTCCATCCTTCAAAACCTGTATTTAACTCATCCTTCCTAATCCCAGTGTTCACTTCTGATCGAAGTCCTTTAAACTAAGAAGACATAGATCATCTTATTATGCCGAGACATGTCGGCGATGTCTAATCTATTTGCTATTTGTGTCAAATAGAGGATTATAGCCTCTAAGCAAGAAAATGGTTATCACCCAATCGGATAGAATCGAGCTAATCGAGTATTTGGGCACTTTTATGTAATATGTATATATACAGTAAAAGAAAAAAAGGGACTCTTATTGCTTTTTCGAAACACTCAGTGTGGTTACTACCCATTGTATATACAGAACGTGTATATTGAAGACAAAAACGACAGAAGAAAGGATAAGTAGAAACAAATGAGTACCAACAACTTTTGATCTGCAAATAGCTACTGGGGGGATACGAACATACGTTATAAAATACTTATTATGATTGGTTATAAGACAAGCCGGTCGCATCAACAAACGGCCACACAAATCATTAGCTCAGCACCACCAAGCAAAGTTGAATGTGGAAATATCCTAGAGCTAAAATTGTCACCAGTGTCACTCCATCATGACAAAATGAATTCGCTCGTGAAACACCCAAGACACGTCATTCGTCAATTGGTGGTTCAGCTCAAGCTTAAGGTTCATCTATTAGTTTTACCGGATAGATATTACATATTATCCAACCTTCCTTAATTTTGTTGATATATTTAATAGATTTAGCTCCTCAATAGTATACTGGTTAGTATACCCGCCTGTCATGCGGGAGACCGGGGTTCGATTCCCCGTCGGGGAGCCTCTGGCGCAAGACTAATGACCTTGCCCGGAAAAAACAAATCATTATGGAAAATTTAACAAGCCTCAGGACTTGCTAAATAAGGCCAAGACCGGTTCCAGGTTGTAGTGCCGATGATGATGATGATGATTTAATAGATTTATTCTTTAAGCTCTTGAAATGTGACATATATCATAAAATATTCATAAACGTTTCTTGAGTTCTTTTTTATTATTATTAAGGTTAATATCTATAAATTTTATTAAAAAAATTTTCTACGGGCGACAAAAAAAAAACGGCATGTTCTACGACAGAGTTGGATCAGGGAATCTTCGGGACATTTGACACATTTTGTATCAGCAACATTTTACATAACGAAATATACTTTTAAAGAATGAACGCAATCGAAACTGATGCCATACGAGTATGGAAACCAAACAGAGATTTGTTATCAGCTCCATTGCAATCCCAATCAACTAAAAGAAGTTTAGTTTCGCCCAGGGGGGGAACCACTTCTAGTATTGACAATGTATTAATTAACGCTGTTCTCGGCACAGTGGATACTTAAAACCAGCGAGTTTAAGTTAGTTAATCTAGCAAAACTATAAACTTATCACAGACTATAGAACTAAAAGCCTGAATATTGCTCGGACGTCAATTTGAACCATTCAACCTTGTCAAGTGATATCTTATATCCGAGCTTTACTACAATTCAAAAATCGAACTTGCCAAAAATCGAACTGCCTCTTTATTTATTTGGTGAGGACAGAACCCTCACATATTTAGCTTAATACAAGTGATAAATAAACTTAACAACTAACTTAAAACTAATCTGATCCGACTAGAAATTGTTCTCAGACACTCTAGATTTCATAGAACTAGTTTACTAATTTTGTGTGACTAAACATACCATCCGTCACAGATTTTGCATAAAATATTAGCCTTAGCAAACCTAACTTAATTACACGAAACTACCACCTTCCCAAGAAATTTCCCAGGTGATCTTCGTGTACCGATTTAATTCAAATAAAGAACTGAACAGTCCGAAACGTGACCATGCAGTCTAGCGATGCCTACTCCCAGACAAGCGTCACAGACTTCGAGCTAACAGATTGAAAGCGGCGTCTGCTTCTCATTTGCATGAATTGTCGCGTCGCCAGAATAAATAATAACATCGACCAGAACCCGAACTGTCACTGGTGTCTATGGGTGCCGGAAAGCGTCCTCCCACCGACACCCAGAGGGGCGACAAAAATTGCACGATTGCAAAATTACAAGCTGTACCTAGTTGGACGGTCACTGTGTAGACTAGTTTACGGAAGGAAAGATTGGAACATCTTATCAAGTAGCCATTATTGGCAATCCGGTTCGTTTATCAGCCTAATAGGACACTTTATAGCGCGGTCAACGTAGTTTAAGCCTAATCAGATGCACTTATCGCGGTCTGGCCCGGCTGACCAGTGATTTATGTGAGCACCCCGATCGCGCAGTTCGCCTAAGTGGCGCTTTGTTGATCACGAACGGGGCGAGATATTGATCGTGCGCAGGCAATGAAGTGAAATTATGGTAATGCCAGGTAGTTTTGGAGAGCCTGGGGTTGTGCCAACCCGTCTAAGTGCGTAAATCAACAAGTCTGCAAATATTTGTTCGACACTGGGGCAATTTAGCAGAACTGTAGCTATTTCGAGTCAATAGTTTCTAGTGAAATGTTGTCTATCGAGAGAAGCTTAACTCACACACTTCCTGATAAGAAGACGTTAGCTTACGGATTCGAGATACTGTCCTGAGTTTCATATTTAGTATAATACATACGAATATTTTTTTACAACTTGTTTACTCATAAGATAGAATTTTTGTATGGTGTCGTTTATATTCCAATTATCTCATTTGATTGAATATGCAACTTAAAGTTTTAAAGGAAAAATTAAATATCAACTCTGCTTCGACATTTCTGCCTTCAAAACCATTACGGGTAAAATGGGCGGAAGCTTGTTTGATAAAACAATGATTTTTAAGGGGTTATATCTGTTGAGATTACCGAAAAACGGCATTTTTTTAAACAATCTCTTTCTCTGTTATTTATTAAGCAATTAAAAAATCATTTGAATTAGCTTAATTACAAAATAATTACTATTTTTATTTTAAGTAGAAAACGGCGGCGTGGCCCCTAGTCAAGTGCAAACTTTTTTTTTTGTAGGGCCAAACGGTGTGGAGCATAACGGCCCTCCAACAGCATTTAGAATAAAACATTTTTTTGTTCATTGTCTTTATGAGTGTTTCTAAGGCGGTGCTCATGATTATTACAAAATATTAAAAGTTGAAACAAACAAAAAATTGAATTTCCGATAACAAATCGACCTTAAATTGTTTAGAAAAAAAAAAGATTGTTAATTAATCATTAAATCCGTGTCAACTGCCTTCAGATACTTTATCTAAGAAGCTACACTTAAAATTTCAAGTCGATCGAGTAAAAATTGCCCGAGTTATGTTGCACACCAACTTGAAAAACAAGGTTTTGAGAAAAACGCCTTGAGAGTTTCAAAGTTTGTTTACGAAATTTATGAAGTACGTGCTTGTCAATTTGTGTACCTTTACTCTGCTATACCAGGACCATATAGAATACCTCCTACGTTCATATTTTCATCGTGTGCTTCTTTTCTAAGCGATGTTGTTTGCTTACGAGCGTCTTTTCGATTTTGCGATACAGAGCGTTTAGCGGCTATAACTCGGTGTTCATCAATTTCTACACAGAAATTATAGGTCTCATAGCCAATTGTTAGCCCCAACATTTTCATTATAGACAGTATTCCGTGAAGACCATCATTGTACGCTATTACAGCCAGATTACTTCCTACGTCCAGTGTGATTTTGTGGGGGGCGAGGTCGTGGCACCGGCATGGGTGCGAGTTCTGCCTCGTCCCCACAAACACTCCATTGTTTATCAAGGTTCCGCCTAACCGAGTTGTCAAGAATTAAGTCCAAGACGCGGCAAGACACGCAGATGCCGACCGAAAGAAATAAAACACTAAACACCGGACAAGTAAAAATAAAACACGCTATTTCTTTTATTTAAGTTTATTTAGAAATCAAGGAAAAACACTGCTATTGGAATAACTTGTTTGAATTCGCGGATTATTGTTTTCGTTTCATTTTCTTATGGGATATTAACATTATATGGTAGCACTGCGTGAAAGTTACCATTAGAAATCAATAAAAACAAAATCTTCGCCACGACTCGGGGTACATTATCGTCACCGTGCGCACCGGTGAGCGGGAGATCGCGTGACCGGGGCGGTCAGTGGATGGAAAACGACTCAACGATATTTAATCGTTTTGGGGTGAGTTTACCCAAGAAATAAAGTGTTTCTCTGTGATGGAAACAAGGAAGAAAGACTTGGCAATGTATGTGTATGTGTGAGTGAAGATCACATTGGTTTTTTTCATACACAAGGCCATGGGAACGCACCTGAAAAAAGGAAAGGGAGAATGTGCATTGCAGTTGAATAAATAAACCGGTAGTCATCCGGGAAATGGTGCTAAAAGCAAATTGGATGTTTATGGCATCTCTGTCTGCAGTAGAAACCGGGTTCGTGTTTGCATTAGGAAATGCTAAAAAATTTGGTTTCGTTGATAATGCCTAAGATGCGGTGATTGTTTGTCGATTGTACAAACGAATCGCGGGTCGGTTTATTGCAGCTGTAAAAACAAGCTGTCCGACATAGGATTTTAACACAGACAAAGGGTGCCGATTGGCTTGGGATTCATGATGCCATATGCACTTTAAAGAATTATTTCCAGGAACCTTATCTAACGCATTGTATGCATTAATGTACTTGAAAAAGGAAATGTTTCAGGTATGCTGGGTGGAAATTGTGGTGCAGGTGTGGGAAATTGAAATTTGCCTGGGGTTCTTGAAAAGGTAGAAAGAAATTCTTACAGGAAATTATATGCGAAGAGATGCATGAAGGTAAGTTTTCTTTACAGGGCCTTTGAGATTATAGATTTGATCTATATAATGCGTGAAGCATTTTCAGGTACTAATGCGATTGCATTAGTGAAGTTAGGAAATTGGCTGAATGTTATAGGGGTTTTTACGGTAAGTAGACAGTGGGGTTTGGTTGAACCGCCACAATTTTACCACCTGCTATTGTTTTAGGCGCTGTAGACCAAACAACGGAATTCAAATTTTCATTAGCATTTTGTGTGCAACCACCAAGGCATTGGGAGAGTAAATCGTTCCTAGAGAGATCTTCATACACAGGCTTGATAGCGTTAAACACTTTAATACTCATACCTGGCTTGTGAATATAGTCAGATAAAAGAGTTAATGCTTTTGCTTTTTTTGCCAGGAGCACCAAGAATCAATACATGCGACCAATGTTCATGCTGAGGCTTATTATCCGCTAAAAGTTTGTGGTAAAGAGCGGATCATATTTCTTCGCGCATTTTCTCTACTGAGACAATATTAGACGAACAATCTTTTTTTTTTTGTTGCGCGGAGCAATACCACGAATCTCCGAAGATAATATCTGTAAAACAGACAGAGGTCAGCTACGCGGTCCGATGTGATAGTGACTGTAGTTCTGACGGCAGCGTGGTGCCCCCCATCAGGCGGATCGCTCGTCTCGGTATGCTCTCAAGTAGGTCAAGAGTATGGTTAGGAGCAGAACTCTAAACCAGAGATCATTATTCGTGCTCGGGCCTAATTTGGGATTTATATAGGAGAAGAAGTTGAGCCGAAGTAAAATATTTCTTGGCTCTAAACAGATAAATCAGTTTTCCTGAGGCGGACTTGGCTATGTTCGACATGGCCACAGATCATGACGACGAGCAGTTTCAAGCTTTCCCCAGATTCGAGGGCCTGGACATTCATCATCTGTTGCCAAAATCCTTGATGAGCGCAACGTCGTGGTTGACATAATATTTATTCATCGGGTCCTTTCCGGCTCGGTCGACTGCGCCTATCTCCTTAACTTAGTTCCTCTAAACACAAACCCTCGAAATACGCGTAATCCCCGCCTTCTCCACATTCACCCTTACCTTATGGTTTCAAAGAAACCCTTTTGCGGGTGCTGAGAAATGTCAACTCCGATTCCACCTTCTTCGACTTCGACCTGTCTACCCGTACTCTCAAGCTCCGCCTCCTACACTATTGTGGCGGTTCTACGAACCACACAACCGACTGTAGGTTGAGATGTCCTTTCCGCCAAGGAACATACTCACCTTTATCCACTACACGTGCCCACAGACACGTGTCCCAAAAGTCCTTACTCCCACCTGAAACAATAGGTAACATTTCAGACACCAACATTGAATTCAATAGCAGAAATCAATCGAAATAAACGTTCAAAAGTCTTTAATATTGAATTCAACGCATCTATGCAAGGCATCCAATTCGACGCGCCAATTCAACGCATCCAAGCCAACGCGCCCATTCAAGGCATCAATGCATTGCACCCATTAAACGCAATTTTCGGTAAACAAACCGAATAACGAATATCTCCTCTGGTACCAAAATTCCTAACATGACCCAAAACCTAAAAGGCACACTTGTGCAAACAAAGGACAGCGATTCGCCACCGACCAGCAGTCATGCAATCATAAACATCTTAACGTAGATCGCACACTAGATGTTTATGAGTTGGAAATGCAAACAAAAACCTATACCAATCCCACGGTTCCTTTGTTACCCATCTGAAGCGCGCAACAACCGTGTTGTCTTAAGCCAGATGGGTAGCACAAACAAATCCCACGAAAAGATCGGAAAATAAGTGGCGCTATGCTCGATCTTCCAAACAAATGAACAAGATTCCGATAAGAAGACGGAGGGGAGAATGATCATTATGATGGGAAATTTTCTTTGCAGATTGGATGGGCAATTTTCTTTTTCAGATGGGGGATGAAAAACAAATCGAAATGGGGAGAAGGATTTTCAGTATACTTTGAGCATCCGTGTAATAGAGTCGTGACAGAGAATCCAACGAGTGGGTCGGTCCGCGCGACGGATTAAAACATGAAAGTAACGTTGATCCTAAGTTTAAACCTTTCAAAAGACGCGAGTAGCTTAAGTAATTTGACCGAACTGCCACCGAAGGCAAACATCATAAACCTAATACCCGACGTTCAACGCACAGCAATTCCTCGTCGCGGCACTTTCGTGATATTCCTAGCGTGTGCAATTTTAATTCACCATTTGTTATGTGTAGTTGTCCTGAAAACACTAAGCAAAAGATAATATACGATGTGACAGAAATAAATAAGGATATTGTAAAAATTTAAGACAATTCAAGGGAAGTTTGTGTTTTATTTTGTAACATACTACCCAAAAGAACAAAATACTAAGATTGTATCTGAGACGATTAAGCGAAAAGAAATAAACAATAAAAAGAGAGTTTCCAAAAGAAGAACTGGTGTTTTAATTGTGCTGTCTCGCGCCGTTGTGTTCTCTGTGTTAACAGTGTTCGGCGGAACAATGCATCACCAACATTCGAACAAATTAAAATCCGCCAAACTATTCTCACCACCAATCTTAAGCGGCGCTTCTACACTCGACTATAACCTGCCCCCACTCCTCGCCCCGTCCCCTTCCTTCTTATGTTGTCCTGGTTACCTTAAGTTAAGCCTAGTTAAGGCAGTTCTTAAGGTCTCTTGTTTGTAATTTGGGTATACTTTAGATGTATGTAATTATGTTGCTTGAATTAAGCCAATAAATGGGGTGGTTGCCCCACTAAACTTGAAACTTTAAACTCCAGTACCCCACCACTCTCACCATCATCTACCCACCATATCCATTATATTATCACTTAACATATTTATTTTCTTACTTTTTTTTTACTTTTTTCTCTTTTTTAATTATACCTTTTATACATTAGTTTTAAGATATATGTTTGTTTTTTTTCTGCTTGTTCTAAGCTAAATATATGGCTTTGTCTTCACTAAATTAAATTAAACTAAATTATATTGAATTAAGATTTGTAGATATTTTACAGAGAAATCGCTACCCGCTAACCGAAAAGCGATTGGCTGCCAGCTAGAAATAAATAAATTGAAAAGAGTATTTTCTTTTTTATAATAGGATGATGTTATGTAATTTCCAAGTTACCTACTTATTGTGGCCAATATGATTGACATACACATATCAAATATATACATATCAAATATACACATCAAATATAAGTCTAACTTAATAAATCAGTCGTAATCCACGGAATTCAAACTAAAAAAATAAAAGGAAAAATCTGCAGACTTCCCTTTGATCGGGTGTCCTGTAATTATCTTGCAATCTTCTCCCGTGATGGTATCTGTTATCCACAAGACAAGTATTTCTCCTCCTCCCGTGTCACATAAAGCATTCGTCACACGACATTTTAACGCATCCGTGCTGCAAATCGGTCACTCCGCACCGTGTTTACACAATGGTTCCAAGCCATTAATAATCAGAAACACGGTGCAGAGAGTAGTGGCACTGTTCACGGCGCCTCACTCACCTGCAAGTGCAAGACAGTTGAGCTCTCCAAGTGATACAATATTTCACCCAGATGTGATTTGAATAATAAGCGGTAAACTGCCCAAGTGATAGTTTTAATAAATCACACGGATGCGGATGCCAGACAGCATATTGCGTACGGCCGCCCGTTCCCATGGATGGTCAGTTACTTGAACCTGTGAACAACAAACGTGCCGCGGTGTATATGATTAACCCGACGCAGAGGTTAGCCATTTGTGGTTCTTTATTATCCAAAGAAGGACATCCACCCACATTTAAAGTGTTATTTTGTACAAACACATCGACACAGGAGCAGGTATTCCGGATTGTCGTAGGCCAGGTGTGATTTCTCTGAACAGATATTGTAGTCTTGCAGTCTTTAAACTCGACAAGAGACGGAGACAACTTAGCTGCTTTGGGTTCAATTAATTTTGTAGGTACACGTAAACTGGCGCGTTTAGCGACTACACGTTATATGAGCAGGCGCGGCACGAGTTGCCAATATCACGAGATGCACTCGGCTTACAAGCCTTTGAATCCATGGAGCCGTCTTCGGCGCATGGTGCTGGGGCTTTCGGGGCTTGGGCAATTTAGTAGCGGCGCCAGTGGTTTAATGCAAAAATCAGCGCCATAACATTTTATTCACTTTCACAAGCTCTCGGGCAGTACAGTGGCTAATGGCGCAGACTATGGCTCGGTTGTGAGATGGTCATCTTTTGGGAATACTGGCGTCTGTTACGCGACTGGAGCTCGATTAAGTGGTTTAGTTGTTGTTACTCTATTCGGAACATGTTTTGCAATTTCACTAATAGCTTGAGGTCGGGCGATATTCAGTGTAGTGTGGTTCACGCCTCGATTAATAGAAACTATTTTGCTAGCTTGATTTTTAAAGCGAATGTTCGTTGGATCAAGTGGCAGTAATATTTATATGAACGGCACAGCGGAAACACATGCAATGTCACAAAGACAATGAACTGATAAATTGCCAAATTAAGCTTTTGATCCTTGAAAAATGATACATTAAAGCTTGAAATAACAGAAGAATATATTTATTTATAAAGAAAATATGGTTTCGGTGTGTTTTAAAAACGTTTTTCTTTCTTTTACTAATTATTGCGTTAGCGAAAAAAAAACTGAACACAGCCAGAAAATACGGTCTAAAAATACGCAATGTCCATGAAATAAATATTGTTTAAGCATCATTCATTTTATCCATGAGAAGTATTGCTTAGCTTTTAGTCCACAAAATATTGGCATGGTCTGGATATCCATAAATGTTGCTTTTGAAACTAGAAGGTTCTCATTATAGGATTTTTCTGGAATAGGGCTGTGGCGGTTCCGCCAAACCCCACGGCCCACTTACCTGAAAAACCCCCATAACTTCATCCCAGTCTGCATAGGTTTTTGCTAATGCAATCACATTAGGCTCCTGTATATGCGTCACGCATCATATGGATCAAATTTGTAATCTAAGGGTGCCTGTAAAAGAATCTTTACCTTTCATGCATCTCTTCGCATACAAATTCTCTGTAAGAATTCTTTTCTAACTTATCACGTATCCCAAAAACAATTCGGCACCTTCGGTGCAAAGCAAATCCCCTTGGACGAATTCACGAAAACAAAATGATTTGGTTTACATACAATGTAACCATCATAACAGGGACCATAAACAGTGCGTCACCTATTTCCCGTCCTCACCAAGTGTATCATAAATCACCATACATACAGATTGGCTGGCGACCCACACCCAAGGGACCAAAACAAATAGACGCATATCGCGTCTCTTGGCACCAATTAAATCCTACAACATCGGCAAATGCAAACGGGAATTCAATACCAACCCTTACCAGCGATGCCATAAACACCATTTCCCGGTAATCTAGCTAAAACCCATTAGCACATTTCCACATTGCATTGCCGCCTATTTATTTAGCCGCAAGACACATCTCAGACAAAGACCCAAACGTTTCCTTTGTCTTCTCATATTTCGGGATCTGCTTCTCATCAGCAGCGGCATGAGCAAACAGAAAACCAATTATCATCCAAGGAGATTCGGTTTGTTTGCTTTACCGAACTCGCATCTCATGAATACATTCTATGCCCTTTTCGTCGTTTCAGATTTGTTCTCGTGGCTTTGTTCCATGAAAGAACCCATGTAACATACACACGTACATGTGTACTACCAACGATCTTCACGGTCCATTTGTCCTTACCGCCTGTCTGCTACATTATGATCTTCTCGATCACCCAAGCACACATACTACCATGATCTCCATTACGAGATCTGGTTTTCAGTCCCACAAAGAGAAACTTTAGGTCTCTTTTGTGGTAGGTACAACGTATCCTTAGTGGAGAGGAACACTTTCTCTCTCGGGGAAACTCACCCCATTAGCGACTCGCCTCTGCACGAGCCGTTTATTGTTGAGTCCTTTACCATCCACCGACCGAGCTGGTCGGGTCTCCACTATGCTACCGTAGCGCTGCGGTCGGGTAAATACGATGGGCCGCCTTTTAACACCATCGAAGGGTGCGATCGGAGCGTGCAAAATGGCAAACGCCAATATCCGCCGTCCTGTCTGTTGAATGTGACATTCAGATCGCATACAGTTAAACAATTTAAATCGCATAAAATAAAACAACTCCCAATTATGAGCAAAGTGTTATTTCAGTAATAAGTTTGATGTGTAGTCTGATAAAGTGTGATGTCTACATTAGCGGGGACATTAATTGTGCTTATCTTTAAAGTAGTTTGTATAGCGCCAGCCATTAAAGGAACAAATAAAGTCATAATCTAATTAATAACTTAAATCAGTGCGTTTGACTTTCTTCCCGGTATACGTCTTGATCTGCGGTTTGGAACTTTTACTCACCAGGTGAACTATCTTTCAGCGGAACTTTGTCTTCGTTAAGATGGTGGAAGGAAGTGAACCTAGTGCCCATGCCTGGTACAATACACTTCCTCCCCACAGGGCGTTAGAATATACTCACAGCTAGGCTAGCTTGTCGTAAGAGACCACTGAAGGCCGAGTGGTAGCTGGGGTTCCAACGCCCTGTCGCCCAGTGAAATACCACCCCATCAAGCTATAGGCTCGGTGAAATGGTCAGGAGAAATCGCTGGCCATCTTTCGGAGCTTGGCTGATGGATCGGTTCGAGAGAAGGTTGGTTTAGGTGGTAGTAAGTCCTACGGTGAGATACCACACCCTCACGGTGTATATTCCGCGATATCGTCGGGAGAAATCTCTTACGGTCTTTCGGATGTGTGGCTGATGGCCCGGACTAAACCGGATATAAGTCATGATGGTACTTTCTGAGATAAAGAATTCCGGAGGTAAATTAGTTTCTCATTCGGATCTCCGCGGGGACTATGTCAGAGGGAACATCATGCAGATATTATGATAAATAACCAAACTTTAAGAAATTCGTCATTGCATAGCCGGGTTCGCTCTTGAGGCTCTGTACACACCCGACTGGTAACGGCATTTTGTAACATCAGGGGCATCAGTTTCACCAATACGAATGTAATCGCCGTCAACCCATATTTGCAAACAGCGAAACCAGATTTCCTTGCCCTAACTGAGACCCAGGTCGATTCGTCAACTGATTCGACATACCTTCGTTGCTCAGAATACGACTTACCTTCGAGATTCCGTTTTAATGGTGGAGTCTGCGTCTTCACGCGGTCCTATCGGGTTTGCCAGAGGATAGAAACGTTTGAACCCAATAACATGGACATCATGTGGTTGAGAGTCGTGCTGAGGAATTCTGTTAAATTTCTTTGCTGTATTTACCGATCGAATGACGATCGAGCAGCGACAATTATCTTTTTCTTTCTTTTTTCACGTACCGTCGGCTGGATACAGATCAATCGCCCGGCTTCCGAGATTGTCGTCCTTGGCGATTTTAATGTACACAACTCCGACTGGTTGGTACATTCTAACAGAACCGACGAGGCCGGGAGGCTAGCGGAGATGTTCGCTGTTAGCAGCAATTTGGCTCAACTAGTGAAGGAACCTACGCGAGTGCCGGATACCCGAGGGATTATGCGAATACGCTGGATCTGGTGTTAACATCCGAGCCGAGCATTTATACCGTGGAGATTGCTGCGCCACTGGGAAACTCTGTTGCTCGTGCTCTTTCGGGGAGAGAATGATGTTACGTTTTTTCGGTGCTACCGTGTGTATGAGTATTTTTGTACCTTCTTCGGCATATGTATGATGCATCATATAAGTCAGTCATGTTCTTCACCTGAACCTTGTAACCCTTGCAGGTTATGTGTAATAAAGTCTATAGCATTTGCGACGATAGTGATCAACGTATAATCCTAACCGTCGCTATGACGATTAGAATCACTGAAAATTGAACCAATACTCAACACATCAGGCCACTGCCTCGTGTACGAATTCGATTTCTAAACTCAAGTACACTCAACTGATGTCGAATTGCTATGTCATTGCTTGGTATATGGCTGATGATTTTCTTATTCGATTTTCGTTCGGTGTTCTTCACTATTTGCTTGTGCATTGTGTGTGCATCTGTTGGATATGCCACAAGTCCATTGCATTTCGGGTTCTATGCCTCATATGGCGCATTTGGATGGCTGGAAGTCAGATTGCACATCGCCGACTGTCTACTCTACATGCCCGACATACTATAATACATATGCTGAAAAGTCCCGGGATTTATGAAAACAAAGGTTTTTTGGCCAAAGTTATATTTATTCCTCAGCATAGTTGTCTTCGAGGGCGATACATTTGTTAAAGCGATTTTCCAACATTTCTATGCCCTTCCGGTAGTACGAAACGTCCAACCCTTCGAAATACGCCTTGGTTTCCGCAATGACCTCATTCGATCTAAATCTCAGGACCTACCGTTTGATGTTTGGGAACAGATCATAGTCGCTGGGTGCCAAGTCTGGAGAATACGGTGGCAATTCAAACCGTAATCGTTCCAATTTGACCATCGCTTTCAAGGGTGTGTGTGACGGTGCGTTATCGTGATGGTACAGAACGTTTTTCTTCGCCATATGGGGCCGTTTTTTCTTTATGCCGTTCAGTATGTCGAATAACGTTGTATAATACTCTAATATGACTGTTCTTCCCTTCGGCGGGTAAACGATGATGATTATGGCATGCGCATCCCACAAAAACGGAGGTCACTCGTCTTTTGGCTTGTTTGGTCGCCTTTTGTGACTTTCCAACCACTCTGCCGACTCCCTATTGGACTCAGGTGTATGGTATTGGACCCACGTTTCATCCATCGTCACTAGACATGAAGAAAAGTCTGCTCGCTTGCGCTGCAACAACGCCAAACCGACCCTGGAATCATCAACGTGCTGCTTTTTTTGATCGACGGTCTGCAAACGCGGCACCCATTGCGCCGATAGCTTTTTCATCTACAAAAGATCGTGCAAAATATATTCTGCCCGCTCTTTTGAGATGCCCCCGGCCTCAGCTAACTCGCTCAACTTCACTTTACGATCACTCAAACCGATTCGATGCACTTGCTTTATGATTTCCGCATTCATAGCGTCTTTTGGCCTTCCAAAGCAAGATGCGTCTTCGGTGCTTGTACGACCCATTTTAAATTCAATAAACCATCGATAAACTGTTGTTTTCGAAGGAGCGGAAGTGGGACAACATTTCTGTAACCATTTTCCCATCAAAAAGAAATGTTTGATCAAGAAGTGATAATTCCTTTTTTTCAATTTTTTTTTATGAAGGCGAAAGTAGCGTCACTCAAGGAGTGTAGCTTGTTGGCGAATAGACAGAACGTCATGAAACTTCAGAGATATACACATGAGCCTCTCAAAATGACACATGTTCATTTTCTAGTGGCGCTATCTACTGAAAAATCCCATGTGTTATATATTTGTAGATTTCTTGATGGGGATTCGCCGTCGAAAGGTAGGTCAATCATATAAGAGCCCCTATCGCTCAGCAATGTAACTTTATAAGCTCTATTGAGCAGGACCCAGTTTACTGCTGCGAAGGAGTTCAGAAGTATGTCTTCCTTTCTATTCATCTGTTTGCTTCCCTAATCACAATACGTTGCAATAAACTCGTATACTTTAAAACTTATACCTATACCACTTGTACTTATCACCTTTAAAACAAAAATGTATGCATATACAATTATAATAAACGTCAAATATGTAGGGCTGTACAGGGAAATAATTCCTAGGTATAATAATTGGACAAGATACTAAGTTGTACAGGCAGAGGGATTCTTGTAAAACAAATTTAAATACACTTCACTAATTTATTCGTGTCATCTTCCGTTTGCAAATAATACTGTGTCCTTTGAAGACCCGGTCATAAAACCCATCTCGGGTCTCAGAAAGACACTTTTCAAACCAGAATTCAGACAAAGAAAATAAATGCGAAAGCTTTACGATTAGCATGACTTTCGCATTTGTTTTGTGTGAATACCGAGACTGTAGTGAAACGAGGATGTGTTTTGCATATCATTAGCTTAAGCTTCTTCTTGGCCAAGATTTTATCCCCATTTCATTGCAGATACACAACAACCACCAGGAAATTTCCTCTGTTTGTAGAACCTATTTAAAACTCAAATGAATTTACAAGTACTGAATCCCATAATTACGGCTATCTAACAGTTGCGACGCACGGAAAGTTAACGTCACTTGTAATAAATTCCCCAACTGCGCGCCGCTGTGTTGTAGCTTTTGGCTATCGCTAAGAAACATCCTCCCAATGACAATGACAGGCGACATGTATTTGTATATTCAAATCACACCTGATGGAACATTGCGCCCCCTTCCTCGTGGCAAAGGTGCTTCACAAACCCCAGACTTCAACATCTACCAGGCTTCACGGTCATTTTGGTAGCCTTTTGGATGGACCATGCCGTGTACGGCAAGCAAGACGGAATATTTATCCACACTCTGCGGGAAACGTGAAATTAAATTTGCATTCTCAGTGTCTCTCTGAAATCATAGACACCTGTATGTGAAATGCCGTCTTGAGTGTTAACTCGTCAGGAACGTCTTCCTTCCTTTTCGAGTTAAGTTTGTGCTTACCTGTAAACCTTGACGACTCCTTGTCATAGCGATGCTGAAGCAGTTTAGCATCAAAACAGACATTTTTGTCCATCCCGAGGTCTTTCATCCTTATGACTCTCGATCACTATTAACGTTGATATTGCCTGTAGACACCGTTGGGTATTTGTCAACATGGATAGCCTGTCTGTCTGCCGTATAGGTTAACGTAGATATCCAGAAGGTTATTTCTTGCTAGAAGACTCAACGAACCGCTTGTAACAAACCAACTTCATGTTCCCAGTGTGTTGTTGGCTGCATGTAGAGTCATTTACCACATGGGGATGTTGTGGCAATACAATCCATGACGTCTGAGGTCACAAATCGAGGGAAATTGATAGCTTTCTAGGCACGTGACGACATTCTTCTCAAATGCAAATCTGTTTAGTTGCCTTCGCGTGGAGCCGTCTCGCTCTAAAGATCAATAATTTGAAATACACGAACCGTATCCAAGGATGTTATCTTATCAGCGCAAAGTCCTCCGTTCTGCATTGAGTTAAATAATTATATTTGCAAAAGTTATACGCACTTCGTGGTATTTACTACGTCGTTGTGAGATATAATCTTCCAGATGTTATCCATAAGGTTGATACATATTTTCGAAGGGCCACCAGAAGGTAAGCAAACTCCGTGGCACAGAGATAAGGGATTTTCATTGATTATGTCTGGCAAAATGACTCTGGGATTGAGTCTCGTAGTTGACATAGCAAACGATTTGAGTGTAGCTATGGGAGATGGAAATTTATTGAAATGGGTTATTTAGAACAGAAATTATTGGTGTTGTAACATATTACATAAAGGGGAGAATAAAGAATAAATTTACAAAAAGAAGAGATGGCATACGTATATAAAAAATGAAGAAACAGAATGAAGAAAAATAAATAAAATTGCATTAATAATTAAAACAAATTCGTTACAGAAAAATATAACAAAGAAAAGAAAACTAAAATAACGAAGAAACAAAAACGTTAATTATAAACAAAATGAAATAAAAACAATTAAAAAAGAAAATAAAACAAAGCGTTATTAAGCGTTATTATTAAGTGAAATAATAAATTAATCTATAACTAAAATACTAAAATTTAATTGTTGAAGCAATTAAATCAAGAAAGAAGTATTTAAATGAATTGTAATAAAAAACAAATTATATAATTAATTTTTTAATAAACAAACCACAATTTCAATTACGTAATTGCAGTATTTTGTTTATATAATAAATTAAATTAAGGGTCCCGGAGCCGATAACATACCGGCAGAGCTTTTGAAGCATAGGAGAGAAGCAACCGCTCGAATGGTCCCCCAATTAATCAAAGCAATATGGGATAAGGGAGCTACTCCGGAATAATGGAAAACCTCACTAGTCATCACTATTTTCAAATAGGGCAACAGATCTGACTGCGAGAACCACGGAGGAATATCACTGCTCCCAAACACAAACAAATACTAAATTTGGTATAAGTCATGATGGTGCCTTCTGATATAAAGAATTCCGGAGGTAAACTAGTCTCCCATTCGGATCTCCGGGGGGGATTATGTCAGGTGGAACATCATGCAGATATCATGATAAATAATGGAACTTTGAGAGGTTTGTCATCGCATAACTGGGCTAGCTCTCGAGGCTCGGCCCACGCTCGACTGGTGACGGCATTTTGTAACATCAGGGGCATCGGTTTCACCAATACTAATGTAAACGCCGTCCACCAATATTTGCAAACAACGAAACCTGATATCCTTGCCCTAACTGAGACCCAGGTCGATTCGTCAACTGATTCGACATATCTTCGTTGCTCAGGATACGACTTACATTCGAGATTCCGTTTTAAGGGCGGAGTCTGCGTCTTCGCACGGTCCGATCTGGCTTGCCAGAGGATGGAGGCGTTGGAGCCCAATAATATGGACATCATATGGTTGAGAGTCGTGCTGAGGAATTCCGTTAAATTTCTTTGTTGTCTTTACCGCTCCGCGAATGACGATCGACCGGTGACATTTTTCGAACATCTTTCATATACCGTCGGCTAGATACAGATCAACCACCCAGCTTCTGTAATTGTTGTCCTTGGCGTTTTTAATGTGCACAATTCCGGCTGGTTGTTACATTCTAACGGAACCGACGAGGCTGGGATGCTGGCGGAGATGTTTGCTGTAAGCCACAACTTGACTCCACTCGTGGGGGAGCCAACGCGAGTGCCGGATGCCCGAGGCGATTATGCGAACATCCTACTTCTCCATCTACATCCTACATCCGACTATTTAGACCGGAGATTTCTTCGCATCGTTTCCATGGTCCGAGGTGTGCTTCGGAAACACCGATGTTAACGCTTGCGCGGAGTCGATATCAGAGGTTATTCTTCTGGGGATGGAGATGTATATTCCACATTCCATCAAACGAAGTTCGTCCGATAAACCTTGGTTTGATAAAAAAATGCGAGCAAATTACAGCAGCAAAAAATAGATCTTTTAAGCAATGGCGCTCCAATCCCACCGAAGTTAACAGAACGAATTTTGTTAGAATCAGAATCGCGTGCAACCAGGCGATTGATACCGCGAAGAAAACTCACAACGACAGGGTGATCAATAAGCTCCTTCGGTGCCCAACTGGCTCGCGCTCCTTCTGGTCAATGGTAAAGGTTGTCAGCAGTAACTTTGCTTCCTCCTCTTTCCCTCCGTTGGTGACAGACAGCAGGACGTTAGTCACGAATCCAAAGGATAAAGCTAATGTGTTCGCGAATTTATTTTCCGCGAATTCAAACCTCGATCCCGGCCTTTTGGAGCCACCTGTGTTCTCGCCGGTACAGTCTTCCATGCGGGATGTGAGATTTCGTCCGCGCACTATTCAACGCATTCTACGTGAACTGGATTGTAGGAAGGCAACCGGCCCGGACGGAATACCAGCAATAGTCCTTAAGAACTGTGCTCCAGAACTATCGCCGGTTCTTGGCAGACTCTTCCGCTTATCTTATGCACGGAGGACCTTTCCTGCCTGCTGGAAAATCGCTCGAGTTCAGCCAATCCCAAAGACGGGAAAAAAGTGTCTCCCACAAAATTATCGTCCGATAGCATTATTGTCTATTTTATCTAAGGTAATGGAAAAAGTCATCAATACAGAGTTGGTTAAGTATTTGGAGTGCAACGGACTTCTGATTGATCGTCAATACGGATTCCGTGGCAGGCGGTCCACGCGAGACCTTTTGACACTAATAACCGATATATGGACATCTGCGATTGAACGGCATGGTGAGTCAAGGGCGGTCGCATTAGATATCCCCAAGGCTTTTGACCGCGTCTGGCACGGGGCATTGCTGAGCAAACTTCGTTCATATGGACTTTCCCAACAGCTTTGCGACTGGACGAGGAGCTTTCTCGAGAATCGATCGATCCGGGTTGTTGTGGACGGCGAGTGTTCGGATCTGTATCCTGTTAATTCGGGGGTGCCCCAGGGTTCTATTTTGCCTCCAACCTTGTTCTTGCTTCACATAAATGATTTGTTGGAGACAACGGATAACAAAGTATTCAGTTTTGCGGATGATAGTACGCTTGTTTCCTCCTTTTCGAGTGATCGGCCGATTGGTGCATCAACGTCGCACCAGCTGAGATGTAGACAGATTGACGCTCTGAATCAGGATCTAGATAAGGTCCTGCAGTGGGGAAAGGCCAATCTTGTCGACTTCAAGGCAACGAAGACCCAGTATACAACATTCACAAAGAAAACTGGATCATCGGTTCCACAGCTGATGATGAGTGGCCGGGCCCTCGAGGCTGGGGAAAGTTTGAAATTGCTCGGCGTCACGGTCTGTGGGAATGTATCATGGCATAAACACGTATCGGGTATCGTCAGATCAGCCTCAGGAAAACTGAGTTATCTTTTTAGAGCCAAGAAATATTTTACCCCGGCCCAACTTCTTCTCCTATATAAATCTCAAATTAGACCCGCGCTCGGATATTGCTCTCATGTTTGGAGCTCGGCTCCTAAACATACCCTCGACCTACTTGAGAGCGTACAAAAACGAGCCATCCGCCTGATAGGGGACCCGGCGCTGACGTCGGGACTACAGTCCCTATCACATCGAAGGCGCGTGGCCGACCTCTGTCTGTTTTACAGATATTATCACGGGTGCTGTTCTTCGGAGATTCTTGGCATTGTTCCACGCAATTCGGTCTATATGCGCTCCACAAGACAATCCGACGGATCGCACCCGTTTGTGGTTCATCTCCCGACAGCGCGAACATCCCTGTATCAGAACTCGTTCCGTTACAGAGCGGGGAAGGTGTGGAACTCCCTTCCCACGCGAGTATTCCCTGAGCGTTACAACCTGCAACTGTTCAAAAAGAACCGCAACAGTTATTTGATGACATCTCGGGTTGCCCACTCGACGCTATAGGTTCGCCTCTCCCGAGAGGGGTCTAATAAAAAAAAAAAAATAAAAAAAAAATGTTATACGGGCGACAATCATACTATATGCAGAAGAAATACTGGGAGCTTACCAATGTAGATTCCGTAGGCACAAGCGATCATATGAGGGAAGTGGGGCTACAGAGAGACGATCTGCTACACCACATTTTATTTCGCCAATTTTATAAAAATAAAAGGCTTCTCACGTTTTGTCGATGTATTTCTAATTTTCTGCGTTGTGGTGGCGATGGAGGTGCTGTGTGTTGTGCTCGCTCCGATATACTCCTTTGATTATTTCTGACGTTATCCAGTCGTGACGTAAAGCCGGACATTCATTCAATACAAGATTTCCACAAGCTCTTCGGATGGTTGAATGGAGCTGTGCCGTTTCTAACAGATACACACACAATATACAAGCAAATAGTGAAGAGCACCGAAAGAAAATCCACCAGCCGTATACCAAGCAATAACTTAGCAATTCCACATCAGTTGAGTGTAATTGAGGTTAGAAATCGAATTCATACACGCGGCAGTGGCCTGATGTGTTGAGCATTGGTTCAATTTTCAGTGATTCTAACCGTCATAGCGTCGGTTCGAATCAGACACTCTTCACTATCGCCTCAAACGCTATAATTGATGACTTCCGCATAGAGCACTGGCACACTCGCTGTTCCGAAGTTCTCTCGCTCGCTCGTTCCTCGCTCTGTCGTTCTCAGACGAAGTTGATCGTAACAAAGTTACTGAGGTAGTGTGGCGTTTCTAACAGATACACACACAATATACAAGCAAATAGTGAAGAATACCGAAAGAAAATCGAATAAGAAAATGCACCAGCCATATACCAAGCAATAACATAGCAATTCCACATCAGTTGAGTGTACTTGAGTTTAGAAATCGAATTCGTACACGCGGCAGTGGCCTGATGTGTTGAGCGTTGGTTCAATTTTTAGTGATTCAAGCAGTCATAGCGTCGGTTCGCATCACACACTCTTCACTATCGTCGCAAACGCTATAGAGCCTTGAAGCAGACATTTTTAACTGAGTCTTCACAACTTTGTTTTGCCGAGCCAAACTCCGCGTTGAATTGTCTTTGACCTCGATCAGTCTGTTTCCTTCATTGTTTTTGCGCGTGAAATATTGTATTTTTAGCACCTTTGGTTCACCGCACCAAGCTCTGTATTGAATTGTGTTTTACGTCAATCGGTACTTTCTTCCTTTTTTTATGTGTTGATTCGATTATTACGTTTTTGTTCGGCTTCTCGATTTCTTTTCGTTACGTTATCGTTCAATCGTTTTTTTCACAGTCTCGTTTGGCGTCTCCTCTCTCGATTCCTTTGTTCACGCTTGTCAACCCATCCGATCTTTGTTGTGTTTCAACTACACTTTCGCAACTCTTCTCTCTAGGGCGTTTACAACTTCTTCATTCAAGAGCAGTGCTGTTGCACTGTTCTCTTGAGTTCGCCCTATTCGCTCTTGTGTCACAACTCGATGTAGACAAAACTGAGCTACTTGGTTGTGACACACGCTAACACCTCTGGTGTTACGCATCCTCATTATAATTTGTTGCACCGTGCAACACAGTCTTATAGGCTGCCGATCGCCTGATGCGAATCAACCGAGCTTTTTCGCCTTATCTTTTCTATCGCCGTTGCTCCCCTGCGAAACCATTCATTCAATTACTTCGTCATAAGTACTCGGGCGCAATCTCGGACCATACGGTAATATGGGGTGATTGCGCCAACGGTGAGTACATTGATCGCATGTTAGTCAGGAAAACGGTGCTTTCCTGCTTGCGATCCTGAATAAGATATGGCAACCGATAATTTTTGCTTATGCTTTCGGTTTCTGTTTTGGCTTGAAATTTTAATGTAAATGAGAAAATGTGAATTTGATATATGATGGCGAGCGAACGGCCACCAATGATGGTACGGAGACGAGGTGACCAGGAAGATGGCGTCGGGGATCATGCGGCAGAACTCTTGGTCACTGTCTTTTAACTTCCGTTGCCTTTTAAATCAACGCGCAAACAAACTCGGTAGTGCTCTCTTTATTTTTAAAACTATACCTTCATATACTCAGTTTTATACCTAGTTTAACAAACACTTTATTGTAATAATAATGAATAAATGGCAACCCCTGTAAGAAGGCAGACTGATTGCAACGGGTGGAGACTGATGGTCGACTGACCGAAAGACGTTAGTTACATTCAAATTTGTGTGACAGCTCGATGGCGTCCCTCAGCAATGACGCAATGTCAGCTGGTTGCTGACAGGCGTGGTGAGTTTGTTGGTTGGGGAGTGTACTAGACGGTGAACGTACTAGATTCTCCCCGCTGCATTTAGTTGCGAATCCGCAACAATATATGATATAATTTGATATAAGTATTTTTGTTGTTTATGAAAATGTGTCTGTATAAATGTCTAAATGTGAAAATGTAAATTTGGCATGTGTAAGTGAATGTATGAAGACTAATGACCTTGCCCAGAAAAAATAAATCATTATGGAAAATTTAACAAGCCTCAGGACTTGCTAAATATAAGGCCAAGACCGGCTCCCGGTTGTAGTGCCGATGATGATGAAGTGAATGTATATTTTGAATGAATTAATAAATCTATGTTTTGTACAAATGTTTTCTTTATGTTTACTTATTTGTTTTAACTGTTTCTTCAGCGGAACAACTGTGGGGGGAAGAGTGTTACTTCGTAACGGGTCGACCAAGTTCAAAAAGGCCTATGACTCTAAGACTTTACCACACTGCAGTTGGCCGGGGAAGCCCGAAAAAATATCCCGCCCTCATTCAAATCTCCACCAACGAATATTAAAACCGAGCTAGAATAAAAAACTACCTGTCAGAACCAATTGAAATTCGCGACGGATTAAAATCGGGAGATGGCCTGCCATAATGTCTTTTAAACCGTGTGCTCGAGTATGCCATTAGAAAAGTACAAGACGACAACGTGGCCGATTATCCTTAAATGGTGCTCGCATATACGAATGACATATCAATAGTTTAGAAAGTGTAATTAAAATCAGTGAAATCGTCATCCAAGGGAAGAAGAGGTGGCTCTAGAAGTCAATGAAGACAAGACCAAATATATGCTTACAACGGGAGCTGGTGGACCTAAGAGAATACACAAAAACGAAAGGGGAAGACATCTGAAGACGTTACAGAAAATCAGCAAAAAACTGCATTCAGAAATGCTATTTGGTACGCAGTCAGCAAACTGATAAAATCGGAACATCTGTTACGTAATATAAAACTCTGTATTTATGATACAATAATCATACCGATTGTTTTATACGGATGCGAGGCTGGGACGTTTACAAAACGAGAAGCGAACAGACTCCGCGTATTCGAGAATAAAGTTTTGAAGGAGTATCTTTGGTGGTAAATATGATAAAGAGGCAGGACAATGGAGGAAACTCCAAAACAGCGATGAGAATATTTAGGTCGCGAAAATTAAGATGGGCCGGGCATGTTGCGAGAATGAAGTAGTAGAGTAAAATTTTTGACGGGAGAGCAACGATAACAGACTGGTGGAAAGCCACGACGGAGATGGGCGGACAATGTTAGGCATAACCTTGAGAAGGGCGGAGCAAAGGGCGAAGCGCGGAAGGAGAGCCTGTGGCGATTCCGCCAGATCCCACGGCTCGCCTTCCTGAAAAAAACCCCCATAACCATAACCCGGGTCTGCACCAGCTTTTGCTAATGCAATCCGCATTAGCATCCTAGATGCTTCACGCATCAAACAGACCCAATTATTATAACCCTAAAAACCCTATAAAGAAAACTTACCTTCATGCATCCCTTCGCATACAATTTTTCATAAGATTTCTTTGTTTGCTTATTTGGTATTCTGAACCAATTCGGTACCAGACAAATACCATAAATATCGCGCCGTCTATTTTCCCCAGCCGCGCCATATACCTTTTCATATACATTGCCTGGCAACCTTTTTTGTTTGTCTTACCAACAAACAACCCAAGCAGCTGCATATAATTAGCGCAATAGACGCTGAAACCAAATTCTCCAGCATTTCCTAATGCAAATATGAACCCGGTTTCTATTGCAGCCAGAGATGCCATAAACATCCAATTTGCTTTTAGCACCTTTTTCTCCTAACGTCGAAAATAGCGACGAGGCATCGTATAAACATGACCCTCATTAAAGAGCGAACCATTTGGTCGCCTTTCCTTTTGTCTTTGCCGCCTCCCTGTTTCGCTGTTCCTCTGCACGTGTGAATAGCATTGATCTCAACGATCGCACCTATACCACCATGAGAGACTTTACGTTTCCCTGGTGGTAGGTAAAAAACGATATCCTTATTGGAGAGGATATCGTTTGAGTCCTATTTCAACCACCGTTCACGACGGTTGGTTCACTCCCGCTCTCCGCCACCAGCGGGGACGCGTAAATATTCACCCTCGTATGTACCCCGGAGTCGTGTTTGTAGTCACGTTTCATTATATAAGTGTTATGCCAAGTTGTCAGAAAAAGTTAAATACCGAAACAGTGTATGTCCATAGACGACGTAAAATTATTAAATAACGGTTTTTATTAAATAAATTACATCAAATAAGAGATTATTCACTACCTTGGATAAACATAGTGTTTCATTTTCACTCCCGCGACTGTGTTGTAATCATATCCGGTGCGAACAGTTTACTTAGTGACAATTTTACGATTTGTTAACTGGTGGACTTTGTCTCGGTGAGGATGGGGAGTGAAGTGAACCGTGTGCCCATGTCAGGTACAATACTTCCTCCCCACATTGGTGACCCCGACGTGATTTAATTTCTTTTTCGACTACACGTCGCTCACATTCAACTCTCTCGACTCCATTCATTCCTCCACAACCGACTCCTCTCTTAACAGCTCGTCTCTTACATCGGGACACAATGCCCCTTAAACACTGGACCCCACCCAACCTCACTTGACCCCACATCGGCTCAATTTATTCCTTTAACCGGCTCCTCATCACACCCTTCGGACTCTTCGAGTTCAAAGTGATGACCTTTGGCCTTCTTTAAATACTGGCAAAACTCGCCCTATCCACCCTTTTAAGGCTCCTTTTTTTTAAATATTGGCGCACACGCTCGCCATTACTCAACACCTATTCTCGGCAAACCGGCCCCTTATGTAACAACAGCTACTGCGCGTAGCATATAATCTATAGGACGCTCGGTTTTGTCTCGCGTGAAACATCTCAACCTTTTCTTTTCTTTTCTGCATATTGGCGCTCATGCTCGCCAACCATAGCCTTCATGCAACGGTGCTCGACCTTTCCACCCGATTTCAGCAAGCCAGCTTCCCTCGTTACCACAGCTACTACGCGTAGCAGCACCCATCAGGGCACCAGGTTTTGCCCCTTTATTTAAATTTCAGGACATTCGTCCTTAGATCTCCTACGTCTCCCAAATGTCTCAGCAACACCGGTCCACAAATCAAACCGATACCACCGGGCTGAGACAACATACCTGTTTCCCCAATCCTTTAGCCACCATGGCTCCCCTTTAGCGGCAACTAAAGGCTATACACGCTCTCTACGCCGCCTCAAATACCTAGGTGCATAATACTTCGGAGCGTGCAGCAGTTGCTCTAGGCCGCCTTGTGGTTAGACACAACCAACCATACCCCAGGAGCCCCGTAATCTAAGTCGCCCAACTTAAACGAGCGCGATTGGCCGGCCCTCCCAACAAAGCGCCGCTTGGTCGAGGTTGCGGTCGCCGTTTATCAAGCTCCGGGGTCGACACCGGAGCCGATATATCGGACCTCCCTCGATCGGTAAGCCGCGCAACTGGAGCGCCCGCCCCCTTTTTACCAGTCACAGCGGCAAACAATTTGCCATACAAACGTATGGACAAAAGACACCCGCTCTGGACTTGGTCCCTTTCCATTCCGCACACGGCAACCCGTCACTGCGGATGGGAATTACCCTGGGATAAGTTCTCCTCCTTCTCGCACACACTATTTCGTCACTGCGGATGTGAGCGGATTTCCGATAGGTTCCGACCTATTCGGGCGATAAGCCTGTTGGTCCACGAGACCCATAACAGGCCGATGGACCACGCCGCACACATTTGCCCTTGATGGCATCAAGCGGTAACAACTGTGTCCATCTTATCGATAAAGGCCCAAACAATAACCAGGAACTGGTCACCACGACAGTCCCTTAACATTACCACAGCGCATTTCCGAAGCAACCTCCCTATCACCACAGCACCCACCATCGAGCATTCCCTCGCCCCTACCTTTTTTTCGTGACTACGTCACTGGGAGGGGAGTACTGTGGCGATTCCGCCAGATCCCACGGCTCGCCTTCCTGAAAAAAACCCCCATAACCATAACCCGGGTCTGCACCAGCTTTTGCTAATGCAATCCGCATTAGCATCCTAGATGCTTCACGCATCAAACAGGCCCAATTATTATAACCCTAAAAACCCTATAAAGGAAACTTACCTTCATGCATCCCTTCGCATACAATTTTTCATAAGATTTCTTTGTTTGCTTATTTGGTATTCTGAACCAATTCGGTACCAGACAAATACCATAAATATCGCGCCGTCTATTTTCCCCAGCCGCGCCATATACCTTTTCATATACATTGCCTGGCAACCTTTTTTGTTTGTCTTACCAACAAACAACCCAAGCAGCTGCATATAATTAGCGCAATAGACGCTGAAACCAAATTCTCCAGCATTTCCTAATGCAAATATGAACCCGGTTTCTATTGCAGCCAGAGATGCCATAAACATCCAATTTGCTTTTAGCACCTTTTTCTCCTAACGTCGAAAATAGCGACGAGGCATCGTATAAACATGACCCTCATTAAAGAGCGAACCATTTGGTCGCCTTTCCTTTTGTCTTTGCCGCCTCCCTGTTTCGCTGTTCCTCTGCACGTGTGAATAGCATTGATCTCATCGATCGCACCTATACCACCATGAGAGACTTTACGTTTCCCTGGTGGTAGGTAAAAAACGATATCCTTATTGGAGAGGATATCGTTTGAGTCCTATTTCAACCACCGTTCACGACGGTTGGTTCACTCCCGCTCTCCGCCACCAGCGGGGACGCGTAAATATTCACCCTCGTATGTACCCCGGAGTCGTGTTTGTAGTCACGTTTCATTATATAAGTGTTATGCCAAGTTGTCAGAAAAAGTTAAATACCGAAACAGTGTATGTCCATAGACGACGTAAAATTATTAAATAACGGTTTTTATTAAATAAATTACATCAAATAAGAGATTATTCACTACCTTGGATAAACATAGTGTTTCATTTTCACTCCCGCGACTGTGTTGTAATCATATCCGGTGCGAACAGTTTACTTAGTGACAATTTTACGATTTGTTAACTGGTGGACTTTGTCTCGGTGAGGATGGGGAGTGAAGTGAACCGTGTGCCCATGTCAGGTACAATACTTCCTCCCCACAAGCCCACAGGGAACGATGGCGCAGCCGGATCAGCCACCTCCTAAACTACCGAGTTCCTACAGTCTAATAAATAGTCGTAGTTAAATAAACAAATAAATAAAAAACAGATTGCGTCAAAAAATATTTATTTATTAATCCCCAAAAGTATATAACATTTATTATTTACGGTTCGCCGGATTGACATTCAATTTTCCATTCCAGATGAATTATTAAATGATAAGTACTTTGTTTGAAACTCCTTTTCCTCTATGAAATTGCATTGTTCACTTTTTTATTGACTTAAATGATGTCGAAACATCCCACTGCAACTGCAGTTAAAAAAATAAAATTTAATCGAGTGGTCAGTCTACAACTGTATTGTCAACGAAAACCGCAAGCTCCTATTTGGAACTTTTCATCTAGTAAGTCACTTTCAAAACTTCAATCGTGATTATCTCGAAACCATGCTTTCAACCTGGCCTGGTGTTCGATGAATCTCGATGCCGCACGAGGAATGTCGTCGGCCGAGATCGTTGTAGATGTTCCGCCGAACGAGGAATGTCGTTGGGGAATTGCGAAGGTGAGCACGTTGCCTGAAACTAAAGTTTGTATTAAAAAAAGGAACAGCAATACCTTTTGATAATCCTTGCTGAACTTGTTGTCCCTCCGTAAAAGTTAGGATTTGCGTTGGGCTTCAGCAGCGAATCCAGACATCCTGGACTGAACGGATTTGATGAATTTGTAGGGATTTGTGTTTAAGTAGGAACATTAAACTTCATTAACTAACTTTGAAGCAAACCCAACGCGAATATAGATAAAGTTCGACTGCGTTCTCGATTGAGACAACTTTGTTTTTTAAATAGTTTCTCTACTAAAATAATCAAAGCCACATGGTGATTGATTACATTGATCAATTGATCCGCACCAAAACACAGTATGCACTTTTCAGTAAATTGCCAGTCGAGCACCAACAACAGTAAACAACGTTGAGATGACAGTTTCTCCACTGTCATCGTGTTGCTGGCATGTGTGGTGAATATATGTCGGGGAGAGTACTAGACGATGTACTAGATTCTCTCCGAGCATATAACTAAGAATCCGAAACACCTGGCAAATGACTTTCCAGTTTTCATCCGATTGACTTGAAATTTGAACTGTAGCTTCTTAGAAAGATAAATAAAAATTAATTAGAAATTACGCTTTTTATAAATGTTTGAATGTCAATTTATTGTTAAAAGAAAGAAAAAAAATCAAATTCACGTCAATTTGCAAACATGATTTTTTTTTTAAAGAAGATGTGTACTTCTCTGCTAAATTTATTGTAGATCGTGAGAAATCTTTTTTGTTTGAATTAGGTGTAGACGAAATAATGTTATTAATCAGGCCGCAGATCTCCTACAAAAAAAAAATGCTGCTTTGAAGTCCGTACCACTTTAAAGGGAAAATTAAAAACAAAAATTGTTTTTATGTACAACAAACAGAACTTCATTTTGATTATTTTGTGGCATCATAAAAAAAATCCCCAAACAAGACTGATTTTCGACCATTCAAATATGTGTAACTCTTTAACGACTTTCTCCACAAAAAAAAAAAAAAGAAAAACACAAAATTACGACTCACCTCATTGATTTTCCACCTACGACTATGTCTCAAATTTACACCCAATCATATTAACAATGATTCGCATATAAAAAGCTATCGAAGTGGAGGCCAAAATTTTCTAAATATCCAAGTCGATGCAATTAACCTCAGTACTAAATGAAAAATGCAACCGAATTTACCGAGCTTGTAGCCATATCGTTACACTGTCTAAGATGACTCTTGCCGCCACATCAGTTTTATTTTTATTTGCAGTCTGAAAATGGTAACCTTCAAAAGATACAGGTGGCCCGAATGCATTTACCTCCCAGGTTACTGCATTCTCGCTTATCTGGTAATGTCTTCTGACTAAACCCACCTCAAGTTTACAACACATTTCTGTTCGTTTCCCAGAGTACAGCCACACAATATATTTTCCGGGGGCGCGGTCGAAGTATTCTGTCTCTAAGGTTGTTGCAGTTCTTTTAGTCTGTGGAGCTTCTGCATGATGTTATCGAGCCATGAGTTGATAAGTTCCTATCGCTTGCTTGACCTTAGCATTAGCACTCTTACTACTCGTACACGGGCTGAAAAGTCCCAGGATTTTTGAATAAACATGACTCAATTCGAGAGGCTCATCACTAGATTATGTACGAAGTTTCGTGACATTCTGTCTATTCGCTAACAAGCTACAGTCGTTTAAGTGACGCTACTTTTGCCTTCGTAAAAAAAAACGTATATAACAGGAATTATCACTTCTTGATCAAACATTGTTTTTGACGGGAAAATTCTCTAAAAAATCATTTCAATGGTTACAGAAATGTTGTCCCACTTCTGCTCCTTCGAAAACAACAGTTTATCGATGATTTATTGAATTTAAAATGGGTCGTACAAGTGTTGTGGTCCTTCTCTCAGGGGGCGTGTCTGGTCCTGAAAAGGACGAGGGATCTCTTTAGGACAGCTCCTGAGGGAACCCGTTGCGGTTGCTGCCGTGCTTCCTCAAACCTTGAGGGAAGAGCAGCTACCGATCGTTGAATATGAAGAATCGACCAGGCCCAATGAAATGCTTTTTATTTTATTAAATTTTAATTTGATTTGTATATTCATTTTCTGGCGTCCTTACACATAGAACGCCAATTGAGACTGATCTTCGAATACGTTTTTTTTTTTTTTTTCAAAACTGTATTTATTAACCATAATTAGAATTTGTACATTTAAGTAATACATTATTATAATGTATTACTTAAATGTACAATACATTATTGTAATGTTACATTATTATAATTATTATTTTAAGAGTTACAGGATAGATGTGTGTTATACATTTAGTAGGGTTTCGTCTTCCTGGAAAAGGTCAGAAAACCAGGAATTTCTTATTTTTACTTTACTTAATCTAAACCTAACCCTAAATATAAATATAACTTAGCCTAACTTATTCTGATTATTATAAAGTGAGCTATAAACAAAACAAAGTTTTATAATTAATGGGATATATGTATTAAAGGATGTGGAATGAGGTTATAGCGTTAAGCAAGGATAGTGAAGAAGGTGAATTGAACACACGATGAAACGATTGAAAAGCGAAGCAGTGAACCATCAGACTACTGACCGTGTTTAGAAATTGATTTCCAAACTCGAGTATATTCCACTGGTGTGAATTATTTTTATTTATCGCTTGGTATACGGTTCTGATGTATTTTTTTCTCATTCGATTTTTTTCGTTCGGTGTTCTTCACTATTTTTGCTTGTGAATTGTGTGTATCTGTTAGAATGGCTACAAGGTCAGTTAGGGGTTTGAGGAAGAGTATTTCTTTCCGGTTGTTCGTTGGAAAAACGTAGTATGTTGGAAAATGGTTGGACGTTACAGTATTTGAACTGGTTAGGAGTAACTTCGGTGTTGTGGTATATGATCTCGTTTGAATCATTTACCAGTCTGCCTGAGGCGAAGATAGCTCTGGTGTGGAGACAGTTGGGATAGTTAGTTCTGATATCTAGAGGGTTCTCTAAGAGCGAGTTTATTATGGGATTGGGATTATTTTGTAGGTTTTCGATAAATTTGATAGATAGCTCGAGGAATCGTCTATCGAGGCGCTCAATACCAGCGGTATTGTAGAGTTCGACGTTACTATAGTACTTATAGGAGTTAGGACGACGATGTAACCCAGAGACATACCTAAAGCATTTTATTTCGAATACTCGTAATTTCTCCATTTGGGAGGGAGTGATATGGTACCACAATTGGCACGCGTACGTGAGTGTGGGCCTGATAATTTGTTTGTAAATGAGCAGTTTGACTTTGTGAGAGAGACTATTAGGTTTCCACATTACTCTTCTACAGAGATTAAACTGAATTGTGGCTTTATGAAGGGAATTTTTAATGTGGGAGGAAAAAGACCAGTTATTAGAAAAAGTGATTCCCAGATATTTTAGGGTTTTGGAGGATTTTATTAGAGTGTTGTTTAGGTTAAGTTTAATTTTGTTGTGGCAGCGTCTAGTGTTGTTTGTACAGTGCTCGTGTTTGCCCATGAAGACTATGAGTTGCGTTTTATTTAGGTTAAGGTGGATTTTCCACTTATTAAAGTATGATGATAGGTTAGGCAGAAAGTTGTTAATGCGGTTTCTTGCAGCCTTAACAAATTTGCTGCTAGAGTAAATTAATGTATTATCAGCATAATTCAGCATCGCAACATTAGGAGATACGGGTTGAGGAATATCCGCGGTATATAACAGATATAAAATTGGCCCTAAAATAGAGCCTTGGGGAACACCCGCGGTTATGTTGCGGGTTTCTGAGGCGGAAGAATTTATTCTCACAACGAATTTTCTGTCAGAAAGATAAGAGGCTAAGAGCTTTGTTGTGTGAGAGTTTAGATTAAATATGGAGTGCAGTTTGTACAGAAGCCCTGAGATCCAGACGCAATCAAACGCCTTAGAAATATCGAGAGATATACACACAGTAGGACTTTGGTTTGGGAGACCAGTTGTAACATCGTGTGTAAGTTTTAGTAGAGCATGACATGTGGATTGTCGCTTACGAAATCCGAACTGACAGTTAGGGATGAGGGCATTCTCATTGGCAAATGAGAGAAGATTTTGGTAGATCTTGCGTTCCAGTATCTTACTTAATGTACTTAATAGGGATATTGGACCATAATTGCAAGGGCTATTACTACTACCGGGCTTCTTAATAGGAATTACTACCGCAGTTTTCCAGTTCTCTGGGAAGTGCGATGCATTAATTATATGATTAAGAAGAATGAGGATGGGAAGTAGATTCTGTGGGCGTAGCCTTTTAAATAGAAGGCGTGGGATTCCATCTAATCCAGTTGACTTTTTGTTATTTCCTGATCTTACGATCTCGGATAATTCGTTTGCAGTTAGAAAATTTGTAGTGTCTAAGGGGTGTGAAGCTATGTTCGTGTTGTTAAATTCACCGATGAAAGGAGTAAAAGATGTGAATAATCTGTTTGAGATGTATTCGTTTACTGTGTTCTCGAAGCCGGGAGTTGATAGAGAATTATTTTGCTCATGGATCTTTGCAAAGTGTTCTGTGAGGCAATTTGCTATGTCCGTATCGGACTGGGCAATATTATTGCTGATTGGCTTGATCTTCGAATACGAATTTCATCACCCTTATAAATAAAACCAAATCGAGATTTTGTATCTCAAAAATATACATTTTCATACCAAAATCCTGAGTGAGCTGAGTGTTTATTTAAGATAAGGATTCAGTTTCCTGAATTCCTATGAAACTATTGTGCAGATGTGGATATGTAAAGGAATTCGGGTTTTTGTTTGTTCAATTTGATGGATTTTACCAAATTGAGATAACGTATCTCTAGTTTTTGAATTTAGATGATGCCGTGGGGCAAATGCAAAACGATAACCGAATATATGATTCGTTTATTATGAATTTTGATTTTAATTTGGTTTTTTAGATTAAATTGTGCCGTGGGGGCAAATGTTAAGCGATAAACGGATGTTTGATTCGTTTATTGCGAATTTTGGGTCTAGTTTGGGTTTTTTCGGGTTTTGATTGAATTTCAGGTTTTAGTGTATTACTGCTAGGATTTGGATGTAGGTGTGAGGGAAGGAGATGGTAGGGCTTTTCAGAGCACTACACAAGCACCGAAGACGCATCTTGCTTTGGAAGGCCAAAAGACGCTACGAATGCGGAAATCATACAGCAAGTGCATCGAATCGGTTTGTGTGATCGTAAAGTGAAGTTGAGCGAGTTAGCTGAGGCCGGGGGCATCTCAAAAGAGCGGGCGGAATATATTTTGCACGATTTTTTGTAGATGAAAAAGCTATCGGCGCAATGGGTGCCGCGTTTGCTGACCATCGACCAAAAAAAGCAGCGCGTTGATGATTCAAGGGTCGGTTTGGCGTTGTTGCACCGCAAGCGAGCAAACATTTCTCCATGTCTAGTAACGATGGATGAAACGTGGGTCCAATACCATACACCTGAATCCAATAGGGAGTCGGCAGAGTGGTTGGAAAGTCACGAAAGGCGACCAAACCGACCAAAAGACCAGTGACCTCCGTTTTTTTGGGATGCGCATGCCATAATCTGCATCGATTACCCGCCGAAGGGAAGAACAGTCATATTAGAGTATTATACAACGTTATTGGACATACTGAATCGCATAAAGAAAAAACGGCCCTATATGGCGAACAAAGACGTTCTGTACCATCACGATAACGCACCGTCACACTTGTCACACATGAAATCTCCGATTTTATAGTAAAAATTTAAAAGCCAATATTATTCTTGCGTACATTTTTATTCAATTAAAATAGGATCCGTTGGCACCCAAGACATTCGTCCAACGTGATGCAAGGTCAAATATTCCTGTTTCGTAGAAGTGCTGACTGTTTGAGGCAATCAAATCTTGAAAGGCTTTTATGACCTCTGCTCTGTTCCAGACGACCTTCTGCCGGCGAAATGAATTCCCTCAAGTGATGGCTCCAGGGAAAGAGATTCAGATCGAATGAAGAATACATCGCGAAAATCGAGGGATATTTCGTCGGGTTGCACATTTGGTACTACAGAAAGGGCATCGAAATGTTGTAAAATCGCTATACCAAGTGTAGCGCCCTCGAAGACAACTATGTTGAGGAATAAATATGACTTTGCCCAAAAAACGCTTGTTCTCATTAAAAATTCCGGGACTTTTCAGCTTATGTAATATATTTCTCGCATCAACTGGGCCATTTATTTTCTCAGCGAGCATACAGTATTCCTTCAAAAATCCAATCCGTTCATTAAGGATATGTTCCGTGATTTTAATACATCTTTTATAGAACTGGTAGGGCGGGTCCTCGTTGTGCCTGAATCTGTGCAGGTATTGTCCAAAGCACGTATGTCCATTGAGCCATTGAGATATGGAAAAGTCTAACTCACCGTACGGTTCATTCTATGAACTTCGGTCTCATTTCGTGCGTCCATCCTCCTGCGATGATTGTGTTGCGTTTTTATTGCCATTGGCTAAGGCTACGTTCTTGGATAGTCGCGAGTTCGGCTTTGGATATTCTGAAATCACGTGTGTTCAGTTGGTGCAGCTTGTGTATCTCTACCGATCTTATACCTACTTCTATGGGAACTCGACCCGTCGGCTTCAGGGGGCCCTGCCGTTCCCAGAATTCCCCTTCTTCCTCTTCTTTGAACCGATTGCATAGGCTTGGTGTACCCGGTTGTTCTAGGATATACGGGAGTAGCATAGAGGAGAGAATTGATCTGCTCACGGAACCGATGAGATCAATTCTCTTTTCCGATCTTATATGCCTGCCCACATTTGGCATCAGTCTCTCCAGTACTGTATGTATTGTTACTGCCTTCGTTGTTAGATATTTTATGGTGGAAGTGAATTCGATTATATGTCCACCAACACTAAATATAATTTGTTTTACTTTTTTCCGGCTGGACATATGTTCCACCTCATACCAATCCACGATTTGTGACCAATTATTAATCATTTTTTATCGTTTTTATCGCCTAGTTCGATTTTTAACTAGTTTCTTGGAATATTTTAGCTGTCGTGACAATTGCTGATACTTCCACATAGCCCATGATCTATACTTCTCGTGGTTTATTTAATTTGAGTGCACTGTCTGTATTTAATTTGAGTTTATTTAATTTAAGTGGTCCGAAGACAGAGTCCTGTGGTACTCCTCTTTTATACACATGCTGTTTCCTTGGCCTGCCTGTATTTCATATATTACCGCATCAGTCGGTTAATTTCAGGGTGAAGTATTTAAATATTACCCGGAACGTGAGGTGGTCTATTTTCGGCAATGATCTTTACATTTAAACTCGTTTCAATGGTTAATTGGTGTGGATATCTTTGTAAATAGATTCCTTATTCTGTATCATTTCCATTTCATATGAATCTTGTGCACAAAAACGCGTTGAGGTATCGTTTAATATCAAAGCATATTGTTAGAGGAATAAGAGGGAAAGGAAAAGCAACGGAGAATTTGAATGCCTGATGGGGATGTGTGGTCATTTTCCTTGTTCGCATTTAATTATATCAAGGAGAAATGTGGTAGATTTAAATTGCGCCGCATTGAAAATTGAAAGTGTTATATCGCAACTGTAAGCCAACGTAAAATTATGGAATACACTTCCTAAACGGAACCATGGAGAGTGAGAAAACATTAGTATAGCTACACCAATCGCTTAGAATTCTCTAGATATATCGACGACGTCGGTTTTTGTGGCCAAAGGTGGTTCAGTTGCCAAGTGGTTTTCAATAATTTTGTAAATAAACTTAAGAAAAAAATATGGTTGTTTCCACTAAAGTTGTATCTATTCCAAATAACTGTCACAATAAAAATTTCTTAATATCTGGACTTTAATTTCATGGTGGCGGAACACGACAAAATCGCCAATAAGACTTTAATTGATGTTAAGTGCCAAACTCGAGTGATTGTGTGTAAGTTCAATTGACGTTGCGTCATCTAATTGGTTAGAAAATAAGTTTTCTGTTTATTTTCGTAAAATCTACCAAAACTATAGAATCTCGCAGTATTGAGAAGTAGCTTTCGTGGGCTTTTTGCTTTTTTTTCTTGTGTTTCTTATTTTTCAATTTGATCTGACAAAGAACTTCCTTGTATTACCCAAACCCCATATGATTCAGAATATTGCACAATGCCATTTGATGATTTCAGTAAATCGAAGTAGTACACAGCAACATCAGCGCAATACCCCCTTGATTATGGGTGTTTTTATTAACAATCGAATGGTAGCAGCACTGTTCGCAATATAAAGTCATTTCTGTCAATGTTATACCACGCAGTCGTAGGACAGCTAAATCTATTGTGGGAGATCACAAAATTTCTACGCATAGACTATTAAGCAGATGCCGCAGATGACTACATGTATCAGTTAACACCTCAAATAATACAATACTAATTATGAAAGTCTTTTGTGTTTATAACTATAGTGACATCTCGTGTCAATAGCTATTTGTTCTTATCCTGCCTTAGTCTACACAAAACTGTCCCTCTTGGTTTTATTTTCATTTTATAGAGTCGTATTTATTTTCAGTGTCTGGTTGATTAATTAGTCTGGTTTGTCAATGTGTTCTGTTGCCGCTGCACCAGGTGTCATCAGTCTAGAATCACATAAAAATATCAGCCAACCACGAAAAATCTGTCAAGACAGCGATATCGTTTCAACGTGGGTAACAACTCTTTTGACATTGTCAACCGCAACCCATTAGCACTCTGTTGTTCAGGACGTTCTTCAACTTGGGATGCCCGAATGCTGTATTTTCTGTATGCCCGTGTGTACAATAACATCTGACGGCGGATTATGGCTTCGAGACATTCTCAATTTCAAATTCGAACGAATGTCGATATCGTCTCTGGCTTATAAATCAATTTCTTCCTTGCTGCAGCGTGGTGCCTGGCTGCTGGTAACATGCTCTGGGCGACGTCTGGCACAGAAGCTATGTGCCTCAACCTTTGGTTTTACACTTTATGGTGGGGCGATTATTTGTCCAGGTGCGTCTTTTAAAAATAATTTTTTTACTTGCTTTTAATGTTTTGTTTTCTACTTGAGACAACTAGCCGAAGGGTTGATGACACTTAACTGGGCACGGCCGCAATTGAGCCAATGCCTGGGTGAAGAAATAAATATTTGTGTTAAGTCGACGGATAAGTGAAAATCACCAGGCGACTTCTAGTCCCTGTGTAACGTTAATGTAAGGTATCAAGTTCAAGGATAGGTAACCGGTAAATGATTAATCGAATGCAACTTAAGGCTCACATTCGATATTACCGTCGAATGAAGTGGACATGATAGGGATATCGTCAGTAAGTTAGTAAGTGATATTCCGCAGATTATTGTTTACATGAAGCACACACGAAGTCTAACAGTTTTATGCAGACGTAATTATAGCGCTTATAGGGGAATGGAGAGTTAGACAAATAAGATCTTATGCCTAGGGGGTTATAAATATTATTCTAGGAAAATATACAGTTTGGAAAATCAATTATTTCAACAGAAAGAATTTCTATCCTGCTCTAGTTTAACATGAACAAAAGAAAAGGTAAGAGACTCGAAGCACGATAATCCGTCTCGCGAAGAAGTTTTGCCAGCAAATCGGCGTGCATATGAACAAACAAGACCATAGTAAAAAGAAAAAAAATGGCAAGAAAGAGAATCGAAAAAAAAAACAAATCGTCAAAGCGGAATATCAAAGTAATTAACATAACATTTCACAGCTTAAGTACCAAGAAAATGCATTCGTGAGAACTTGCGTCTGTAATCTATTGCGTTAGTGCTTTGCTTCCAATCTTTTCTGGTCTTTGTGGCGTAAGCCCGAATAAAGTTCTTCATTACCGTTCCTAAATGCTATAAAATCGCCTTCAATTTTAATTCACGCATATTGGATTAGGCTCCTGTTACACATAACATGGCACCTTGCTGTACGCAAACTGCCAATACCCCCATCCAAATCTAACAAATGCCCTATCATTTATTCTGCGAAAGAACCATACAATTTCATGCATTAATAAAAATATTAAAACCGAAAGCAATTTTCTAAGTGTAGCAACAATAAATTCTTGCTACAATCCATAGAATCCTTTCGATGTAGCATGTGAAACCTTATCACATGTCTACACATTGCTAAACGCATTCCATACCCCATACAAAAAATTCAATCTTGCATTCTCCCACATTTTTCGTATTCCAAACGAATAACCTTGGAATAGATTTATTTTCATACTCCCACCTGAATTGCAATTCTGCAATTCTCAACGTACTCATCACCTGGACGATCGCATTCGACACCCCATCAGCGCCCAGGTAATTCTACCTGCACACTATGAGAAAATCAGATTCACATCACCGTGAATCGTAATGTTTTCATGGCCCTGGGGAAAGAGTTTTCGCAACGCTGCGATTCTCACCGTCGTCGGCCTGGCCTTCGACTGCAACTGGCGTCAAGTGACTGTCTAGAGGACAGCCGTGACCGTGGGAATGCATGTGGGGTTTTTTGTTTCTTTTACCTTAAATTAATTGATATAAAAAGGGGAGCTCCCTTAGGAGATTTTTAATTAGTATCAGACAGCCAACGAGTGGCACATCGTTTAAAGAATCTGAAACCGACAGCCAAGTGTGGCACTTCATCATAATTAAATAGTTAAAATTAAACTAAACGAAATAAATATATTATAAAGTAATAATAAACAAAAACAAATAGTCGGCCTTGTTATTTAAAACACCATCGGTTCAGCGGGGTCCCAACAAGGCGTCCCAAAGGAGAAGACTCCGGCCAAGGTCACTCAGCCGAGGAAGGCCAACCTCAGGGGGGCCCCAGAAGTCCAGAACCCCTACCTTCACATCAGTTACAGAAGGCACCCAACCAGCCGGTGGCAAGTAGGTAAGCCAATTATAACACGTTTGAAATAAGCGCCGCTAAGCACACGGGCTTGACGCACCAAGGAGTTGACAGACGTTCCCACAGAGGTTGGAACCACCACAAAATAAAGAACAGCACAAAACCCCTGGGTCAAACACCCCATTCCAAAAGCTTTTCGGTAAACATACAACATTTTGTGCACCAGCCCGAAGGAACATCAAGGTGCCGAGGGAACCCCAGGTGGGATCGAAGTGGCACAGCGAGGGCCCCTCAAGAAGACGGGGTCCACACCATCAACCGGTCGAGGACCAAAGCTGGAACAGGGAAGCAATCCCCTGGCCAGACCCCACACCACGGAAGGAGGCAGTACGCACCCTCGGCTAACCTCTCTCACACCTCCAGTGGGGGCAGCCAACTAACCGCAGGTTGAACTCCTCGGCAGTTCCCCAAGTTAACATCAGGTTGCAGCCAATCTACGGGCAAATAAACCGGAACCCGGTGAGTTGTGTGATGTTTAAATGTTTATACAACACTCCCATAGTTAAAATAGGATCGTACTTATTTATAATTACGTTAAATCTATGTAGATTGAAGTTAAGAACACCGTCATTAGCAGGTACTTAGGTTTCACTTAATGAAGGATTTTTGATTTATGGTTTGACAGCTGGGTAGACGCAGATGAAAAATTTCTCTTCAACCTACGGATATTGCACTGGTTTGTGCGCAATTCTCGTGCCCGTGCAACGCTACCGCAAAAAAGAACAACACTTTTTCGAATGTGTGCTAAGTTCCACAGTGGAGAAACGAAAGCGATTGCTGATGTTATTCAGTTTTTGCAGTTATCAAACCTGTCTTAATAGGCGTTAGACCTGTCTTACCACAAACACGAACTATAAAAAAAAAAATTATAATATTAATGCAATTAGGTGAAGTTTTTTATGGACAATATAAATATATAGTCGTAATAATAAATAGTCGTAATGTGGTGACCAGGGATCTGGAAATAAGTTTCATTAGCATCATCATCATCGGCATTACAACCGGGATCCGGTCCCGGCCCTATTTAGCAAGTCTCGAGGCTTGTTAACTTTTCCATAATAATTTATTTTTACGGGCAAGGTTATTAGCCTTGCGCCAAGAATTAAGTTTATTAATTTAATTTTAAATGCAATTGAGTATCTTAATTAAATTAATTTGTGGCATTTTTATAGTGTTTACGATAAAAGACAAAGACAATGACTTTTTTAAGAGCAACACAACAAAAAGAAAACAGTTCACTTTTGCTTTATTTAATTTTTTATTCCAAGATATTATTTCATGATCAAATTCTACGAAACTTGATAATTAACAAACTCCGTAAGACAATGATGATTTATATCAAATGACGACCGATAACTACAAAGCGGTTCTCTTTTGTACAGAAGAAACACATGTAAGCTTGATTCATGTTCGAAACCACGACAGTGGCGTCGTTTAGCGAATTCATTTTCACTAGACCGAGATAGTTCTATCTCTTCTCTCTACAGAATCGGAAAAACAGTCACAGACTTTCTGGTTCGTAATCACAAACAATTTTTTGCTCGTGCTAATTCCAGATTCGCTAGTTAAATCGAGTAATGATTTGAAATTAGTTAGGGGCGTTGCTTTTTTTTTATTTTTACTTCTCCCAGAAAAGGCGTAACTATAGCGCTAAGTCAGTGCCTTGAAATGCTATTTTTTCTCGACAGGGTCTGTGGCGGTTCTGCCAAACCCCACGGTACACTTACCTAAAAACCTCCATTACCTCACCCCAAGACGCATAAGTTTTCGCCAATGCAATCGCATTAGGCACTTGAAAATGCTTCACGCATTTAAGAGATCAAATCTATGATCTTTAAGTCCCTGTAAAGAAAACTTACCTTTCATGCATTCTCTTAGCATACCAATTCTCTGTAAGATTTCTTTCTTACCTCATCAGGAATCTCAAACCAAGAACTTGAAAACAAGATGATTTGGTTTACATATAATGAAACCATCATAACAGGAATCATAAATATCGCGCCGTCTATTTTCCCAGCCTCGATGGTGTACAAAAAACTATCTACACACACATCGGCTGGCGACCCCTTTCGCCCGCGATAAACGGTCTAACGCAGATGCATGTAATTAGTTGAACTCACAGGTCATAAATCTCTTTTATCCTACTTAGTTCTGGATCCGTTTCCCAGTAACCTTTCCACATGAACAAAGATCTGACGATCCCTTTCCCTTTCTTTGTGTATCAGGTTCTGCATCATAGCTTCGATCTATGAAAAGAACCGACGTACACACACAAGTGTACTGTGGCGATCTTCTGTATGAGATCTCTTGGTTACGCAAAAGAGAGACTTTACGTCTCTCTCGGAACAGGAATTGCACCCTTAATTTAAGAGAGCCAAATTCAATGGCTGAATTTCCTTAATAACGATTGAATATCGTTAAGTCCTTTTCCATCTGCCGACGACAATAGTCGTCCAGACTTCCGCTCCCGTTCCGCGGACGGGAGCGATAAACCTCTGAGTCGAGTGTGTGCTAAAGTTCCAGTTTCTTATTTTTAATCGGTTGTGTTGCAGTGCGTGGTGTGATCAAAGTAAATCGGGAGTTATGATAGTTAGGACATTAAAATTAAATAATCGAAAAACAATAAAAACAATCACCACCATCAATCGCTTGTGTTTTGCTCTCCTGTGCTGCTGTTTCCTTTCGGTATTTGACGGAACAGGTTTCGGAACAATTAGTGACAATTGGATGGAGGAGGAAGTGAACCAAGTACCCATGCTGGTACAATACTTCCTCCCCACAGGACCATCAGTCAAGCTCCGAAAGATGGTCAAGAATTTCTCCACACCATTTCACAGAGCCGATAGCTAAATGGGTTGGCGTTTCACCAGGCGGCTGGGGTTTGGGACCTAATCTACCAATAAATAATTGTGCCGAATTGCACACTAGCAAGGGTCGTCAGGTGAACCTATGTTTGCACAATCATACGCACGACATAACCTCCTTATCAACTCAGCCAATGAGGCGGCTTGCTGTAGAATGTTAATTAGTTTCTGTGTCTCGGCGCCTTGAATACTTAGTTTCGGTTATGTGGGCTTGTAAAGCTTCCACACACATATACCCAATCTTGTTATATTTAATTTGGCAGTTTGACTGACAACTTTCCACATAATCATTAAAACGCCATAATGAGAGTGTAAAAGGTTTCTCGACTTGAATTAAAAAGTACAAAACATAAAATGCAAATAAATAAAAAATATCCATCTCTGAAAATTTATTTCATATTAGAACTGTGAGTTACAAGCTCCCAAGATATTTGTTAAATGAAAATTCTACAAAGTAAAGGGCAGTTTTATATACTATTAGGTAGTTTGCTTAAATATCCTCATATGACGAAATCTTTGCAATAATTCATTTTAAGAATTAATAGGAACTTATTTTTCAATATACCTTCCCGGTCAATAGTTCTTGAGCCGAATGCGATAATTATGGGTCCTAAATTCCATCCAAATATTTTTCTGACCTCACAAATAGCAGAGACCCAAAACTACCGTAAAATTTAAGCGCTATTCTAATGTGCAAAAATGTCAGTTTTTTATAAAATACGTCTGCGATTGACCTGACCAACAGTTACGAAAACCAAAAAAAAAAAGTTTTTATACATTGTTCGCGGCTACGAACAACTAATCTCAAAATTCGACTCTATAAATCGGTATAAAGATTGTTGTACGTTTTAGATTCAACCTGGACCACAGGGTGTATATATATTCTCGGATAATTCATCCAAATTCGTCATAAATAAACGAACACTGTAGTCAGCTGTCTACTATATTTCCATCAAAAAAGTCGTAAATCTTACCAATACCAAGCCTGCACCCCAATAGAACATTGTCTGCCTTACAAAATCGGGTCTAGTTGTATTGCTCCCCACTGGCTGTCTACTCACTCTAGTTTCATTAATGGTGGGGCAATGAATCTAGTCCCTTACTCGAGGTACTGTCTAAGGCAACGAAACAGAACGCCACGGTCAGAGGTCACCATTAATTGCTGTTGTTTAGAAGCTGCCAGCGGTTGTGTTCAATATTGAAAATAAACTGTGGGCACGGACATAAAAGTTTGTTATTCCGGAGGACCACACAGTCAGGCAGATGGTTTAGGGTCTAGTGCCCCAGTGCAACTCAGTGTTGGCCACCAAGTAATTAATTCCTAATTAGTAAAACCCTACCACCTTACGGCTCCTTGCACGGACGCACTGCTGGTGATTGGAAACTCAAACACAATTTAAAACTCTAAAACGTTGATGAAAGAGCGTTACCATTGTTCGAATGAAAGGTACGTCTACCAGTGTTTACCAAGCTCGTCTTGCACAAGAACGTGCAACTGATTTGTTTGCCTTGAATTTATTTTTCTTGAGCTTTTTTGTTTCTCTTCTACAGTAGAAAATAAAAGCAAGGACATGTCATTAGACTTCTATTGAGAGGACAGCTTAAGACATTAATTGGGGTTCCTTTTCAATACTTAATGGAAGCCGGTTGCCGCGAGTGGATGAACACACAAACGTCGATCAAAAAGTGGCAGTCACGTGCTGGTGACACACGAGTCGGAGGAAATGTCCCACCTGGAGTTCGCATGATTATATTGTAGAACCACATAATGAACGGAGATGTCAAAAGAAGGGATTCACGTGTAGGGATGTGTAGTTGAGCAAACAAATTACATCAGCGATGTAGACATAACTAATTTACAGGAATTTGGCGCATTTAATGACGGAAGCTGTAAATGAAAGTACAAATCGCCAACCATAGAAGCCCTTTTATTCGTTAATTAACTTTACAAATAAGGACTTTGTTTTTCCTTGTAGTAAAGATTCTTGGAACATAACTGACTTTAATACTCATTTGTCGACTGTAACAAGCGCTCCAAGATACATTAAATCTACCTTACCGAACATGTGTGAAATTAATTGAATTGTTACATTGACATTATTTCGAAATAGGTATGATGTTTAATACTTTCCCAATGAAAAGGCTGAATTAACGACGATATCGGTGTCGAGAAGAACAAAATTACTGCCATTGCAGCTCGTACCGAATAATATCCCTGATATTAGATTCATGCCACACACAACTTTCTGAAATGAAACCCAACTCCAATCTAACTTGTCGTACCCTTAAATGAGTAAATACTGAGTTTAATGTCTAACATCGTCAATACCGTGAATATCACTTGCTATGGCATACGGCTATGGCCAGATGATTAGGAAGATCCATGAATATTACATTACTTCCAATTATATAGCTCATAATACATAAATGTACAATTATCATTTAAAATATTTGTTGTGGCTTACATTTACCCATATAGGTGTACAGTCGATTTAAACTAGCAAATTTCCTGTTGCTGGACGCTTCAATCCATACTGACGGCTCTTACTATTGGGGCGTTTTTTGCAGAATGACTGAATGGTAAGATAGATCCATCTGCCTAGCCTCCGAGTAAACTATCCTCCCATTAAACTACGAATGTTATGAAATGGTTGGGAGAAATACTTGATCATCTTTCGATGAGTGGCTGATGGACCCGGCCAAGAAAAAAATATAGCGACGACGCCAATACTATATGTCCTTTCTGCGATACCAACGTTCTCTGATCATTGGCGCACGTTTACAAGTCCTTTTGGAGCCAAGTGTTTCCTGATAGTGTCCGAGGTATATCCCTCGTTCTTGCCGTGAACTAGGGATTATTGTTACAAACAAACATTTTTCCATACAAAAAAACCCAATCCCATCATAAAAAGTCGTTTCAGGCCAAACTTTTCGATGTATATAAAATCCACAGACTGTTCAATTTTGAATAGTCACAACTTTAATAGAAAATATAGAAGCGAATATTTGCCAACCCTTTCATCCCCTATCTCGCATCATGACGTAATTCTTAAAGTCTAATTTTTAAAGAGACCAAATTCTCTACACGACGGACACGATTAATAAACACACACACACACACACACAACAGTAGAAGCCAGGCACTACTTGAAGCCTTCGCAGTCCTAGATGTGGTGTTACTTAATGATGGTATCGAAGACACTTTCATAAACGAGAGAGGCCAGTCCAAAATCGACATCACATTTGCCAGCCCCATGTTGGCAAGAAGTATGGAGTGGCGAGTTTTGGACACCTACACCCATAGTGACCACCAAGCCGTGATGTACGAAATATTACCGCACAGGGGATTCATCACTGGCAAATTGGCGAAGAAAGTCCAAAAAAATGGGTGGAAAGAGAAGGACCTCGATGCGGAATTGCTCGATTATATACTGGAAGACCAAATCGCACAGTTTGGCGCAGAGGCTGATGCGAATAGGCAGGCTGCAAAAGACACGAAGTGGCTAACTATCGCAAGTGATGTTTCTATGCCACTACAAAGACAACCAGCTGAGGCTATCAAACCAGTGTATTGGTGGAACTGAGAAATCGTTCATGTGCGATCGGAGTGCAACAGGTTAAGATGCTTGCAACAAAGAGCAAGAAACCATAACACCTACCCACAGCTGCATGCGGAATTCGTCAACAAACCGAAAGAGTTGAGGAATGTGATCCGCAAAAGTAAATATGACGTGTTCTACTCCATAAGGGATGAATTAAATAACAAGCCATGGGGCAGCGGTTACAGGATAGTCATGAAAAGACTAGAGAGTAACAGTAGCCAAACGCAAAAAAGGAAAAGTGGCATGGCCAGAATCGTTGCTTTCCTTTTTCCGCAGTGTGATGAGGTATTGAGAGTGCAAGAGCAGTGAAGGATCACTGAAGGAGAGATACCTCCCGTGACCACCGAAGAGGTACTTTTGGCTGCAGGGGTTATAAAAAAAAACAAGACCCCAGGACTGGATGGTATCCGCTGTTATGGAATATCATGTATGATGATGTGCTCAGAGTCAATGTACCAGAAGGGGTTAGAATCATTGGGTACGCAGATGATTTGGCAATAGTAGCCGTCGCTAGACATCTAGATAACCTGGAGAATATTTGCTCCCAAGCAATCCAGAGCATTAAATGTTGGCTAGATATGGCCGGACTGAAACTTGCTGTACATAGGACGGAGGCAGTTTTAATAAGCAGCCGCAAGAAAGTTGAACACCTTGATTTGGAAATAGAAGAACAAATAATTAGATCCAGTCCCTATATTAAATATCTTGGTGTTATACTCGACAAGTATAGTGGCTCCTCGATAGTATAGTGGTTAGTATACCCGCCTGTCACGCGGGAGACCGGGGTTCGATTCCCCGTCGGGGAGCCTCTGGCGTAAGACTAATGACCTTGCTCGGAAAAAACAAATCATTATGGAAAATTTAACAAGCCTCAGGACTTGCTAAATAAGGCCCAGACCGGTTCGCGGTTGTAGTGCCGATGATGATGATGATGATGATACTCGACAACATGTTGAGCTTCAAGGAACACCTGAGCAAAACGAGTGAAAAAGTGGCAAGAGTATGCAAAGTTTTGGCGAGACTGCTACCCAATGTTGGAGGACCCCGGCCCCACATAAGGAAACTCATAACCAGTGTCAACACCTCCACTATAATGTATGCAGCTCACATTTGGGCAGGAGCCGCACAGTATCATCGTACATGAGAGGAGTGAACTCCGCACATATACTGGCGTCACTAAGAGTATGTTGTGCATTCCGAACGGTATCCGAAGAAGCTATATATATATATAAATAAGCCGGGAGGACGCCACCTGACATTGCAGCTAAAGAAAACGCTGCATTGCATAAGGTCTGTGGCGGTTCTACGAACCACACAATCCACTATTGGTCGAGATGTCGTCGTTCCGCCAAGGAACACACTCACCTATAGGTAAATTACACTTGTCCACAAACACGTGTCCTTAAAAGTCCTCCACCATACCTGAAACGAAGGTAACATACATCGTGGAGGCAACTACCCCGCGTGTCCACAGACACGTGGGTCAGAAGTCCGATCAATCGTCCTACGCCTGCACGGCGATCGAAGGACACAACAAACGGACAAACATTGCCTTACCAAGGACATTTAACGCATCGTCCCAAATTCCTAAAAATAATTATATATAATACATCATACAGGAATCGTAAATTCGAAAACCTGATTGGCGCCCCTGCTAGCCGGGATACAACTACCATTGTATACCGAAATCCCTTATAGCGCCATTGTCCTGCGTTGCAGGCTATTAAGCAGCTACACAATGATCCTATGATGCCCCTTTGTTCTTTGCTCTTTTCTCAATTCCCTTTTGACAGAACCTTCCCTGGAGGAGAAAACAATAGATCTATTAGCACACGTGCTAATAGATCAACTAGAGAGAACATTCGAGATTCAGGATCCGCGAACGCAACCGTCGCGATAATCAGTCATCGAGTAGCATTCACGGAGGTCAAATCCTCCATTCCCACGAGAGTCGTTCGTGTGTCGTCGCAGTCGAAATACAGATTCCCAACGAGGGAGTTAAGAGAAAAGTGAACCAACCACCGAAGGTTGCGAGTGTGTCGGCATAATTACGTGTTATATTATACCTTTTATATAAGAGTACCTTTTGCAAAATCGCCCCGCGCGTTCCAGTGTAGTGAATCCTGGATTGCCAACAATAAAATAAAAAAAAATATAAACAAACCTTTTCGCTGTGTTTTCATTAAAGTGTCGTTTCGCTCCGTTGTGCATTCGTGTGAACAGTGTTCGGCGGAACACTTCACCGTCATCGTCAAACATTCGTCAAAAGTAAAAAAAAATATCCGCCAAAGGTCTCTCAAGAGAATCGTCGGAGAATGCGGTCACAATTAGAGCTCTCAGGCCTAAGAGAATGGCAACGAAGGTGGGATTCTTCCACCAAAGGAAGATGGACCCACAACCTGATACCTGATATAGAAACATGGGTGAAAAGAAAACATGGCGAGCGGAATTACTACTTGACTCAGCTAATATCAGGACATGGATGCTCCCGGCAATACTTGCACAAGTATAAGCATGTGAATCACCCATACTGCTTGTATTGTGAAGGTAAATTAGAAAATGCGGAACACATACTCACAGAATGCGTGAGATTCGAGACCGCACGAACGATTTTGGAGAGACACACGAGACGGGCAATTACTCCGGCTGGAGTAATAGAATACATGCTTAGTTCAAAACAGGCATGTAGCGTAACCAATGGTATTCTCTGTAAAATGATGCAGCAGTTGCGACGTGACGAGCGGAGTAACAGGTAAACTCCGTCCCGCTCCGCGATGGAATATCTAAAAGAAAATTCCACGGGGATCAACGGGAATATGAGCCTGGCGGGAGGTGGTTTTAGTTGGTAAAAACCCGGCATGCCCCCGTATCGGTCTAGAGATATCTTTTGAAAATTTCCACCTTCCTACCGAAACCAAAAAAAAAAAAACACACACACACACATATATATATATATATATATATATATATATATATATATATATATATATATATATATATATATGCACCAGTGCGAAGATATACACCCGAATGATGTGCAGTGCGGAAAACCCCTCTACTCTTTCTATTCCTTGTGACTTTTTTCCTCTTTTTCACGCCTCTGTTGCGTCCCTCAGGTACCGATACTCTCGATTGATTTATAATCTTTGGAGGATTTTTGGTGACCTGGATTTCGGCACGGATCTAGTGCATAACACCTGTAGTGGTTGCTTTCACTTATCTGTCGCTAGTCTTGACTTGTAACCTTTCCCGAAGAGGAATTGGTTTCCCAATTGGTTGGCCGTTTCAATGGACATAAATATGAAATGATATTGCTTATCAGATTCTGCCACAGATTCTGCTCCACTCCAGAATTTAATTTCTCGTGACTAAAAATTCACGTTCGTAAGCATGGCTATTATTATTTATTGGCCTGTAGGAACCCGAAAGTTCATGACTCGAGTCCGCCATTGTTCCCTGTCCCGTGCGCTCTCCTTCCACGTTCGACCACCTGATCCGATCTCCTCGAGGTCCAATCTAATATTGTCCTCCCATCTCTGTCGCGCCGCCCTGTCGGTCTCTTTCCCGTTGGTTTACCGTCAAGAATTCTATGCACGGTCCTATCGTTGCCCATTCGCGCCACGTGTCCGGCCCATCTTAATCTTCGCGACTTGATTACTCTCACTATTGTAGGTTTGCGGTATAGCTCTTTCAATTCGTCATATTTGCCGCCAAAGATACCCCTTAGGACTTTATTCTCGAATACGCGAAATTTGTTTTCTTCCCGTTGTGTGAGAGCCCAGGTTTCGCACCCGTATAGAGCAATCGGCATGATTATGGTTCTATAGACACGGAGCTTTATGTTACATGATAGCAGTTTGGATTTCAGCAGTTTACTGACTGCATGGCAACTAGCGTTGCCGGAGTGTAGTCTTTTGTTAATTTCCTTCGACATTTCGTTACTGGTCGTCAGTATCGGTCCCAGGTATTTAAATTCTTTGACAATTTCAAATATCTTGCCCCTGATGTTTATGTGTGTTCTCTGAGCTCCACCTGCTCTCGCCATAATCATGTATTTCGTTTTGTCTTCATTTATTTCTAGGCCCACCTCTTCTGCCTGTCAATAACTATGTTGACTCTATAGCGGATACATTGACAGACACGATTCTTCTTGGCATGGCATGCGAACCTTCATTGCACACAGGGTAAAGAGTATCAAACCCAAGAGAAGTATCTGGTTCGATTCCGGGTGCAGAAAAGCCTTTAAGGCTAAAGAGTTGAGCTTCCGGTTGTATAAATCAAACAATACTAAAGAAAACCGGAAAGGATTTAAGAGAGCTAGAAATGACTGCAATGCGTATATTCAACACGCCAAATTCTTGTATGACCAGAGAGTGAGAAAAAAAATACTACACTTTCCCACAGGTAGTAGAAACTTGTGGGAATTCGTGAAAGACATTTAAAACTCGGTCTCGTCATTTATTCCATCGCTTATAGTCGAACACAGCCCAGTCAGCATTGCAATAGAAAATGCGAGTATGCTGGACATTTTGCAGCAAACTCAACGCCTGATACCACATCAGTTCCGCCTCAACTTGAGCACTTCTGAACGGGTACTGTTGCCCGGGCACTCAAGGAGTTAACCGCATACAAATTCGCTGGTCCGGATGGCATTCCCCCAATCCTCTTGAAGAAATGTTCCTCTTCACTTGCTAAACCACTGCGGAAACTCTTCCATTTATCTTATTCTACTGGCCGTTTCCCATATAGGGGGAAGTCAGCGAACATCCAGCGAATTCCCAAAAATGGTGTCAAATCGTTCTCCTCTTCTTATCGACTCATAGCGCTACCTTCTATTCTCTCGAAAGTAATGGAATCATTTATCAACCGTCAACTTCCGAAATATCTAGAAGCAAATGACCTCCTCAATGACCACCAATATGGCTTTCGTAGCAACCGGTCCACAGGAGATCTGATGGCGTACCTCACCGAAAAGTAAAGTCATTCCACCCACTACCTCGGCGAAAGCAAGGTAGTCGCATTGGAATTTCAAAAGCCTTCGACAGAGGCTCCTATGGAGTGGACAATTTCCTTATCCAATGGTTAAGAGACTATCTTTCCGGCCGTTCAATTCAAGTGGTTCAAATCTGGCTCCCATCAAATTAATGCAGGTGATCCCCAAGGTTCCGTATTCTCATTCACTCTCTTCCTGATCTCTATAAATGATCTCTTGCCCATTACCCACACCCCAATTCACTCGTTTGCAGATGATAGCACGTTGAGTTTCTCATACTCATATGAACATTCCCAACCAAACTCTGCGAGTGTTATTTGTAACTAGGAGTTTATGCTTGATACATTGAATTCCGACGCAAACAAGATACATCAATGGGGATTATCTAACCGAGTAGAATTCAATGCCCCGAAAACTCAGTGTTGCTTCTTGTTAAAGGCGAACGCCAAAGTAAATATACTGTCGATAAACGGCACTTGGATCGACGAAGCCAAGGAACTATCTATCCTCCGCACTCGAATTAATTCGACTCTTAATTGGAATGACCACATATTTGAAGCTGCGAAAAGTGCGGCCAAATGTATAGGGTTCCTTAAGAGATGCAAACGATACTTCACTCCATCCAACCTGCCCGCTATTTGCAAGGCACATATTCGTCCCAAAATAGAGTTCAACTGCCATATTTGATCAGGTGCACCCAAAACTACGCTACACGTGCCCGATAGGATGCAAAAACGAGCAATGAAACTTATTGGAGATCCAGCCGTAAGTGGTTTAATTTCGTCGTCAGAACACAGGCGTATCATTCCTATTTATTTTGTATAGGTATTATCAAGATCGTTGCTCAACTGAACTTGTTGAATATGTTCCGCCCCTTCAGACATTTTCCCGCGATAGCCGTCAATCTGTAAATCCGCAGAAGTTCAGGTTGAAAGTGGACTTCAGACGCACAAATAAACATACAGTCATTCTTTAGCCGAACTACACAAATGTGGAATGCTCTACCTGGTCATGTGTTTTGAGGTTGTTGTAATGTCCAAGCATTCAAGACCAATATACATCGACAACTCCGTTCCTTGTCCACTTCCTCTCTATCCGCTCGCACTATGCTCTGATATTTAATGGTACCTGATGGGACTGCGCGCGTTAGTGTAAAAAATAACCTGACAGTGAATAGTTTCTTTTTGTATTAGCGTGAATAAAAGAAAAATATTCAGTGCGCAGTAATACTGAAAAGCGAGGGTAATTCTCACCATCAGCCTCTTCTTTTTACAGAACTTCTTCCTCATGATTCTTCATTTCATGTGTGGAAATTAAATATTCAGTTCATTCCAGGTGGATGTCATCAAATTATTCATCATTCTCTAGGTCTTGAGATTCATGCAGTTAATTCCCATGGTTTCATTCATTTTTTATTCTTTTCCTCTACATCCACCTATTTTTTCGTTTTATTCTCATTCTGTACATCTTTTGCTATGACTGAATGTGTAACTCCTTCCCCTTCAACTAAAGTTAAATTCCTTTCTCCTCAAATAAAGTTATGATACCAGTAATGTGATAAAGACTAGACTGTTCCTTTGCTTCCTCTTACCCTTCGACGTTTATCTCCCTCCCTTTTGTCTTTCTCTTTCTCACCTCCTGTGTTATTTTTTTTTTTTTTTTCGTTCGAATCCCACCGCTGCCATCGGTCTAGTGGGATTTGCCGTGCATTTTTAACTCATCTCCTTTGTCGGAGTGATCGGATTCCTTTTCTTTCTCTTCTTCAGCAGAAAGAAATATTTTTTAAACACATTTTCTTCGGCCGTAGATTGCATGTCTTTGTCAACTTTTATATCAATATCAACTTCACTGAAAGTTGTATCATAGTCCATTTTTCTACTTTTCTCATAGCCATCAGCCAATCATTCAAATGCTTCAAAATGGACATCTATGGCGTTTCTAACAGATACACACATGGTACACAACCAAATAGTGAAGAACAACACAAGTCGCATATACAAAGGTCAGAGGCGTATACCATCGCAATTAATATAGCAGTTCAGCATCAGTTGAGTGTACGATCGCATTCGTACACGAATTCAGTGCAGTAGTTTGATGTGTAACATTGGTTCAATTTTTTGGCGATTTGATCTGCCGTAAACCGACTACCGTCGGTTCGAATTACACGTTCTTCACTATCGTCGCAAGCACTATGCATCCCTTTTGTTTAAAGTACTTTTTTTTGTTTTTCTTCTTCTTTTTATTGCGGAATTTCCTCCATTTCCCACCTTTTCATTACTATCGTTACTTCTCCGACATTTTTTTCATTCTACACCTTTCCGATTTCTCTGCCCGTTTCTCCTCCGTGGGCTTTTAATGTGCGCTTGCTTTTTCTAGTTCCGCCGATTTTCCTTCTCCACGGTTTTTTTCTTTTTCTGCCGTTTTTTCATTCAGTTGTGTAAGTTCTTCTTCGCGTTATTGACCTTAAACCAGGCTGAGAATGGTTATTGTCATACTGCGTCTCTATTTCCCGTGGACCTTTCCCTAGTGGACGGTACACAAGGTAGTTCGAGTTGGCTGATGACAAAAAATTCCTCGAAAAAACAAGATCTGAAATAAGAAAGGAAACCATACATGTATGTCTTCCTTTTCTCAACACATTTTTCAGCTATTTGAGTTCCTCTCATACAAGTCTGGTCCACGCCGCGAGGATTTCCAATTCCTGCCGGGCAGCCATCGATTTTACCTCGGTCTCTGCCCTACCTATTTACCGAACCAATAAACCAATCGTGGAACGATTATGTACAGCCTTTCCCGTTCTTCTCTCTCAGCACCGTTTACGGAAGTTGCTTGCCCCCTTCTAGGTGGTACGTTGCTATCTACCACATGTTTGGCAGATGAAGCTTCTCCAGTTTCCTATTGCTATGTCGGCACGTCATCAGTGTTTTAATTGTATGTTTTTATTTTTTATTATAATAACGTGTTGCCAATATGTCACCTACCTTTATTACGACGCTTCGCTAGTAATAGCATTCATATTGAATAGCCTCTCAAGCATTGTCTCCCGTATTTCGGTTCACATGCTTCGAATGGAATTTCATATCGATTGTCTAACAGTCGTGGAATGGGTTCGCCCGTTTCTGTGTTTCCAGTCCCGGGTTCAAATCTCGAATTGTAGATTCCACGTTCCGGTTTTCGAGATTCATTTTCCAGCCCCGTACTTGAGGTCTCGAATAACTCAGTTCCGTATTTCAGATCTTTGGATATCACCCTTGGGGTCTCATATTTTGAGTCACATGGACTGAACCTCATAGATCGAGTGTCATAGATCTAGTTTTTTGTAATCGAGTTTCGCCCTTACAGCGTCGTCCTTCGCGTGCTACGGATCGACTGTCGAATTTTAAACTCGTGTATTTCCAGTCTCTTGAGTAAATCTTGGGCTTCGGGTTTTGGGGGAACGAGTTTCATATTGCATATGGTGGGGCATAAATAATTGGAAATGGCAACACTTGATTTCTTAAAGACTGTTAGAGGAAGTGGCGGCGAATTGTGCTTCGCTTCATGCAGTTTTAGTCACGATGGAGCCCTTCATGGGACAACAGCGTCCTTTTTGTGTAAAACAATTGTACAAAAACAACGATTCCTACGTTACTGTACGACGCCTATTTAGAATTGAATACTGATTACACCGTGTAAGTGAGTGTTCAAGTGTTAATTTAATCACACCTTGGATCAAGAAGTTCGAGCAAACGGGATCGACAACGAATAGTAAACAAACAGAACGGCCACGTTCAAGAAGAAGCGACGAGAACAGGAGGAGATAGCCGCGATTCGAAGAAAAATAGAATTTTTTCAGGAAAAAAAGAGGCTATTAAAGGGCAAGCGTGCCCCAACGTTAACCCAACGCAGTGACAGGAACATAGCAGCGAGGCCATTTGACGCAGTCCAGCTTTATACACCCAACGTTGGACTCACAGGTTCCCTTTTCTTTTCCTTTTTTTTCTCATTATATTGTTCAAACTTTTAATTTCTCGTTTTGGTGAGCTCCTTCAGAGCCGCCGAACATTAAACCCTTTTAAATATAAATACTATATAAAACAATAGAGAAGCTCATTGGTTAGACCTATAAATACATTTTTCACTCTTTAGCAAGTTACATCCAGAGTTTTAAAAAAATTATATAATATATATATATATATATATATATATATATATATATATATATATATATATATATATATATATATATATATCTATATATATATATATATATACAAATAATTATTGTAACGAGAACGAAACTATTAAGAGTGGACTCTGCCAGAGCTGCGTTGAGTGGACTTAACTACATTGAATCTTAATAAGAGAGAGTAGCATAGTAACAAGGATAAAATTGAAACTTCTCTAGCAGCGATTTTAGTAATTCTTTAAAAATTTTTGTAGCCAGACTTGCCTCATTCCATTTTTTATTTCTTTTTTTGCTAGTATAAATACACAATTGCAAAGAGTATTAATAAATCAAGGCACATAACACAACAAGAAATAAGCAGAACCTATCGTACTTTAGTAATAACATTAGTAATCTCCTTCTAGATACGGACCGGTGCGCAACCCGTGTACGTCATATTCGCGATTTCTTGCAGCCTTCCGTGCCGCCTCACGCCGTGGTTTCCTTTCAACGCGCAGCGGTCGTGTGGTTTAAGCAGGGTAAGTGGATCCCTTACCACACTGACTCCATTATATCATCGTCACACGCGCACCCTACCCTCAGCACCCGACGCCTTTACCTGCGGCGATTTTCTTTCTCCTCGCTCGTCCCCTCACAAACAAGTAGAAACTCTTCCGTCGCGCGACCAATATTTCTCTGATTCAAAATTGTCATGGCTCAATCAACAAGATCCGGACAGGCTCAGCGAGAACAGGCTCAACAAGAACAGCCTCAGCCTCGCGCGGAAGCGCAAGAATTAGAAGACGCCTCCAACCTCGGGCATCCCGAGGCACCGACACCTGGACCAAACAATCCAAGCAGGGCCCTAACACACACCTGGTGCGTGTACCATCGACGTTTTGGGGCAAAAGCTAGTAAGTGTAAACAGCCTTGCTGTTGGAAGCGACTAGCCCCTGTACAAACCCCATCGTTAAACTAGAACGGCCGACCGTCACCCACGCGCGAACGATCAGCGTTCCGCAAATCAGGGCGCTTAACAATTGGGGATTCACTGACAGAGATTAATTTTCCTGTCAACACTGGCACGTTGGAGTACCAATGCCAGCAATCTCTCGCACTCCCCATATCCTGGCACATTGGAGAACCAATACCAGCGATCTTCTACTTCAACTCCTGGCACATTGGAGTACCAATGCCAGCGAGCCTTCCACACCCAACTACACTCGACGGCCTTCGAGTTGCTTCCCACTTTCACTCAGCGACGTCCGGTTACACACGCTTTCACCACTTTTCCGGATGACTATTACTATTAATAACCCCCAGCTACTACACGTAACAAAATAGCAGTAAGACGCCGGCTTCATCCCACATCCTTGCACATTGGAAAAGCAATGCCAGTGATCTTCTACCTCACCTCCTAGTACCTTGGAGCACCAATGCCAGCAAGACTCCTACCCTAAACCCTGGCACATTGGAGAGCCAATGCCACCGGTCTTGCATTCCTCACCTCCTGGCACCCTGGAGTACCAATGCCAGCGATCCTCTATCCCTAGCTCCTGACACTTTAGGAAAACCGATGTCAGTGAGCCACATTGGACCCGACTAATTGGAAAATACCACTCGTCGGCCCATAATCAAACCAAATACCACCATGGACTGTACCGCACATCTTTTGCCCTTGTCAGCATCACCGCGGCGTAAACGGGTCCATTGGCAATTTTTCATTTGTACCTAGTACTCTTTAATTCTTCGTTTTCTTTTTCCTGCACATCACCATCAGAGCAATACTTTGCCCTACCTTTTTTATTGTGACTACGTCGCTGGGGGGGGGGGGGGGGGGGTACAGTGGCGGTTCCCTTGAACGCATCTAATCATCTTCCCATTGCCTATGTTAAAACCCCCATCTATGGCATACAAAAGGCATAAAAACAAGTATTGTGGCAGTTCCATTGAACGCCACTACTTACCTTACAGCTATGATAAAGAAATAGTTTCCTAATACACATAAAAAACGTGTACTTACCTTCCATAGTTGTACCCATAAATTTAGAAATACTTTGATCAATAATTCTAGCTGACATAAAATCAGCAACTAATATTAATTTCCCTGAAAGCAATTTGGTCGCACCATCTAGCAACCAACATCGTCGGAACAATATCCATGGGATATGCCTTTACGCACCTGCCGCACACATGCAGGAAATGTTTTATCTTTCCTTTTTGCATCATGCCTACATCGATCGGTCATCCAACCGACAATTAGATGAAGGCATGTGGCTGATTGTCCAGGCAAGTCGAGTTCCCTAAATGGTAAACCTGCATCGAGAATTCGACTATGTGGAGATACCATCAACATGTGCACGATCAGCAATAATCGGTGATCGTGCAAACATTTCAACCCCTTGTTGAGATATTTTGCACCAGCTGTAACCACGCGGATTTGACGATCCACGGTCCGCATACTGTGGACACACACACACACCATGAGCAACAGAAGCAAACATCGTTTATGTTTCGCGCCCTACGTGGTGATGCTAAAGAGGACCTTCCCATATATGGTCATCGAAGCGATGGATGGAATTGTGGTGTTCTGTCGCTTCGGTGGCTGAACTCAATCGAAATACGGATTCGGTGGAGGCAAGTCGGGGCCTCCACGTTAATCTAGAGAGTCGTGTTTTAGATACGTTGACGCGCCGACGCACTTTAGCTCGCCGTGCCCAGATTGGATACGTTTTGCAAATTTCAGTACCGTGCCAAGTGCATGTTAACTTCAGTAACATTTAAATCTTTTGTTTGTAACAAGTTTAAATACAGAGCCAAGTGCCTCCTAAATTCAGTAACTTTCAAACCACTTTGTAACCAGTTTCAATACCGTGCCAAGTGCGTGTTAAATTCAGTAACACTTAAATCTTTTGTTTGTAATACGTTTAAATACTTGTCTCCCAGTGCGTTTTGGAAATTTTTGTTAACGCTTAAGATTTTGTAAACATTTATTTCTCCGTTTTGAACTATTAAGTAATGAGAAACATTGATGAACAGTGGAGTGTTTTATTTTCTTGCTGGTTGAAGTTCTGACAGTTGATTGGGGAATCTTAGTGGACCCGTACACGTGCTTGCACATACTAAGGCTAAATCATAAAAAATACCCACACATCCTTTACTTGATGCTCCGTGTTTTTTCCTTGCACTTTCAATCTTGTCAATCTAGCCTCGTAGATCACGTTTTTTGGGTCGTTCCTATATTGAAAGCCTGAAATGTCAGTCTTAAAATATTTCATCGCCTTCTGCATTGCATATTTCGTTTTTCTTGGGACGGAAATGATTGCCAGGTAAGTCCACACCTCAGATTTCTTCCAATATGTTGTCACCATAAGTGCATCCTCGCTAGCGTCAACGAAAATGTGCAGTTGAGATTGGACACGAAAAGGTTCGATAAAATAATTACATGGACTGATGTGCTGAATGAATGTTCTTTGTACTGAAACAGCATTATTTATTAACCTATTCGCGATCTTTAAAAAGTATCTTATCCAAAAATACTTCATGCGACAAGATTTTAAGCGTTGAAAACACTGAGCGGAATTCCAACATTTCAACGACGGACGGGTATGTAAACATCTGGATCCAACATTCTAATCTTATAGATACAAATACAAAAAACTTTTGAGATAACTTAAAATTTATTTTATCACGTTGTCCTGATCGCATGTGCAACGTGTTGTAGGCGCCTTTCAAATTTTCAGTCAGGGAATAGTCGTAAAGTTAAGGCAATTTCGATGACTCGTGCAACAAAAATTTGAAAACAATTCGTTCACGAATTGACCCCACACTAATCGCCTATTATCACATTCCCTATCATCCAACAAATGCAAATGATTCACATTTGTAGCGGGACTGATGAAAGAAGCGATACTTTCCAACAATACTTAAACCCGTAAAAGATATAAAAAAAATAAATGAATTTTTTTTTTCGAAAATGTTGACGAAATTTCCATCGATAAATATCTCATTAAATTGCGATGCGTAAATATCCTTCCAAATCGTGTTGTGCTAACAAACTATGTCTAACCGAATCAGTCCTCTGTGAGAAAAGCGGAAGTTGTGACAGAGTTGCCAGATCGAATCCCGGAAGCAAACTGAATTCAAAAGAGATTGTTATGGGGTTAAGAAAAAATCCTGATGAAATATTCATCAGTAATTCTTTCATAAAACTCGACCTACATTCACATCAACGAACGTCTTTTAAGCCAGACGATTTAATTAAAACCAAAGGGCCGGCCCTGAATTATGACAAGCCAGTTCTTAATGTGCCCAATAACTTTGGATCCTTTTTGGCACGTTTTTTTCTTATATTGCTGCTGTTATTTAAGAACTCTGCTTGTGCAAGCAATTTCGCCACGTTATTTCATTAGGACTACCATCAGATGTCTCCGCCATGATTTCCCAGGGAAATGAGCATCTCGTAAACATTTATGCTGTCGGACGCTGCTTAAACAACTTATTCGGATGAGATACACATCCTTTATGGGCGTAACCATGGGACGTACTATCAATTTCAATTCACCGATGGGGCATTAAGCTGTCGCATAGTCATTTTGCTTAAAACGCTCATAACTTTCTGGTCTCCTCAAAATCGATTCATTGAGAGGTGTTTTCCAGTTCAGAATTTCAAAATAAACTCAAAGCCTCACGATTATTAATGTCGCCCCCATTTATATTCTTTCTCTGTTTTATTATTATCAGTCTTCCTCAACAACGAAAAAAGAAAAACAACGTTAACAGCAGTGAAAAGCACGAGTATCTAAACATAGATCGCGATAAATCTCATTTCGGTGGTTGGCATTTCAAAATAGAGCGCCCAACTCTCGATAACGTGTTCAAAAGAGCCTCATTTCGACGCTTTATCAAGGGAGGAAGAACGATGACTAATGCAGTCATTTGAAAACGGATGCACGCTGATTTAAGATATAAATTTACCGTGCGACTATCTGGAGCGAAACTCTAAAGGACGATCGTGCACCTCGGGAATTGTCGACATAAAGTAATTTCGCTGTCGAATACGTTTATGACCCCAGCTCATAGATGGAGGTTGCAGCTAAGTGACTATTTAATGACAAGTGAGACAATTAACCCTGTCGGGCCTCTGGCAGGGAATTGCTTGTCTGGTCGCGGAAACTTCGTCGGGAAGTTGATTCGTCAAGAAACGTTCTCATAAGCTGTCTAATCTTTGTATTTGTTTTTGAACGAGAAATGACCCAACATACCTGCGACACAAATATATCCCCGATTTGAGACAGTTGCTGGGGTTTATAAACAATATTTTAGTGCCAGTGTTCGAAGTTTCAGATAAAATGATGTGGTGCCGGAAGGTAGTTCGTTTGGGAACAACTATTTCGACAGAATGGAGTTTCCAAAGTCAACCATATTTTGTTTGTTTCATATCCACGCATATTGCAAAGTATTAAAAATGGTGCCAGCGATTGGAGAGAAGGATTTAATCTGTCAGGTGGGCTTGGGAAAATCCGTCTGTTGTCACAACGATTGCCTCAACAGACCGATCGAGAAATCCAAGTATATGAATCATCGTGGTACAGCGTCAGTGTGTTACTAATAGTTCAATTTTAGAAAAAGGGATTTAATTAATAAGCTGGTATTTCGACCTACAAGTAGGTCCCCAAAACTGACTTAAATAATCTGCTATTTGTATAAAGCGACTTAAGGATCATCCTTAAAATGGAATATGTCAACAAAATACATTCCTTCTAAATCCGCATCACATTGTCCAGACTAAATGCTTTAGTTTGTAGAAAAACAGGTTTAGCGGGCGTACTGAAAAATGCCCCAGGATTGATCGGCGTTCCAAACAGGGTAGTAAAAAGTTTATACTGGGCAATACAGAAATATGCAATACTATTTCTACCACGTCTCTGAGAAAGATAGTAGATAGATAGAGAGAAAGCACAAAGATTAGTTCGGATTCCAAAGTGTAATACACTGCTTCAAGTTCCGTCATCCAACCACCAAATATATTTGGAGAGCGTAGGAGGAACAAGTCTGGAGGCTGTAATCCTCATGGGATTGGAGTAGTATACTAAGTAAAGAGCAAGATCTTCCCAATGGCGGTATTATAAATCGAATTGCCGACGAAGCGATGGCTGGTAGGACGAAGAAGTATTACGCAACCATTAAGTCGGAAGTGAAGAATGCATTTAAATCGAACCACTTTAACACTTTGCATCAATAAGACCTTTGGTTTCTATTGATTTGCAATTCATCTCTCAATGGCACGTACATTTCTTTACCAAATTTCTTACAGAAACAGAACGTCTTCTTGGTGCGAATGATTCTGAAGCTCTACAATCTACATCTGTTCAAAAACTACTCCAACCGTTATTTTTGAAGATTGACCATCATATACTTATAAGAAACCAAAAAACTGTTCTATACTTCACAACTGAGATAAAAAAATATGACATGAGGGTGACCAAAGAAAATTCCATATGTTAAGCGGAGTGCCGCACGGTTGAATTCCCGCCTCAGTTTTCTGGAACATTCCATATTTGAAACTTCGACAAACCAACAAAAATAAAGATTTTTCGCTACCAGAGCGATATAGCAGGTAAGGCGCGATATTTAAATTAACCAGAAAACATAAGGAAATTATAAGGAAGGCACCGTCCTCCATGTGATATATATCGTCTAAACACCAGTATGGTCATCATGCTGAAGAGCTGTGGGGATGAAGCATTGTGCATCGGCGTACGGCGCTGATTCTCTTCTTTCCTCCATCATAAATCAGAGTTCTCCGGGCACCAAATGAAACCGAGTTCATCCGCGAATCGAAGAATGAGGAACAATGAGATACCATCGATCCTTCCGCAAGCTGTTCACCAACACAAGAGTAAAACTCCGCCACAAGGCAGTTAAATGAAACACACTCGAGTTAGTTAATACTTTTATTTTATTGATTCGCAGTTTTTAATTTAACTTCGCTCGAGGTTATTTCTCTCGCGATTTCAAGTGTTGTTGACATGGTTAATATGTTCTAATTTGTGGAAAACGATTTATATCTACTTAACACTGAGAACGAACATTCACTGAATAAAACTTTGGCATGTAAAAGGGGACCGGGTAAGGTAACTTTTATTCGCGCAGGCGACTCGCACGATTCAAAAATACACTCGCAGCGCTACGGAGAGCGGGAGGACCGACTGGATCGGTAGGATGTTGAAATACCACTCAATCGAGGGTTGAAATCTGGATCTTGATTCACCCTCGATTCGGTGGCGGTGAATATCCTCTCGGCTAAGGATATGTTTACTTACCACAAGAGAAACGTAAATTCTCTCTTTATGGAATAGAAAACCAGATCTCGTAATGAAGATCATGGTGTATGCATGTATGGGTGATCGTACAGATCACAGTGTTTATCGATGCGTTTCCGCAAAGGATAAACGAAACCTGAAACGAGGGAAAAGAACAAAGGGATCGTATAGATCATTGTTTAGGCTGTGTTGGTGGCTATCATAGACGGCAATTCATCGGAGAAATAGTGCTAAAAGCAAATAAGGGCATCATTACAGTCGTGCATGAGTGGTGCAGATGCGTTAATAGATGTATCGCCATTAGAAAGAGGTGCTAATGGGTTTTAAATGTTTATGTCATCTCGGACTGCTATAGGAACTGAGTTCTTGTTTGTACTAGGAAATGCTAGAGGATTCGGTTTCGATGATAATGCTTTGGATGCGGTAATTGTTTGTCGATTGGACAAACGAATCGCGGATCGGTTTATTGCAGCTGTATAAACAAGCTGTCCGACCAAGCATTTTAACGATGACAAAGGGTGCCGAATGGTTTGGGATTTATGATTGCCGTATGATGTGAAGAATTCTTTACAGGGAATTTGAATAACGCATTAAATGCGTAAATGCTGTAAGAATACTTTTTAGGGATTTTCAGATAATGCTTCGAATGCATTAAATGTCTTTGAGAAAGGAAATGTTTCAGGTATGCTGGTGCTTGAGATGCAAAAATTGGCAGACATGTAGAGGCTGCTCTGGTCAAGGCTAGAAAAACGTTTGCTATGACAAGGAGGCTATTTCACAGTAGCCAACTTGACAGCAGGGTAAAAGTCATATGCTACATGACGCTAATCAGGCCAATGCTCATATATGATTGTCCAGTATGGTTTAACATAGGTCCAAATCTGATGGAAAAGATTCGAGTGTTCGAAAGAAAATGTCTGAGAAGCTGTCTCAGATTATATCGAACACCGGAATCGGAATACAAAAAGTATTACTCAAATGAGACTTTATATAATGAAGCCTGCATAAATAGGGTGGATAATTTTATGATTAAATTAATCAGAGGACATATTGCGAGAGCAATAAGCTCGTCCAATGACCTAATTTTCGGGGCTTATTATCCGAATACCCTGTACTATGAGAACGTGCGTCGCAACGGTTTTATTCCACCAGAGGCGTTCCTTGATTTGGACATGAAAGGGCTTATACAGGATAGATCCGGAATTCCGCTGATCTATCATGTAAGTAGATCATCCGTAAACGGGCGATTGTGCTACGACCGGGAAGTAACGCGTACCGAAGAAGAGCTCCTGCGCTTCAGTAGGGCTATCTCCCACAGAGACCGGGACGATAGTATTAGACAGCGTCAACAGTTCTGGTGGTTGAATGGCATATAAACACCTAGATACCAAAGTCGGTATAGAATCACACTATCATCAGCTAGCTTACATAGACTTAGCTTTTCTAGAATTAGGGTAGTATAAGATTTAAGTTAAGTTAAGCTAAGTGATTTTACATAAAATTAAAAAAAAAAAAAAAAAAAAGTAGGTAAGTTAAATTTTAAGAAAAAAAAATTGACAAAGTTTTTCAAATTTTTCTTTGTCTTTCAAATAATTATAAGTATTGCCACAAAGTTCTGTCGCCGAAAGGCAAATTATACAAATATTAAGTACTGTTTAGAGCGTCTGCGAAGGACCAGTAAGTTATTATATAAGATAATTAAGCTAGAATTTAAGCATTTTTTGTCTAGCCTTTAATTTTGAAACTAAGAATATAAAAAGAAAATAAAAAAATGTTAAAAAAAAAAAATGATGCAAAAATTGATTGCGACTATGGAGGGTTATTCAGGTGAGCTTTAACAACCCCCCCAGAGCAACTACAGCTCAAACTTATCAATGAGTTTTAGAAGTACAAGGGGATGTCTGTGGTGCCTTGATTCCATTTGACGTGTCTTGAGAGCCGTCGTGCAAAAAGGACACATTTAAAATATTCGTTTATGGCCCTTGCACCCAATTTCCCCTAATCCTAAACTCAAATCCGCAAAGCCATTATCCCGATCCAACAAAATTCCTGGTAAACGAATCAAATATTTGTTTATCATCCATATACATCAATTTCCGGTGAACCCCAAACAAAAACAAACAGATGGTAAGTTGAACCAGATGCTGAACTACCATACTCACACCCATAATTCCGAGAATTTGCCTAACCGAATTCTTATCAGCCAAAGTATCTTTTCCGAGATTTTGCTTTCTTTTCGATCTCTTCGCGAAACAAAATCCCGATAAGATTTTTAATAAAAGGATGATGAATTTCAGATTTGAGGATCATTGTCCAATAGCAAAAGTTGGGAAACCAACGTATCACCCCTCAAGCTTTCGTCCTATTTCGCCCCTCAATTGCATCAGCAAAATATATGAAAAATGCATAAACGAGAAGCTAAATAACTTTATCAGTGCCAGGAATCTAATACTTGATTTCCAGTTTGGATTTAGAAGAGCGCACAGCACCACCATGGCTCTCAACATATTTCAAAACCACGTCTGCTTTGCCTCTTTAATAAGGAACCCATCATTGCGGTGAGCCTGGACATTGAAAAGGCTTTTGACACGACGTGGATCGAAGGTCTCATTTTTAAATTACTGAATACCGGCTTCAGTAGAACGCTGTGTGGTATCATCTACCAGTTCGTTCTAAACAGAACCTTCCAAGATCGAGTGAATGGAAAGATATCCCGACTTTCAACACCGCTGCAGGCAAACCACAGGATTCCATTTTACGCCCAATCTTATGTAATATCTACACGTCAGATATTCCTCGCCCTATGGACGCGAGAGTAAACCAGATATGCTATGCGGATGTCGTCCTAGTATACACGTCATCCAAAAGCCCTAAACTCGTAACAAATCGACTCAACCGCCACCTGGACGAACTGTATCAGTATTACAGTCGATAAAAAATAACCTATCCAAAGCAGTAGCTATCATTCTGAGTAGTAAACACTTCCAACCTACTTCGCGATATTCACAGAATATTCGAATAAAAATGGGAGATACCACGATTAGACCACAGGACAGGGATCATCTATACCCCGAAAATAAATTTCACCAAACATGTGACCCACATTCTTCAAAGCGGCCTCCCTCGGTCTAGGCCACTGCACAACATTTTGAAGTGGAGCAACAAAGTTGACACCAAGGTTAAGCTTCTCTTCTCTAAGCAGCTAATCCGATCTGCAATATCGTACGCCTTTCCCATATGGTCCTGCATATCTTCGGCCCAAATGGAAAGACTTCGAGTTTTCGAAAGAAACCTCCTCAGAAAGTGCATCAACCACTCTAGAACTATCTGAGCTCTCACCTATATGATGGTGCCTCCATTACCCCTATCGACAAGTACTTGGTACAATCAGCATACAAGTGCCTCGAAAAGATCCAGAACAGCGATAACTTACTTGTACGGAAGTCTTGCGTTCTTGACCCTTCTCTCTCTCGATCTCTTCGGATCAAACCACCACAATTTCTTATTCAGTACAAAACTGTAGAAAGCACCCTTCCCAACAACATTCTCTTCTATAATAGAGGATTCCTGGACACTTCCCGTAGGATATACTGCTAACATGCCACACAGCCACACGCACGCACAGTACAAGACAGCACACACACCGACGAAAGCGCAGATCATCAGACCCCAAAGACGTGACCTGCGTTTACTACCGCACTCAAGACCTTATACGATTTCTTTCCCACCATTCCTCCATTCAAGTAGTTAGAGAACACCTGTACTAACCCTGTCCACACTATCCTTAGATACATCCCCCCCTTTTTCTTTTTCAGATATCTCGAGACCGAGCCCAACATCTTCATGGATGTGGGTAATTCTGGTTATCGCAAGATGACCAGTAGCCAGAGATAAGATGAAGGACACATATGTCCTTGTCTCGCCAAAGTCGACCTCTCGCCACCCATTTTTTTGTTTTTTGATTCGAGTATCAGTGGTAATTGGCGTCCTATGAGTGAGGACGCCAATAAATCAATTAAGAACATAATAATCAGTCTCTAGGTTGGCGTTCCGACGTTTAAGGACGCCAAACAATTAAAATAAATTGGATTGGAAAGGACGACAATATATTAAACTAATAACAGTCAAAATTAAAGTATTTTCATTTTCTATTGGAATCGGCCGAATTTCAGGTCTCTTTTTTCAGCAATCGGTCGTCACTCTTCGCTCAGGTCTGCGGAAGCACGGTGGCAACCGCAACGAGCCTTCTCAGGAGCGGTCTATTACAGAGACCCTCGTCCTTTTATGGACAAGAAAACACGGTCCCTGACAGAAAGGCTATTACAAAATATTACAAAATTACGAATCGACAACAAATCGTCATCGAAGACATTAATTAATTAACGCCGAACGAAAATCGAATAAGATAATGCATCAGAGCCGTATACCATAGCGATAACATAACAATTCACATCAGTGGAATATACTTGAGTTTAAAAATCGAATTCCACACAAGGCCAGTAGCCTGGTGGGTTGTGCTTTGGTTCAATTTTTGGTGATTCTAACTGCCATAGCGTCAGTTCGGATAACACGTTCTTCACTATTTTCCCAAACGCAATAATAGTCCTTAAGAAGCGTTCTTCAGAACTACCCCCTGTTCTTGCCAAACTCTTTCACTTATCTTATGCACGGAGGACATTTCTGGTAAATCGCTCGAGTTCACCCAATCCCAAAGAGGGGAAAGAAGTGTGTACCGCAAAATTATCGACCGATAGCATTACTGTCTATGTTATCGAAGGTAATGGAAAAGATCATCAATGCCGAGTTAGTTAAGTATTTGGAGTGCCACGAATTATCGTCAATACGGATTCCGTGCCAGGCGGTCCACGGGAGACCTTTTGATGGCATAGTGAGTCAAGAGCGATCGCATTGGATATCTCCAAGACTTTTGACCGCGTCTGGCACGGGGCATTACCGAGCAAACTTTATTCATATGGTATTTCCCAGCAGATTTGCGACTGGGCGAAGAGCTTCTTCGAAAGTCGATAGATCCGGTTTGTTGGTGATTGTGAGTTTTCGGATCTGTATCCTGTTAATTCCGGGTGCCTCGAAGTTCTATTTTGGGTCTAACCTTATTTTTGCTTCACATGAATGGTTTGTTCGAGTCAACGGATAACAAATTGTTAAATTTTGCGGAAAATAGTACGCTTGTTTCCCCTGTTTCCACTGACCGGCGGATTAGTGCATCAACGTCGAACCAGATGAGATGTAGCTAGGTCAACTCTCTGAATCGCGATCTGGATAAGGGCCTGTAGTGGGGAAACGAAGACACAGTATACAACATTCACAAGGAAAAGTGGATCATCGATTCCAAAGCTGATGAAGAATGGCCAGGCCCTCGAATCTGGGGAAAGCTTGAAATAGCTCGGCGTCACAGTCTGTGGGGATATATCGTGGCATAAACACGTGTTGAACATCGCCAGATCCACCTCAGGAAAACTGCGCTATCTTTTTAGAGTCAAGAAATATTTTACTCCGGCTCAACTTCTTCTCTTGTATGAATCCCAAATTAGACTCGCGCTCGAATATTGCTCTCATGTTTGGAGCTCTGCTCTTAAATATACCCTCGACCTACTTGAGAGCATATAGAGACGAGGCATCAGCCTGACCGGGGACACGGCGTTGACGTCGGGACTACAGCCACTATCACATCGAAGGCGCGTAGCCGACCTCTGTCTGTTTTACAGATATTGTCACGGGTACTGTTCTTCGTAGATTCGTAGTATTGTTCCACGTAATCCGGTTTATATGCGCTCCACAAGACAATCCGACGGATGGCATTAATCTGCGGTTCATCTCCCGCCGGCCAGAATATCCCTACATCAGAACTCATTCGGTTACAGAGCGGGAAAGCTGCAGAATTCCCTCCCCCCTCGAGTGTTTCTGGAGCGTTACAATCTGCAACTGTTCAAGAAGAACTGCAACGACTATTTGGTGTCATCTCGGGGCGCCGTGTCAGCACTATAGGTTCGCCTCTCCTGAGAGAAGTGTATACAAAAAAACAGAAAAGAAAGTGGAAACTTTAAATCATCCTTGGCGTATCTTCGGCTACATGGACAGGAAAGTTCGTGGCCGTGTCGTTATCTCTTAAAAAAGAAAGAGGCGTTGGAAGAGAAAAGATTCCGAGAGATGGGAAATGAAGCAAAGGAAAACCTCCAAAGAACAAACAGGGGTTGAATTTCTTTCTGTAGGAGGAGTGGTTAAATATCCGTTGAAGTGTGTGAACGCTTAGCAGGCGAAAAAGAAAGTATGTCGTTTGATTTCACGAGTCGTGTGCGTCTAACTTATTATGCAGTCAAAAACAAAACTCACAAGTAAAACTGTTGATCGTCAAAAAGAAGCAAATGACTTTTCTGTTATAGTGTTGGGTGGTAAAGTCTTATTCGAAAACCAACAAATATAGGTCACTATTAATTTTAACCAAGGATGAATATTTAAATCGCCACTGTTAATTGATCGCCGTCGCTTAGTTACTTCTTTAAGTGTGTGGACCATAATCCTAAACATTTCTGCCTAACGATACCAAACATATTTTTGTATACATTATTTGTATCTTTTCCTCATACGTTCTTATTTTTTGACTGCAATTAGTACGTCCCGTAGTAAAAATGACTTAAACTTTACGTCGCATCCTCAGAATGGACCGGTACACGCTTCATTTACCCCCACCTTACCATATATTGATTTTATTGGAATTTGCTTTTGGCTCTCGCTGGCCTGAACCCCCCTCCAGTGAATCGTCAGGTGAACAAGTTTATAATGGCAAGGTAACGGCAATTTTCCCGGGAAGGCGGATTGTACCTAAAAATGTGTGTGCAATCGCTCATGGTCCTCGGTCAGAGAATTTTGTAATTTTGTGGTAAGATATACAACATTTGCGAGATACGGATTGAAGGGGTAGAAAACATTTTCCTTTTAAATCGTGAATATTCAAAATTGAATAGCACTGTACCACTTATGTGTAATAGAAAGTTTGGCCTTGAGTCGGCATTTTATGCTGAAACTGTATTTTGTTATGTTAAATATTTTGGATGGGATTTGAATTGGAAAAGTAAACGACCTAACAAAAATACAACACATTTTTTCTTAAAATTTATTTTTATTTTTCTACATAGTCTCTTTGTAACTCTACACACTTCGCCCAGCGATGCTCCCATCTCTCTAACCCGTCCAAATAGTACTCGGCGTTTTTCTCTGCAAAATAACTGCTCACGGAGGTGATTGCCTCCTCATTTGGCGAAAATCTCTGTTCTCCTAGGCCAATTTTTAGATTGGGGAACAAAAATAGGTCGCTTGGGGCTAGATCTGGTGAGTAAGGCGGATGGTCAAGCAGTTCAAAACGTAATTCGTGGATTTTCGCCATGGCAACCGCTAAGGTGTGAGAGGGTGCGTTGTCTTGGTGAAACAGGATTTTATTTTTCTGAAAATGTGGACGTTATTCTGCAATTTCTGCCTTCTGAGTTGGTCAAGTAATATGCGCAATATGCTCCTGTAATGGTTTTTCCAGTTTGAAGATAATCGATTAAGATAACTCCATGACTATCCCAAAAAACAGTCGCCATGACTTTCCCAGCCGAAAAAACAGTTTTTGTTTTTCTTGGAGCCGATTTCGCCTTTGGAGTCCACTGTTTTGCCTGTATTTTTAGTTCAGGTATAATGGTATAATGGTATAATGGTGTATCCAAGTTCCATCGACAGTAATTCATCGGCGCAAAAACTCGGATTTATTGCGCCTAAACCGCGCCAACAGAGCATTGGTAATGTTCATTCGAACACGTTTTTGATCTAGCGTTAGTAAACGCGACACCCACGCGCGGACAGCTTTCTCATGCCTATATCTCGATTTAATATGTCACAAACACGTTCTTTGAACATATTTGTAGCCTCTGCTATCTTTTTCACGTTAATTCGGCGGTCGTCAAGCACCATTTGGTGAGTTTGGGCGATTTTATCGTCAGTTGTTGCAGTTTTTGAACGTCTCGAACGTTCACCATCTCCCAAGCTCTCACGGCCACGTTTAAATTCAGCTACCCAAAATTTTACTGTAGTAAATGGTGGTGCAGAGACCCCATAAACAGATTCCAACTCATCTTTGATTTGCGTAGGCGTATTGCCTTTCAAAAACAAAAATTTAATGACAGCTCGATACTCAATTTTGTCCATGTTCACAAAAATACTCACATCGCTCCCTCAAACGACTGTCAAATAAAACTACGTGTCGAAAATGGATGATATTTTGGTGAGTAGCTATCAACAACATTCATTAGCTTTTATTGACGAGTGCTACTATCTTCACGTTCGCGTCAGAAACTTTTCAACTTATCGCATGGTATTTTTGATGGGTGTCGGCGTATGGCGCTATCGCGCCGGGCTATTTGTGTTTGCCCAACTAATGGGTTGGCGAACGAATTCGTTTTTAATATAGTGTCCTTCAGTAACCGTGCAGGCATGAGGAATTGGTAGTGGAATTGAACTCACGTCTCTGTGAATACGTAGGATTGAGGACACTAGTATGTATGGCTGGGCGAAAAGGTATTTAACCCCACAGTGATTTGTGAGGTTTGCTGGACCGCTACAAGCCTAGTATGATTGCTTAGCAATTCAACGGTGCAGTAGATGCAAGCACCATAACAACTCGAATGCCGGGCCCAAGCAACGGATGGGAACCTATAGCGTTTGCGACGATAGTGAAGAATGTGTGATTTGAACTGACGCTATGACGGTTAGAATCTTTTAAAGACTGAACCAATGCTCAAGACATCAAATCACTGCCGTGTGTTCGGCTCTTATTCTCTAGTACACCCAACTGATGTGGAATTGCTATGTTATTGATATGGGATACGGTTCTGATGCTTTGCTTATTCCATTTTCTTTCGGTGCTGTTCTTCAACATTTATTTGCTTGTGTACTGTGAGCCTGTGGGGAAGAAATATGTGCCCCGGCGTACGGCGCTGGGGGTTCACTTCATTCCTCCGTGCATATGTTCATTTGATACGTCACCGACACCAATGTGGGATTTTACCCACTTGACTGTCACTGCTCCGAAACTCCGATAAGTCAACTCAGTAGTTCATCCAATTTTTCTTCTTTATTAATAGTCCAAACAAAATAAAAATTCAACATAACACAACAGATGAAAAGAAACGCAATATAGTTTTATGTTCTTATATTTTACAATGAAACTGTACTTGGCAAATTCACTGCACTGGACAAAACGTATAAAAGAAAAAGGACACAGAATGGTTTGATGTCTTAATATTTTACAGTGCCAGAATAACTATCGCGTACGCACATCACTGCAGTTAAACCACCACACCTATTTATTCACGGTTTACGTGGAGGGCACCGCTTGCCTCCATGGAATCTGTTTAGAGACCGTTTTGATGTTTTCCGAGGGTTGCCTCTTATGTTTCGGGATTTGGCAACCCTAGCGTTGCAATCCGGCAATTGACAGCTCTGTCGTAAAGTTGGACATTTTTGAGGTTATACGCACTCAGCACGTTTTGACATACGAGCGCTATTTGTGTTGTTTACAGTAACTTAAAAGATTCATCTCGCCCCAAAAATGGAATTAAATCGTCAACATTTTCGTGCGATTATTTTTTACAACTTTCGGTGTGGATTAACTCAGCAACAGTGCATGGATGAACTTAATTCAATTTTTGGCGATGAAGGCCCACCAAGGACCAGTGTTTATCGATGGTATGGTGAATTCAATCGTGGTCGTAGTTCACTCCAAGATGAATTTCGTGAAGATCGTACAAAATCAGTTGTTGTTCCGAAAACCATTGATGCTGTGCGCGAACTGATATTGGAAGATCGTCATGTGACCTATCGTGAGATTGAGACAACCTTAGGCGTTAGTGGGACCAGCATACATTCAATATTGCATAAACATTTGACTGTCAAAAAAATTTGTTCGCGTTGGATCCCACACAATTTGTCAATCGCCCAAAAAAAGGCTCGTGTCAATTGGTCGAAAGAAATGCTCAAAAAATACGGTCGTGGTGCTTCGAAACACGTCTATGACATCGTGACAGGTGATGAATCGTGGATTAACGCGTATGAGCCAGAAAGTAAACAGCAGTCGACTGTCTGGATGTTTCAAGATGAGCCAAATCCAACAAAAGTTGTTCGCGCACGAAGCACTTCCAAGCAAATGGTCGCCTGTTTTTTCGGAAAAACTGGACATGTCGCAACCGTACCACTAGAACAACGCAGAACAGTCAATACTGAGTGGTACACAACCATTTGTTTGCCAGTTGTCTTCCAACAAACCAGGAAAACCAACCGCCGAAGACGGATCACTCTTCACCACGACAATGCGAGCTCTCACACATCGGCTGCGACAACTGCATTTTTGAGCACCCAAAGCATCGATTTGATGGGTCATCCGCCGTATAGTCCTAACTTGGCACCGAATGACTTCTTTTTATTCCCGTACGTAAAAAACAAACTGAGAGGTCAACGCTTTTCGACACCTGAAGAAGCGGTTGCTGCATTCAGAATGCATGTGTTGGAGATACCTCAATCAGAGTGGCAAAAGTGCTTCGACAATTGGTTCAAACGCATGCAAAAGTGTATAGATCTTCATGGGGAATATTTTGAAAAACAATAAAGTGATTTTCGATGATCAATATTTGTTTTTGTTCTCTAATCCCGAAATATAAAAGGCAACCCTCGTACGTGGAGGGCACGACTCGCCTCAACGGAATCTGTATTGAGACTAAAGACTCCTTACGAAAAGGCAAACTATCAAATTTCATCCAATCGTTCTGGTGACCAATAGGGGATGATCTTCCATTCATTGGTCCCAGTAAACGGCGCGAAACACACACACGATGATTGCTACTGTTGCTCATGGTGTGTCTCCGCGAGGATGCGAACCGTGGACAAAACCATTTCAATAAGAGGAACACCATGGGCAATGCTTTACAGCTGGGCAAAACTTTGTTAGGCAGGGGTTTGGTTGTTTAAACGATCGGCAGTGTGTACAGCGTTTATGCTGATCGGGCACATATCGGTGGCGTCGTCAAAGGGTCGGTTTGTTATGTGCGCATTTACATTATGCAACACCCGATTCCCTTCGGTAACCAATGGTGCGGTATGCTGTGCATTGTCGTTCGAAAGATCGACCGATGGGTCTGTGAAGTAAAACAAGAGTGAACATGCCATGCAGGTGTGCGGCAAAATTCTTGCTTATTTGTGTGCATGGACAAGTTCGAGGATTTATGTCGGTTATGTAATGTCGTAACCGAATTGAATTTCAGGAACATGCTACGTTGTATGCAGGCATGCCCCCGAGGAAAAGCTTACAGGATGCTATATGCCTTTGCTTATGGAGCGATTTGCCGACCGAATGCTTGGAGGTAAAAATGAAAGAAGGAATATCTCCTACATGTGTCCGGCGGAATTCTTTCGGAGATGTGTGAAACGAAATGGTTCGAGTCGTGTTGTTTGCTTGATGGTGCAACCAAATTGCTTTTAAGGAACATGGTGCGTTTCATGCGACCATGCCCTTGTGGAAAATACTTATTTGTTGCTGATGGATTTTGCATCAGCGAAAATTATAGTTTTAACCCTTATGTCAATGGCCGGGTACCCGGGTACCCATTTCGTCGCAATTTCACGATTGCTCGGCCTAGTAGACGAATTTCGGTCCCATGTCTTAGATCATCTCCATTCAAACGTTTCTGAATGTTAATTACCAAATTTCAATGAAAAAAAATTTTTTTTTTAATTTCAAATTGATATTTTAAAAAATTGTATTCTGAACCACGATCCATTTAAAAAGCATTGAGAATGATGAAGAATGATGCAAAACTGAATGTTAAATAGTTAATTAATAATTAATTATTGATAATTAACTATTTAAATAACTAATAATTAATGAAAAACAATAAAAATGCATTTAAATTAACAAACAAATTTATTCAGAAGGACTTCTGCGACATGCATTACATTCAACCAACGTAGTTGCGTGTTCGTCGCAAACCGGCATTTCACATTGCCGACACGCCTTTCTTGTTTTTCGCCGCTTTTTCAAAGCCTACGATAAACAAATGTCGCAACAACCAGTGACCTTTTTTCTTCCTGTACTATCCAGGGGCGGACATGCTGTCTGGGTCGTCGGCACGTGCGGCTGAACCTTGCCGATGATGGACTCGATTGCAAGTTTTGTTGAGTAATGCCTCATGATTTGAACATTCAGGCAGGGCAAGTTGTTCGCTTAATTGGAGCAAAAACATACGACGGGCGTTCGTCTTTTTCGACAGCATGGAGTTGTTCTCTTTATAAATGACGAAGGACGAGAGTGCGCTTACATCGAGGACATTGAAGAACATTGCCAAGGGCCACCTATTCGTCCGTCGGTGTGTCGTGTATCTGCCGGCCATTTGGTCCATTGTATCTACACCAGCTTTGTACCGATTATATTGCAAAATAATCTCGGGTTTTTTTCTGTGCGTGGTCAGCGACTGCCATGTTCGAGTGCATCGTCGAAAGCAGTATAACTGCTTTATTTTTCTTCGACACATACGAACAAATCGTCGTTTTGTCGTGAAAGCCGAACAGTGTGGATAATTCTGCACGATCCTTTGATGCAGCCATCTCCTTTGGAATATAGGGTTTGTTTTTTCGTACGGTTCCTACGACAGTCAAGTCCCACGACAATAAAAGCTTCGCGAGCGGTAACGTTTTGAAAAAATTGTCCATACAAATATTTCTTCCACTCCCTTTGTACGGTGCTGCTAATTTTTTGACAACATTTTCACCTTGAATTTTTTCTCTAACATTGCCACTTTTCCCGGTGTAAATAATGCCTTTCAGAGGATATGCATTGTCAGCATCACAAATCCACCACACTTTGTTACCATACTTGGCTGGTTTTGATGGAATATACTGCGTAAATTTGGTTCGCCCACGATACGGATACAGCTGCTCGTCGATGGTAAGTTCTGTGCCGGACCGGTACAGAGCGGACAAATTTGCATTCAACATCGCCCAGATCTCACTAATTGGAGCTGCTTTGTCCTCTCTGGACCGTTCCTCTTGTGTCCGCGCATCATCAAATCTGATAAAACGTAAGATATTCCAAAAACGATTGATACTCATTGTGGCCCTGTATAAAGGGAATGATGACGTTTTCCACATCTCTGTAGTATGGTCTTTGTTTCCATTATTGACCCCTGCTGCAATTAGAATTGCAAAAAACGAATACATCTCTTGACGATTAACAGTTTTCCACGTTCTCGACGGTCGATTTGAATTGTTTGCATTCCACTCTCGGATAACTAGATCTGCCTTCTGATTAGTGTAACGAGTAATCAAATCCACTATTTCGTGAGTAAGAATCCTTTTGAATGTTTCAGCCGCTGAGAGTGTTTCGGTCGAGCGATGGGGACCAGCTCTTTGTCTCACAATATTGTGACGGAGAGTTTGAGTTGTATATAGTTTTATCTTTCGCGACAAACGTACGTCCAGTTGAATCTAGAAAAAAGAATAAAAATAATAAGAACGCGTTGTGCATGAAAAATTAATAAATAAAACGAAAAGAATTATTTTTACCTGCAGTTGAAACTGCGTCGACATCTCCGTTCGTATCATTGTCATCTTCGCTTTCAGAATCGTCAATGGCTGCTTCAGTTGTATCATTTTCGTCCCCGCAATATTCTTCGTTATCAGATACCTCGTTTTCATTTCGCTCGTCAGGAATCCAATCATCGTCATCACTATCAGAAAGGTTTATGCTCTCGTCGTCAGATTCACCACACACGCTTTTCAAGTAGGCATCTCGTTGTGCATTACATAATCTAAAAACAAAAATACAACAACAAAATTATTTAATATTATTAAATACATTAACAATATTAATTTTAATATTATTACCTGTTGAATTGAACACGTGTCAACAAAGTCGTCATTTTGAAGATGCTCAAATGCACAAAGGACGCTGACTAAACCACGCTTTCTCTAATGCGGACTCGAATGGTTTCACCATAAACTCGCAAATTATAAATACAATGGTGCCTCGCATAACGAACGCCTCGCACAGCGAACGCTGCACACAACGAACTTCCTTTTCGTTCATTTCACGATTCATACAACAAACTTCGCTGCACACAACGAACTTCCTTTTCGTTCATTTCACGATTCATACAACGAACTTCGCTTCACACAACGAAGTCGCCCACTTCACACGATCACTGCCGATTTATTGCATCCTCCCGCGCAGGCAGTCGTTAGACTCGTTAGTCACTGCGTAGTATGCTTAACTTACGCACGTATCGCAGCAATCGTTCTTCATTACGAATTAAATCGCACACGTATCACGGCAGTCGTCCTTTTAAGATAAACCCAACATTTTTTTTATATGATGGGTTCTAAAAAAAGCAGGAAGGTGATTTCTCTTGAAATGAAACAGGAAATAATTAGAAGGAGTGAATGTGGGGTAAAACAGTGTGACCTCGTCAAAGAGTTTGGCCTCAACAAGACCACCATTTTCACCATTTTGACAAATAAGGATGCAATAAAATCAGCCAAAGTAGCCAAAGGAGTATCAAAACTATTTAATGAAAAACATAGATCTTCAATCCACGAGGAAATGGAGAGGCTATTGGCGATTTGGATTAAGGACAGGCAGGTGAAAGGTGACGTAACAACCCAAGATATTATCTGTCACAAGGCCAAGATAATTTATGAAGATCTAAAGAAAAACATCCCTGGAAGTAGCAGCAATCCAGATAATAAAGAAGATTTCAAAGCCAGCAGGGGGTGGTTTTTTAGATTTAAGAAAAGGTATGAAATCCACAGCGTTAATATGCATGGTGAGGCTTTCGGTGCTGATAAAAAAGGAGCAGAAAAGTTCTCTATTAATTTTCAAAAATTTATTATGGATGAAGGATACTGCCCACAACAAGTGTTCAATGCCGATGAAACGGGTCTTTTCTGGAAAAGAATGCCGAGCAGAACCTTCATTACAAAAGAAGAGAAGAAATTGCCAGGACACAAAGCCATGAAGGACAGACTTACCCTTATGATTTCGTCTAATGCCAGCGGAGACCTCAAGATCAAACCTCTATTGGTTTATCACTCTGAAAATCCAAGAATTTTTAAGAAAAATAACGTTATTAAGTCCAAATTGCCCGTCCATTGGAAGTCCAATCAAAAAGCCTGGGTGACCCAAGTTATCTTCAACGAATGGATTCTGGAAACCTTTGCTCCTGCCGTGAAGAAATTCTTGTTGGAAAAAGAACTGCCGCTCAAAGCCCTTCTGATACTTGACAATGCCCCTTCTCACCCAAAAGACCTAGAAGAAATATTGCAGGAAAATTATCCTTTTATCAAGGTGCAGTATTTGCCACCAAACACCACATTCATTCTCCAGCCAATGGATCAGCAAGTTATTGCGAACTTTAAAAAACTCTACACTAGAGCCCTCTTTAATAAGGTGTTTGAAGAATGCGAGTTTGGTGGAGACAATATGACTATCCGAATGTTTTGGAAGGAGAAATTTGATATCCTTTTGGCAATACGACTTATACAGAAGGCCTGGGAAGAAGTGTCACAAAGGACCCTCATTTCTGCTTGGAAGATGCTTGTGCCTTCGTGGATTCAGGAAGAAGCAGTAGTTGATGACACAGAAGTGGTGAAGGACATCATCACAGTGGCCCAAAGGTTGGAATTAGAGGTAGAGGAAGAGGATGTAGAGGAGCTTATTGAGGAACACAAAGAAGAGCTGACAACTGAAGAGCTCCAAACACTTCTGGCCCAACAACAAGACAATGCTCAAAGGGAAGCGTCATCTGATAACGAGGAGCAACAATCAAACAATCAACCAATTCCAACTGCTGACATCAAGAACATCCCGGTCAAATGGAAAGCAGTTCAGGAGTTTACCAATGCCCACTATCCGGATTCCGCTGAAGCAAACAGGATCAACGACCTGTACTCCGATACTCTTGTCCGTTATTTCCGGCAGATGTTGAAGAAAAGAGAGAAACAAACGACTTTGGACAGGTTTTTCACTGCACCATCGGCCAAAAAGCGGAAAATGGATGAAGATGTGCAAGATTCGATTATTTCTTAAAATTAAAAAATGTGTGTTTTTTTCATTATGTTTTTAGATGTATCTAAATAAAAATAATAACAAAAAATTTATCTTTTTTTTATGTCATCTTACCATATTTTATGCTACAGAACGAATTATTTTTTTTAACATGTATTGTTATGGGAAAACGCGTTTCACATAACGAACTTTTCGCATAACGAACTTGCTCCTGGAACGAATTAAGTTCGTTGTGTGAGGCACCACTGTAGAAAGTTGACCGTACAAGTTATTCGTCAACCGAATACCCGAGATCCCTCTAGCAGGTATAACTGAATTTGTTACACACCTGCCGATCCTGACCTTGCTCTGTGCCGATTTCAATAGGCCTTCTGTAGCCGCAGATAGTCAAAATTCTTTATATTTATAAAAAATAATTATATAAAATACATAAAATATTCACAATATATTTGTTTCTGATAAACAAATTAAAATCTATTGCAAAATATTTGTTTTAACATTGTTACAACAATGTTTCTATATGTACCCGGTCATTGACTACTGTCGGTAAAGTTGGTCATTGACATAAGGGTTAAAGCATTTCAGGTGGTAGTTTGCGCAAACAATGGAAAGGTAAGTAGATGCTTTTCAGGTTTTTGGTGCTCTAGGGAGCAGTTTATTGAATAATTGGTTGGAAGGTAAGTAGTGGCGTTCAAAGGAACCGCCACAAGTCTATCTGATAGAAACGCCACAAGTCTATCTGATAGAAACGCCACAAATTCATCAGGGCATGGATCGATAACATCAAGAATTGCAACAACTTTGGAAGCGTTATATTTCGACGGTACCCCTGGAAATGTCGCCAGACGGTACCTGTGGGAGCAAACAGGAATGGATTGCAAAGCGATGGCATTGCCGGATAAACGAGAACGGGTTGAATCCGGCATGCGAGTGGACTCGGACTCTTTTGAAGATTACCACATCCCGACATCCAGGCCACATAGCAAAAGAAGAAAAATACTCTTGAAAATTAAGACAACCTTTTTTTTTATTCGAATTAACTACCCCTACTCTTTGTTCCGCTGAGCCCTTCAATCTTTGCATGGCTCACATTTCAGCAGCGTCATTGTATACTTTTTTAATATGAAAATTTCTTTAAACACTTTAAAACATGTTGGATAACATACTTCATTATTATTGTATTGTTATTTTCTACAAAATACCAACAAAAGAAAACCTTTTATTTTAAATGTCTTATCCAGATTAGAAAGGTGTTAACTCTCTTTAAATGTTTTCCCACGATAGATAGGATAGGATCCCAGTGGATACATACCTATTCATTTTAAAAGTTATCTTCGGCTTTACAGATAAGCACAGTGAATCTGTTTTCATCGGTGCCAACTAGTCAAGAAGTACTTTTCCTGATTCTGTCTTTCCTCGTTAATCCAACGACCAGGCGTTCAAGATTGATGTTCATCTTCCTCTCTTAATCCCTCCCTCCACCCACATTATGTTTTCACATTTAAGGGAACTCAAAATCCATTTCATGCGCGCAGTTTATTTTAAACAAAAACAAAACTTATGCATCCTTTGTAAAACAAACTATTACGAAAATATGTTTTGGTGTATTAAAATTTGCCGCTCACATGATCATAGACTTTGTACAGCTATCTAGTTTACAAAGTTAAAATCTATGAAATTCATATTGGATCACTGTTATAGGAACAGCGTGCATATAGAAAAACCCATTGTGAATGTAATACTTTAAAATAAATATTGAGTCTAAGTCGAGTGGAAAAACATCAATAAATTTCAAAAACGAAGATAAAAAAATTGACGTTAACGACCACTTGGGGTTGGCAAGGAATGAAAGTGGACAAAAAGACAAGAAGTAAAATTTCTAGATACCCAAATGGGAAAAGCTTTAGGGACGACCAGCAAAAAAAAAATGTATAATTTCTGATTCGAGGTCCTACTATATATTTTACTCCACTTAATCAAAGCTGTCGCCTGCGCCTATTCATAACCATAAAGTACAAGCGCCGGGTATTATCCTCATAAATATTATATTTACAAACAACGTCGCGTATCCTGGACACTCTGTCACTTTGGTTGAGCAAAAATTGACCCTCAATAATTTATTCAGCCCCATCTGTCATATCCCATATCTCATTCTGGGCATCTTATGTGACAACATCTCATCACAATGCTATCAATAACCAGCCGTTTCTGTCGTCAAGGATAATTTTTCAGTTCTCCTACTTTGCTTGTCGGTGATGAACTATTCGTATATCTTGTCGCATCTGATCATGTATCTCATATCGTCATTATGCTCCGCTCTTGTGGGTTTTGATAAACATCCTGCTAGGAGACGTCAATCTTGAGTCGGCATTTATCTGTACGACGTCCTCTGGAGGGTACGGGTGTGTTATGGGATCGTTAGAAAATTTATAGCTCGTTAAAGTCTTAATGTAGTCACACAATTGCTTTGCATGGGATATTGTAACTTGGATGGGTAATACAATAACAGTTTCATGTCAAGATAGGCAAGAAAGCGCCCAATTTAATTGTCACATGTTTGATTTCAAATGAACTTATGTGCCGTCTTCCATATATTGAACTGATGGCGGGTGATAACTAGCAGGGAGGATGTAGCGAAGTAACTATATATAAAGGGTTGTGTGGCTGCATTAACAAGCGTGTGGTAGGGCGACATTAATGTATTCATAAACCAGAACCGCAACAAAAGCGGTGGCAACTCATTTAACAACAGCTGCTTGTTGCCCGGAACTATAGATATCCTATTGATTGTTAACAGATTTAATAGTGCAATTCCGGTGAATGTATAAATAGAGGGAAGTACACAAGCTATTGACTTTGCAGTCATTTGTTCATCACAACAAAAGGCCCCTGTCCTCATAATCTGAAATCTTACTTGACAGCTGTCAAACGTACATGTCATTCTTTTTGGCATTTGCTTAGTTGAACTTTTGTTGGACGGCTTTTTGGCTAAACCCCTGACACGTTTATAAGAAGTCTATGTAAATGTGATTACTGAAACCCAAAATTAGTTTAGCAACATAATTTGGTATACACAAGTGACCTACATCCAGATCTGTAAGAGTCTACATATATAGTCCAGTTGTAAACAGCACAACCAATAATAGACCAGTTCGTTACTGGGATTTTTTGAAAATTCGTCACATCCTCTGAACCTTCTTAAGCTGAATCAATAAATCTTAGGTTAGGACATTTAATTTCAACAATTTTTGCTGGATGAGCACAAATCATCACACCGATTTCGCCACCCTCATTTGCAGGTTCGACGTACGCACAAATCATTTGTTATTCCTTCTGGCTCGTGCTACTGAGAAAAACTGTCGAAATGGAACACCAAACAAAAGACTCAATCATGTGCATTGCGTTCGGTGCGCTTTTCAACCCTTAGAAGGATAGAAGACAAACCCAAGGAATTTTTTATGCGGATTTTTCCTTTTTCCATTCAACGACTTTTGCAACCCTTAGCAGGGGATGGCGACACACTGACAATGAACAGTCAAACAGTCTTTGTTCGACGGGTGAAATCAGTCGTGCAGTTACCTCAGGGAAGAGGTTAGTACTGTGGCATCCCCACTCAATCGGTCGGTCGCCGTTTGCCCCACATGGGGTGTAAACAAATACACCACGACTTTCCCAACAATGAACTTGGCATTCCCAGTGAAAGCTGAGAGTTGTGGATTGTACATTGGCGTAAGGTCACTTTTCAGAAGCAGAAATGCGCACGAATACCTTCTGTGAGGGACGTTGTAGACATTGTGTTTACAGACAAAGTTCGTAGTGCGGTAAACTATTTGTTATGTGGATGTTTTCTATTCTATTTCAGATGTATAACTTTCCGCGTTGAATTTGTGTAGTTCGTAGTTCTCTTTTGTATGGTTCCGTTGGGAGGGTGGATTCAGATACAAGTTGATGTACAAGTTGTTCAACGCAATTCGTTGCCATTTGGGCGATCATTTAACCAACAATCGTTTACAGCGATGGCAATGTTGTAGGCATGGAGGACGGGGAAGGAGTACAGTTCTTGGTGTATGGTGACGGTAACTGTTAGTTACTCTGTGAAATTAAAGTGCAATGAACTTGGGTAAAAGGAAGCAAGAAATCACTAACAAGTCACTTATTGGCAATCGGTGGCACATCTTAATTGAAGGGTTCACACAAGGATTCGTTTGAGGACAGTCTTATGCAAGGGGTGGCTTTGTGTTACACCGAAAGATAGTTGAAGTGAAAGGACGATATTGACGAATCCCCTTTCACTTTATTTCATCCTGAGGGAGACTTGAATGGATTTCGTATTTCCAATTAGGAAACGTTGCGTATCAAAATAAGGATGATGAATTACATCAGGAAGGAGATGATTAATCGGAAAATACGTATCTTTGAATATGGTGAACTGTGTGTTGCTGTCTGCATCGATTTGCAATGTACAGGGGGATTGTGCCCAGCAGTTTGCCTTGTTACCTTATATCACAATGGGATCTTAAAGCGCAAAGTGACACATCTGAAATATTGGAATTTTAAGAGACTGATACAACTTCTTTTTATTTTTCAGTTTTAAGGACCGTTCAGAAGCCATTTGCATTACACAAACTTCAGCAATGATTAAGCTACATATATCCGAAATGACGAGCAAATTGGATGCACTCAAGTATGTTTTTACTTCGATCAACTTCAAAACCGAGTTTTTACTTGCCGACCTATTATTAATTTTTTTTTTCAGGTTGGTACAACGTTTTCGTCGAAGTGTTGCAGAGTAAGTTTAGAACGGTCGGTTGTCCGTAGTCCGCGACAATTTCTAGAATGAGAAAAAATATTGAATACCGACTTTGTCTCAAATTTCGTGTGCTGATACTTTCAAGATATTGCAGAAGGCTTATGGTGATTCAATACTATCAAAATCCCTTTCATATGTGTTGGCGATGCAATCAGGCCGACACGAACTTCCAGGAAGTTGCAAGGAAAGCACCAGCACACAAGCACTCAGGAAACGACGATCAGCTGTACACTGACTGTGGGAAACCACTCCAGGAAAAAAGCGCTCAGGAAACGAGCTCAAAAGGAGAACATCACTTAGGAAAAAAAACGAGTGAAAGAGAAGACCAGCCAGGAATCGAACCTATATAAGGCAAGCACATCGGCAGAACAGCAGGAGTACACCGACCAAAGCGTAGATCATCAGACGCCAAAGATGTGATCTGCGTTTACTACCGCACTCAAGACCCACTGGTCTTGTACGATTTCTTTCCCACCATCCCTCCATCCAAGTAGTTGGAGAACGCCTGAACTAACCCTGCCCACACTATCCTTAGATTGCCCCCCCCCCCCCCCAATTTTTCTTTTTCAGATATCTCGAGACCGAGTCCAACATCCTCACGGATGTGGGTGATTCTGGTTATCGTAAGATGACCAGAAGCCAGAGACAAGATGAAGGACACATCTGTCCTTGTCTGGCCAAAGTCAGCCTTTCGCCACCCATTTTTTTTTTTTTTTTTTTTTTTTTTTTTAATAGAACAGCAGGCGAGGTCAATGCAACTCCTCGCACAATGGCCTTAACGAGGCCACTTACAAGAGAGAAACTAAAGCGAAAATTACCTAATTATACAAATAAAGAGTAGAAAATAAAGCAGCTCTACGTGTTAATGTACTATATTCGTTTTCGTCTCCATTTTATTCTGAGGACAATCGCATCATAGCGGTTTGTGTGTTCGTGTTGCGTTCGCCTTTTTTCTGGTTTCGCAGGTCATAGTAAATTGTACTGGGCAAGACTCTAGCTCCCTTTCATCCAGAGAGGAGTCCGGCTCTGGGAGTACAATTCACTAATGTAAATAGTTCGTTTAGCCGGCCACCGCCGATTGATATACAGTTCACTACGGGAAGTTGCGATGTCGCTCAAATGTTGTTTTTTTCTTTTCAGCAGTCACAATATGAGTGCTTTTAAGGAGAGTCGAAAAGTCGACGAAGACTTGGCTCGTGTTTGACCTCCGTCGACAAGTCCGACTGAAGATAACAGAAAAAGAGAAGGAAATTGTACTTAAAAATCGTCATTCCAGCATGAAGGGTACCATTCGATATTAATATGTCGCATGAGTTCGTCCATGCGATTTTGGTCATTCATTTGGGGAAGAGACGCGTCGCCGCCAGACTCAACCAAAAAAACCGGAATTTTCTTCGAAATTGCTATCGTGAGCGTTCAAGTATGTTTTTAACACAACCAACTTCGGAGCCGAGTTTCTACTTGCACACCTATTATTAACTTTTTTTTTAGGCTGGTACAACGTTTTCGTAGAATCTGTCGAAAAAGGAGTTTACAGCGGTTGGTTGTCAGTGCGTGCTGAGAGCTGTAATAATGATTCCACATTAATTTAGCTGCTGGTGAAGTATGGATCTACGAGTATGGTATGCAAACAAGCTAGCAAGCAGCAGAATGGAGATGAAAGAACGAGGCAAACCAAAAAAAAAAAAAAAAAAAAACCACACCGAAGCTACACAAAAGTGAAGTTGTTCCTCACTGCTTTCTTCAATATCTGTGGAGTGGGGTACTACAACTTTGTGGTTCCTAGTCCACTGATCTAGAAAGAAAATTACTTAGACATTATATAATATTTACATGAGAGTATCCGCAAAAGACTTCCCGATTTGTGGGCAAACAATCTTTAAATTTTACATGAAGTTTCTGTCAATATATTTTGAGGTGTGGTGCTGATCGTTTCTGCAGGTTAAATCTGGATTTCGAGATGTTTGAGATTCAAATTGATGGGTTTATTGTTGTTGTTATTATTTTTATTGTCGTTGTTATTACGACCCGTCTGTCTGTAATGAAGGGGGGTGTTTCAACAAGAACAACAAAAGCAAGAATTTCAAACATCTCAAAATCTAGAGTTAATCTACAGAAATGATCGGCACCACAAGATTCAGCTGACTCGAATTCAGTTGTCACCCCAAGCGCACAGTATCAAGGATTTTGAAACTAGAGTAGTGATTCCAGGTAATATTTTTGGTCTTAGTTTCTGGTGATAGAAGGCATGTTGAATGTACGGATGTTATATATACCCCATTCTGTGAAACGATGTTTTTGGCTCAATTTACAGTTGTGCAAGAGGTTTGTGGATTGTATTGCATATATTCGTATTGCGTATTCGTTGTCCTCTTGAATCAGTAGTATATGCGTATTGCATATATTCGTTGTCCTCTTGAATCTGAAGTGATTGCAACACACACGAACACGCAACCATAGAGAAGAGCACAGCACACAAGAAGGTCGAAGAAATGCACAGCCCGTATACCAGAACAATTAATACAAATATATAAAATTGGTTTAAGTAGCCAATTGAAACATCTTCGTATACACGCGGCCGTGGTCTGGTGCTTCTGTGCTTTCGTTCTGTCCTTTTCAAATTCAAACTTGGTGTATTTCATACACTGATTAAATCTAACTTAAAATTGTGAATAGCGAGTAAAAATGGGCGTATGTGGCCCTGGTCTGGTAATGCCCAATAGGCGACTGATTTTATGTTTTGCACATAATAAACAATTAAAATAGATAAAAAATTAGTAGCTCTGTCGGGGCAGGTCAAAAGCGTTTAAGATTTTAGGTTCCGTAACTTGCTACAATTTTATAGAAGTAAATACACACATGTGTCCCAACACCCACCCACCCAGTGAGATATCATACTAAAAAATTCATGAAACAGTCAAAAGAAATCCTTGATCACGTTTCGGAGATTAGTCATTGCCCAACACATCACCCTACATTCATTTCCGTATTGTCTTCTTTACCGACGTCCGAGCTTGGACAGAAATCCATTATTAAGTGAATTCCTTACTGCACACAATTGTATTGACAGGATCTTTATCCTACACCGGAAGACTATTTATCTATCTTTCTATTGAATGCACCCGGTTTCCAAGGTGTTAATCAAAATTGCCTAGTCTTTTCACGGTGGGGATATTGACTTTGTTCCCCTTAACCCATTTTAAAATTGTGAATAGCGAGTGAAAATGGGTTAAGGGGAACACAGTCACGATCCCCACCGTGAAAAGACTTTAACACCTTGGAAACCGAGGTGGTTCTGATCACGTGAATCTGATAAGAATGGTCAGTAGGATGGAGTGATTTCCGCGACCACTCCTGTGGTCTGAGGTATTAATCTCGTGGTAAAGATCACGATCATTATCGGGAAGTATATCAAAACAATCTCTGGAAGAAAATGAACACACGATCATAGGCGTTGGTTGGTTATTACGAGGTATTAACCACGTGGTCATCCTGAGAAAGGTTGGCGCAAGGCTAATAACCTTGACCGGAAAAACGAATTATTATGGACAATTTAACAAATCTCGGATATGGACCGGATACCGGTGGAGGGACTTGCTAAATAAGGCCAAGACCGGATGTAGTGCCGGTGATGATGACTAACCTCGTGGTAAGGCTCATGATCACCACCGTGAATGATTAGTAGGAGCAAATGAAATTCACAATCAGTACAATGAACTGCTTTGGCGCAAGGCTAATAACCTTGCCCGGAAAAATAAATTATTATGGAAAATTTAACAAGCCTCGGGACTTGCTAAATAAGGCCAAAACCGGATCCCGGTTGTAGTGCCGATGATGATGACTATAAACTGCGTTATCACTCTCGTGGTGAGAGTCACGAACCAGGTGATTAAACCCACGAGAAAATCACTACCGTGATATTTAACCAGATATGACTTACATGATTGGTTGGCAATAAATGCTCTACGTGTGGTTCGCGTAATTAGATGGAGCTTGGCTAGGTTTGAGAAAGGAGAGGTCTATAAACTGAGTTATCGCTCTCGTGGTAAGAGTCACAAACAAGATGGTTAGTGATAAATGTTCTACGTGTATTTCGTGTGGTTAGATGGATCTGGTCTGGGTTTGAGAAAGAAGAATCCAATGATATCGCCTGACTTTGGCTGATTGCTTGCTATACGAAACTGTGTCATTCTACCGAAGATGAGGAATTCCAATTTGAGGAGATATTGTAATATATATAAAACAATTGTCGGAGAGAATTCACAGGATCCATCCTGATAACATTACGATGTCACCAATTGTTTAATGGGGTTACGAAGGAATCTACATCAAGCCTCATCAGATCTCTTTGGAAAGGGTGGCCAGCGAAATTTACGCTTGTGTAAGCAAAATACCGAGGTTGGGACGGCATGTTATACATCCGTGACCGTACCCATCGATTGTCGTTCGGACCAGGTCTTAACCAGGCAGCATTCACCAGAGGCAGGCTACTTCAAGTGACATATGAAGACACGTACAGAGATTTCAAAAAAAAAGTATGTCCTTTGAACAGAATCTAGTAACCAAAAGCACCACCGTCACACTGTTCGACATGTATTTTTGAACGTATTATCGCCACGCGCCTGGATTAATTTACAAAGGGCATAATGAAACTATCCGAATGGCGATGTGACTTCAAAAAAAGGTCCGATGGGTTATAACTTTATCGATTGGGAAAACTCCTCATCTCATGAAATAGCACTTTGTTACGTGTCCCCAATCTGGGACCGGTCTGCTCGCCGGGCTCCGATATATAGTCAACGATTCTTCCCTACCAAATCATGTAGCCTACAGCATGTTGTGGCGATTCTAAACTGACCATCCATTGATACTTTTGGCACACGTGCTGTCTTATGAACGCGTCGAATTATTTTTATATAATTCAGCGAAAAGTTAAGCTTTCGGGTGTTGAGTGTCCAGAGTAGGGATGACATTTACATTGTAGTATGTGGGTTGAGCTCTTCCAACTGACGATTGTGCAGTTTGCTCCATTGCCCTGTGTCCTCATCAACGAGGACATCATCTATATATTTCTTGGCGTAAGGCCAATGGATCAGTGGGAAGGCCGCGACGGAGATGGGAGGATAATATCAGGCGTGACCTTGAGAAAATCCGATCAGGTGCCGAAACCTGGAGAAAAAGTGCGCAGTGCAGAGAAAAGTGGCGTAACCGATTTAGTGAGGTCATAAGGTTTGGGTTGTTACAGACCCATATATAACAGTAGTAGTAGTACAATAGTAGTTTTTATTTTTTATATAATCGTAGAATTTCTATTTTATAATAAAATTACAGATACTATCGGCTTAAAATAATACGTAAGAACAAACATAGAAGACGTTCAATGTTTTTATACAATTAAAGAAAAAAACAGAGTTAAATGCCTCCTCACATTGGCTGAAGGTGTAAACTATCGGTGTTTAAGACGGGTGAAAGGACCAAAGAACAAATTATATAGTGCATTCAATAGAAAGATAGATAAATAGTCTTCCGGTGTAGGATAAGGATCCTGTCAATACAATTGTGTACAGTAAGGAATTCACTTAATAATGGATTTCTGTCCATCGTCGGACGTCGGTAAAGAAGATAATACGGAAATGAATGTAGGGTGATGTGTTGGGCAATGACTAATCTCCGAAACGTGATCAAGGATTTCTTTTGACTGTTTCATGAATTTTTTAGTATGATATCTCACTGGGTGGGTGGGTGTGGTGGCACATGTGTGTATTTACTCCGATAAAATTGCAGCAAGTTACGGAACCTAAAATCTTAAACGCTTTTGACCTGCCCCGACTGTGCTACTAATTTTTTACCTATTTTAATTGTTTATTATGTGCAAAACATAAATTAAGTCGCCTATTGGGCATTACCAGACCAAATTAGTCCACTTATTTCACGCATAGTTTATAGCCTTCACCACTTACTATAATCGAATAAGTTTTTAGCTGACAGTATCTTAGTAGAATCAAACCCGTTGATTGGAGCCATAAGTGAAAAACAAAGCAAAGTTGACATCAATGTGACTCCTTGAATATTCGATGAAACCATGGTAGAATTGGGCATAGCAATCTGCAGTCAATTTCACACAATCCAAACATAATTCCTTAGATACCGCAGTATATATGGTACATACCATGAAGACTCGTTGCTATTTCGCTTCTATAGCCAGGCATTTAAATCTATTAACTGCAGTATCGGCCGCAAACTTAATGCCACTTTAATTTCCCCTTCCCTCCCTTGTGACGATGTATAGAATATGTAAATCCACAGCTTTCCGTATGTATGAATCCAGTCAACCATAATTACTCGTTCCGACACCGAAGATCAGGCACCTAAAAGGATTATCATGTTTTGCACTCCATTGAGTTGCTATTACCTGACATTACCTCTCGGCCGCTAGAGTACAGTTTCCCCGGCAACAACATCCAAATTAACAAGCAAAACGCCTTTAATGATTAGGAATAAATTCGACGGTGGTCTATTATTGACTTTCCCAACCCCCCTAGCGGCAATCTTTCTTCCTGCCGACCAAAAGTCAGGATAAAGCAAACTCAGGCTCATTCAAAAAGCGGCAGCTGTACAATACCGCCCTTGAGTTGTATCGAGCTTCATCTCAAGAGGAGGGACAATAAGTACGAGTCAAAGAGAACACCATACCTGTGTGGATGTAATCCTTTGTAGTGTTCCACCGCCAGCATTGGGAATTGCAATACTGGCAGTTGTATTTAATGGCGGTGGATGGCATTGTCCTTGCTGATGTTTCCCCATCAACACAACACTGTTACCAGTGTTGGCTTGTTCTTGTTCTGAAACTTCCTGAGACATTTCAACTTCCTGACGTTGGTTTTATTTAAATCGTTTCTTCTTTTTTTCCGGGGGATTGTATTTGCTTCGTGAAGGGATTATAGCACTTGTTTCATACACAATCAAAGGGGTTGGTAGATTCACGTAACTGTGCAAACTCACGCGAATTCGTCGAAAATGGTTAACAAGGTAAAGAAGTTATGGCAAGATCTTTCACATTATATTTCATAAATACACACACTAAAAGACGCACTTTGCGTTCAAAACTAGTAATTGGGACGATCAAACGTCTTAAGGTTTTCGTCCTTCAGACCGAACGCGGGAGAATGGACAGCTCTGTCGCATTCGAACACTATCAGTACCTTTTACGAACTGATTTGAATTCCTATTGCGAAACTTTGCCTTACTTGGGTGCGATACTTTTTGTAGCGAATTCAGGGACTACATTTAAGGGGAAGGATTCATCCTGCCGGGATGTTTGGTCATGCGCAGGATATCAAATTGGTCTCTAAAAACAAAGTACGGAATTTGTCGACGATTTTTTGTAATATCCCGATTCTGTGCAACTGTATCTTCGATGTGAGTTGGTCTTGTTGGAAGAGAAGTCCGGCCTCAGGACTACACAAAATATTTCCGTAGAATATGACTTTTGACAGAAGCTGAAGGGACAGAAGGGGATCATACACTTCAAGTTGGTAGACCACAACACTTTAATAAAGGCGGTTACTGTTCACAAACCTGGAGCCTGCATGTAATGATATCAGTCTTAATTAATTCAATAAGCGCGCTAATTCACAGAGTGATTCCCGAACGTCCCTGTGAAGAATGTTAAATCAACCCGGTGCCCGGCGGAAAGAGGTTTTTACATACTCGTTTAATTTCAATGTTTAATTTAGCGCTGTATTCTTGAAAAAGGTAGAACAAGGTAACGGTTTCAAAAATATTCGATCTCTATAGGATTAATTACTATCCTTAGCGATTATTTATTGACGTAGGCCGAATACGAAATCATCTTCTAATTTACATTGGTTAAAATGCAAAGCTTTGTTGTCGGAAGAGAGGGCTCCACAGAATGAAATACATGCTGCAAATCATTGTTTTGTTTTTCCTTTCTTTAAAAATCAGCTTAACATATATAAAAGATTTCCATTTTTCTTAATAAGTTTGAGTCAAACAATGGCTGAATTGACTGTTTCTGTATTTACTAATTTACTTATTGAGATTTTCCATTCCCATGGAAAGATAAAACTTATTGAAAACAGGAAGAGAAACAACTTGAATTCGAAGGTCCATTTGTCACTAGCATGTGCAAACGTTGTTCAATCAAGCTCTATAGAAATTCCTTGAGAACCGTACAAAGAAACCAAGGTGTTCTTCATTGGCGTCCTTTAGCTTGTAGTAAGATTCCCAATAATTCATTATTACATTAACCTGCGCAAAGGAGAGAATTTTATAATAGACCAAGTTAATGGAGCAACACTTATACCCGGTTCTGCAGCAATGGGCATTTTAGTGAACAGAAGATGTGGAAACAAATCCATCGAATCACGATCTCAGAACTTCCAAGAATCTAAATGAACAATTTTTTTTTACCCTGTCTACCTTCTGGGACTATCCCTCAACATACGCTGAATCATCCAATTGAAATTACCAAATGCTAACCAATTTTACAATCAATTATTCAATTTCTGAAACCTGTATATCTAAATAAGTAACGAAATTAAATATAAAACAGACAGCCACCAAAAATCCGTGACGGCACCGTGTTTGATAACATCCTCGTCTAGAATTATGAATCTCTTGAGGAAAATATAGTGCTAGCGATAAAATTGATCACAAAAATTCTTATCGCAACAATTGAGATAATGTATCGACATAATTATTCTTCCCTAACAAATTTGTGAATTCGTATATTCAAAGTCATTCGTTGCCAGCTTTCGGGTAATTGTCAGATTTGTCACGACTGAAGATGGGCGGAGTTATCCACCAAGTTCCGATATATAATCAGAGATTACTTCCGTCTTTGTATCCCAAAAGGATAGTATGGTTCTACGACAAAGTCAACTGGGAAGATCTAAACGACTTCTATGAGAACATAAATTATTCGTTATTTTTCCTCAATGTCCGTTACAACGGAATTCCGGATCTATCCTTGTATAAGCCCTTTCATATCCAAATCAAAGAACGCCTCTGGTGGAACAAAGCCGTTGCGACACACGCTGTCATAGTGCAGAGTGTTTGGATAATAAGCCCCGAAAATTAGGTCATTGGACGAGCTTATTGCTCTCGAAATATGTCCCCTGATTAATTTAATCATAAAATTATCCACCCTATTTATATATGCTTCATTATATAAAGTCTCATTTGAATAATACTATTTATTTGATTGATTGATTGAATAACGCATTTATTGTACAATAATTTAACAAATGTTGACTTAGGACTAAAATGCTAAATCCTATTTTACAATCTTTTCTTATTCTTAAAATAATTTACTGACTCTACACGAGCACTCTAAATTACACGATACAATTTTGTGTAATGCCTTTCGGCGTACAATAATATTTTTATATTTTTATATTTTTATATATTTTCTATTACCCGAATATTTTAGAAGACGAAGTTCTCTGTTTTTTTTTTTTTTTTTTTTTTTTTTTTTTATAAATAATATAAGGTAAAAAAGTTTATAAAAAAAATTAATAACAAAAAAACAAAAAATGTTAACACAAAGAAATTTTAAAACGAAAAGGAATCTAAATTAAAAATGGAAATGAAAAGGAAGAATAAATAAATATGAAAAGGGAAGTGAGGAATGGGAAGGGAAGGCGTAGCGTCTGAAGATGTTACTATATTTGGGGATATTAAATCCTTTCTTCATTGTCAATCCACCACCGGTTGGGATGGGATCGGTCATTTATAGATTTATCTCGATCGCCTATTGCCATGCTAAATCGCAAGTGAACTGCAGCATTTGATATATCACTGTTATAAAGAATCCGTTTGTCCCTGGCACCACGAAAAGTGTGGTAAATAATAGGGACTCCGTGCTTGTTTTGGATAAGACCTTTTCTATCCAATAGAGGGAACGCTTCTGGTGGGATAAACCCATTTTGGAATGTATTCTCCAGGTATATGTCATTGGGGTAGTATGCTCCCGAGATAAGATTATTTTCGCAGCACATTGCCCTTGCTCCTCGATAGTATAGTGGTTAGTACACCCGCCTGTCACCCGGGAGACCGGGGTTCGATTCCCCGTCGGGGAGCCCCTGGCGCAAGACTAATGACCTTGCCCAGACAAAATAAATCATTATGGAAAATTTAACAAGCCTCAGGACTTGCTAAATAAGGCCAAGACCGGTTCCCGATTGTAGTGCCGATGATGATGATGATGATGACATTGCCCTTGCAGTGTGACCACGAATAATTTTGATAATGAAATTGTCTATCCTATTCAGTCCTGATTTGTCATACAGTGTCTTATTAGGATAGAATTTCCTGTATTGAGACTCAGGTGTTCTATGTAACCCGAGGCAGGAACGCAAGCACTGCCTCTCGAACATGCGAAACTTTTCCATGTAGGATGGGGAAACGTTGAACCATACCGGGCAACCATACACTAATATTGGACGAATAAATGCTGAATAGGAAATTATTTTAACTTTGTGATCTAGGAGACTATTTCGAAACAGACTTCTTGTCATTGCATATGCACTTTTAGCTGCGGAGAGGGCAGCTGCTATGTGCTTATCAAAGTATAGGTATTGGTCCATCCAGATACCAAGGTACCTGACAACAGTTTTCATTTGCAGCGGAAGATTATTGCTTCCTACAATGGAAAAGTTTTTCCAATTATGCCTTGTATCTCTTGAAGCTGTAGAGAGAGGTGTTCTGAAAAGGATGGTTTCTGTTTTTTGGAAGTTAATTTTCAATTTCCAATCGTCACAAAAGCGTTTGATTTTATTGAAGTCTTCTTGAAGAAGTCTGTTAATGGCATCGATATTTTTTTCTGATCTGTACACTACAATATCGTCGGCGTATGCAATAGCATGATTAAGAGACCCAACTAGATCACTAGTATAAATATTGAAGAGAATGGGAGAATTCACGGCTCCCTGCTGTAAGCCGTTTTTAATATGGAAAGTTTTATTGGAGATTTTGTCCCCACATTTTACCACAAATTGCTTATCCATTATCATATCGTAAATGATGTATAACAGATATTCGGGCAAACCTATATTTGATAGCTTATATACAAGTCCTTCTAACCATACGGTATCGAAGGCCTTTTCAAAGTCAACCAAACATACGCCTGTGCATTGTCGTTTTGCCTTGTTCCACTGTATATCGGAAACAAGTTTTGTAGCTGCATGAACTGTGTCGTGGCCCGCTCTAAAGCCAAACTGGTTGTTCGGAATGATGTCGTTTTCATCACACCAGTTTATCAATGCCCTATTTATGATTTTCTCGAATATTTTGCTAATATTTGGAAGCAGACTAATCGAGCGAAGGTTAGCGGGATTGCTCCTGTCCTTGCCCTTTTTGGGGATGGGATGGACTACTGCTATTTTCCAACGTCTTGGAAAGTATGCATTATTTAGAGCGTTATTGAACAAGGTAGTGTAAATTTTCACTGCTTCCGGAGGCAGATGTTTAAGAACTGTATTCGGAATACCATCTGTTCCAGAGGCTTTCTTGTTTTTAATGGATCTTAGGATGTCCATGAGTTCATTCTTATTCACAAATATATTTGTGTGCAAATTTCTAAGCGGCGCATCCGCTCTATTGTTTTCACTGAAGGTGGTGAAACTTTTGTTTTCGGAATGCCAACTTTGCCGTTCATTGTGCAGCGAAATATGGTTTTGGATAGCTCTGTTTTCGATATCGAGGTTAGAATGAATGGATTCATTCACTTTGTGTACTGCCTCGAAACAGGCGCCAATGGAGTTCGCTTTCTCTTGCGGATCCTCGACTACTATTAGTTCTTCGTTGGAGTTGATGTGTTCCGGGGTGAGTCCTGCGTTCAGCAATATTTGACAATTCTCGGGAGTCTTCGGGACTCGAAGGCAGGGAATGTCATTATGATCTATTCTTCTAAATACTTTATTTATTTGCGGAAACATATTCCCACCACTGGTTTTAATGGAGAGAATTTACGTTTCCATTCTTCATTAATTACTGATCTGTAGTTGTCACGGATCAGCTTTTGAACGTTTTTAATCAATGACTTAATTGTCTTTATTTCTTGGCTATAAGGATCGCTGAACTGTCTGTAGAGCAGTTTAAGCTGGGAGAGCAGAGCGCTTTTTTGTCTATAGAGGGCGTCAATAGTTGAGTTTCTATATCTATTAATATTCTCCTCCATGTGCGCCGCTTTTGGAATGGAACGGTGCATTGTTTTGATGACAATGTTGTCCATCGTTGAGAGATAATGATCTATTTCCTCATTTCGAAGGTTCCTATTAGTTGGAGGGTCTATGCCATTAGAGCATAGTTCTCTTTTTATTATGCGATCAAAGCGCGACCAGTGTGCTTTTCGGAAAACGAACGAATGTATCTGGTCGTACTGCTCAAGTATTGCATGTTCGTTTGGAACATGTAAAACGGCGCCGAGGCCGTAATGGTCACTATCATACCCGATTGTGCGAAGGCAATTTCGAGTATTTAGGTCCGTGCCTAATAATTGTAGTCTGTCGTCAATCATAAGTAATTCCAAAAAGGAGTTTCCTCTTGGATAAGATGGTGTAGTTGTAGCGTACAATTCTAGTTTATATTCTGTTGCATTTGTTTGCCACCAGTTGAACAGTGCATTACCTCTTGTGTTCGGCGTGATATCACCCCAGGCACTGTGTTTGGAGTTGAAATCTCCCGCCAGAACAAAATAATTGTTTTCCGAGTCTAACTTGAGATTACGAAAAAGGATATCCATTTCGCTGATAAATTGCGAACACTGAGGAGCTTCAGGTGCATACACGGATACCACGTATAGATGCCTTTGACTTTTCAAAGGTATATCTATAATACAAGCTTCCAGCAGCTGAAATTTGTGTACAACTGTGCTGTAAACGACCTTGTGGTGAAGGCCTTTCTTAATTAAGATAGCAACTCCACCCCCTTGTGTGGCGTGTGGACGATCTCGTCTAATGACTTTATAGTTTTTGTAGCCCAATTTGTGCCTCTGGTTTAGCTTGGTTTCGCTAGCTAGAAGCACATCGGGACATTCGGCTTCAAGCAGGTTACCTAGATTATCCCTTCTTGCCACGTGGATTAGTGAATTCACATTCACAGCAATAATTTTTAGTGTTAAATTAGTTGGATAGTTCATTGTGGTATATTGGGTTGTCTGAGAACAAGGACGAATAAATAATATCTATTCGGGCCGCTTGTTCAGTCAGTTTTTCTTCAAATCCAGCAATCTGTCCTTGTATGGCTAACAGGATTGCTCTTATATCTGAATTTGCCTCTGGAGCGGGCGCTTTTATGACGTTGCGTGAAAGTTCCGCCGCCGTTGTATTAATTGGATTACTAGCCATTTGAGAAAATGATATGCTAGGTGCGGAAGGTTTTGTGATATTACTTCCCTGTGCCGCGAAGTTTGAGTTTAATGGACTACCGGAAATTTGAGCGAATGATACACTAGGTGCAACGAAGTTATTATAAGAACGAACCTTCATTCGTTTCTCTTCTTCAAGTTGTTTTTTTTTAAATTCCAACTTGGCTTTTAGTTGTTGGAATTTCGGACAACCTCTAAAGTTGGCCGGGTGACCTGTATTTTTGCACAGGACGCAAGATAGTTTGCTTCTATCCTGAACCTGTTCTTTACCTAAGGGGCATTCTCCTACGGTATGATTGTTTTGGCACTTTACACATCTAAATTCCATACAACAGTTAGATGCAACGTGGCCGAATCGTTGGCACCGCATGCACTGCAACACACGGTCAGCCTTCCGTATTTTTTCCCAAATTATTGTTTGGTGGAAAATAACTTTAATATTCCTAAGTGCATCGACTTTGCTGTTGGGACTTAAGGAGACAATGAAGAACGGCAACTTGCCGTCGCGACTTCGGGAGAGAGAAGTGGAGAATGGCTTCACATCAATGAATTTTAAACTGTCATTTTCGACAGTTTGTAGTTCTGAGAGGAGTTCTTCCGAGGAAAAAGAAGGATCAACTCCTTTAAGTAACATGGAGATAGTTTTCTTCGATTTAGGTGTGTACGTGAAGTACTCACTACTTGCTTCCCTTAGAGTAGATTTAATTTTATGATAATCATCTAAACTATCACATAAAAAACTTATTTTATTATTATTTAAATTCTTCGTTTTAAAATTTCTACATGTTAACTTACCCAATTTAATTAGGTCCTTAGCTTCCATAAAACTGACTATGATGGGAGGCACTTTCTCCTTCTTACTGGCTGCTGTTTGTTGTTTTTCCAGCAGTTGTTGCTGCTGCTGTTGCTGTTGCTTCTGCTGCTGTCGTTGTTTCTCCTCTTGCTGTTGAATATTGCTTTCCGATAAGGCTTCTTTGATTTGTCGATCCAAATCGTTCTTCTTTTTGGAGAGCTCCTCTTTCTTTTTGTATAGCTCCGCAATAAATTCAGCGCGTTCGGCATCTTTGTCACTCATTTCAGTATTGCTGGTTTTGTGGTCTTCAGTTGCCAGTTCTTTAAATTTATTCCCTTCTCCGGAATAATGTGGCTTGTCAGTAGTGGTCATTCCTTCTCTGCGAGTTTTTTCTTTGTTGATTGGGTTAGCTTTATGCCGTTTGGCAAGGAGGTTTGGCTGGGCTTTGGGCCTCCTCTTTGAAATTACTTTTAGCATTACTTTTCTTTTTTCCATTATTTGTTTCGACCGTTAATTTAATTGTTTTATTTGTGAAGCAGCATGCAGAGAACATCTGCTTTCACACGCATACACATTAACACACGCACAGTTTTTTATTGGCCGTTCGGTATATACACAGCGGTAGACACGTCAGCACACACGTGTACGCGACAATATTGTAAATTTGTGTGGACGACCGGCGAACGAATGTTTTCAACGAGAGTTTTAGACAAGCACTTGGCACATTGTCGTTTTATTCAAGTTACACCCTGTTTTTGGGTTTAATTAATATTTATTTTATCTTTTACGCGCACCTTGCACAACACTTTGGCTACGAGTTCAATGACTATACAGCCGTTCTCAGTGACGGCCACACTTTCACACACAGGTGCACACACTGATAATACTATTTATAGTCCGGTTCCGGTGTCCAATATAATCTGAGACAACTTCTGAGACACTTCCCTTCGAACACCCGAATATTTTCCATCAAATTTGGACCTATGTTAAACCATACTAGACAACCATATATGAGCATTGGCCTGATTAGTGTCATGTAGCATATGATTTTTACCCCACTGTCAAGTTGGCTACTGTGAAATAGCCTCCTTGTCATAGCAAAAGTTTTCCTCGCTTTGGCCAAAACAGCCTCTACATGTCTGTTGAAGTACAGATATTGATGTAGCCGGATGCCAAGGTACTCTTGGTTTCCAGTTTGCCCCCATGCGGTCCCGCAATATGTAGCACCCGCCAGTTTTTCGTTGTGTCGTTCGTGGCTTTATATTGTAGCGAGCTTTGTGTTTGCTGGATTAATTATTTTTAATAAATAAGAGCCATTAAATCGATTTTGAATTAATGTAATACTTTATTAGTCCGTTAATAACAACCGTTACTTTTACCGTACACTTAACGACTTCTTGACTCCATAGCCTCGAATTTTCTATTACTCCTAGTCTCCAGTTTTCCAGTACTTTCTGAAATATTCTAGTACTTTGTTTCGGACTTTCTAGAATATTCTAGTACTGGTTGTCATATGCGTCACAATATAATGGGGTTCTAAACAGGATGGCTTCACATTTCTGGAAGTTGATTTTAAGTGTCCAGTTGTCGCAATAGCGCTGCACTTAGTTGAAGTCTCGCTGTAGTAAAATATTTATGATCTCAACTTTCGGAGCTGTTCTCTATATTATGAGATCGTCTGCGTACGCAATAGCCCGCGGAAGTGCATCCAATGTCACTAATGTAAATGTTAAAAAGAATAGGAGAAAGTACCGCCCCCTGTTGCAAACCATTTTTGATATTATACGCTTTATTAGAGGTCACATTACTACTTTTGACCACGAGCCTCCTGTCCTTTAACATATCGTAAAGTGCACATAGTAAAGGTTTATGTATGCCATGTCTGGCCGGTTTGTAATATAACCCTTTGATCCAGACGGTATCAAAGGATTTTTCCAAGTCGATCAGACAGACACCTGTGCATTGTTTCCTACATTTGTTTCATTGTATGTCAGAGACCAGTTTAGCTGCGGCATGTGTGGTCTCAATGCCAATTCGTCAGTCTGCAATCAACCTTCAACGGGCTCGTTACAATCATCGTCTACCATCAACATTCACCAAATAAACACCATCGGTCAATAATTGTCCTTCAACACGTCTATTAATGAAGCTGCCTTCTAGTTCACTTCTGCCTTTTGTTGTTCTGTCTCCTACGACAAAGTTATTGGTTTGCACGCGGACTACGTAGAGTTATAAACAAACAATAATATTTTCAAATACTTTACTGATGCTTGGAAGTAAACTTATCGAACGCATGTTCATTTGGTTTGTACAGTCTTTGCCCTTTTTTGGGATGGGCTGAACGATCGCCGTTTTCCAACGCGCGGGATAATATGCATTATTCAACGCGTTGTTAAAAAGGACTGTGTATATATCTATTGCCATTGGGGGCAGGTTCTTGAGTACGATGTTAGGTACTCCATCTATTACCACTGACTCCATCTATTCCCACTGACTTTAATGAGCAGAAGATACTCTGGATTCCTTCCCTCATAATTAAAAGGCTATTAGCTCCACCATTGGCATTAATGTCAATTAACAGATTATAGTCACTGAACTCGCGTAAAATCGAGATTCTCCAAATGCCAAAGTGAAATTTCATTTCGGAGGTGCAGGTGATTCAGTAGAACTCTGTTCTCCAAGTCGTGATTTCGGCGAATGCTCTCATTCACCTTGTACGTTTCCTGAAAAATAGCTCCCACAGCGTTCACCTTTTCCAAAGTATCTTCGATCACGAAGAGCTCACTGTATCTATACCAGTGTTGATTAGCAGCTGCTTGTTTACATCTCGTTTTGGTAATTTCTGCTGAATATTTTATTTATTTGTGGGAACATATTCGGGATATTCGTTTTTATAGCTCGAATACTATTGCTCCAATACAAATATGTTGCTAATCTACAGTTAGCTTTAAGTAATAGTTGGAGAGTTTTTAATCGGGATTTCGGTGATATTATTTCCTGGTCTTGTTTGTCTGTAAACTGTCTCTGTAATTGTTTTAGTTTAGATAGCAGTCTGCTCTTTTTCTTGTAGAGTGGGTTTATTGTTGTGTTTCTGTGATCTGTAACTGTTGTTTTGGGAATTGTTTTGTCCATTGTTCGTTTTACGGTTTCGTCCATTTGTTGAATGTATTTGCCGCTTTCGTCATTCTTCAGATTTCTGTTTATTGGCAGATTAAAGTCATTCGAACGAAGTTCTCTTGTTAATAATCTGGTGAACCCCGGCCATCGCATTGCCCTGTAGTTGTAGGGTTGCGAGATCACGAATTTCTCCAGATCTGCCAGATCGTTCGGGAGCTCTATTACTGCCGTGAATGCACAGTGGTCACTGTCGTAGTCAATTGTCCGTAAACAGTTTCTGTTTCGTGTGTTGCTGTTAAGTAGTCTCAGTCGTGAATCAATAAGCAAGATATCTAAGAACGATCTACCTCTAGGGAACGATGGATATTCCGTACCTAGTAGATCAGTTTTATATTCTATATGATACAGATCTAACCAACCAGCCAGCTGATTTCCTCTGGCATTAGATATATAATTTCCCCAATTTAAAAATAAAATAATCTTTGTCCAGGTGCAATTGTAAGCAACGAAAGAGCGTCTCGAGCTCTGCTATAAAGAGGTTATGTTGGTGCTCCTCAGGTGCATAGACTGCAATTGCATACAAACCCCTTCCTTGCCGAAGGGGTATGAGTACGATACAAGCTTCCAGCACCCAGAACCTGCGCACTTCTCCACTATATATAACTTTATGATGGATTCCTTTTCTAATAAAAATTCCGCCGTATCACGGTATTATGACAGTCGTTTCTCAAATGAACTGGGTGAATGTGTTCTACCGGACATTTTCCCGCCACACCATTCAACCTGCGAATACGCATCAGTTCACCTTGAAAGTCAACTTCAGACGCACAAATATGCATAGATAGTTATTCTTTAGCCCAACCATGCGAATGGAGAATTCTCTACCTGATCATGTTTCCTCATCGTTGTAATGTCAAAGCATTTAAGATCAAAAACGATGTTAAACTATATACAAAGGTCCGAACAACGACACAAAATAATACTTTGGTTAACGAAATAAACTCTAAACTACTCTTCGGTTAACTCGCGAAACAGTTTAATGGTGATTGCACACGTGACGCGGTTGTCGATCGACCTCTCTCGACTCTGGTAGGATAGCGACTGGTGAATTAAGGGTGAAATTCTGTATTTCACTCCACACACACGACAACCAAAAGAGACCACGCCTCTGCTCTCTCAACCTCACGCCCGTTGAAGTGTGGGTAACTTTTGTTAATATGGAAATTGACGGACATGGAGAATGAGAGAACAGAAACATGATGTGCTGTGATCTCGGGGTAGCTTTGGTTGTGTGTGTTGGTATCAGATGCAGCTACTGACATGACCTACAGACCCAGTGGTACGGCTATGGTGTAGTCAGAGCGCATTGAACCGTGGAAACACAGAAAAGCGAAGGAGAGGGAAACCTAGCTAATGTTATTCACCCGCAAAAAGAGATCATTGATCCTAAGCGAATGGGTGATCTGGGAAAAGTCAATAGGACGCCGCGTCGGCTGGGGATATAATACCATGGGGAAAACTCTGAGGAATGTTGGTAAATACCCAAGCCAATGGATGATGATGCAACCGCGTCGCTTGGTTTGACTTGGTTGTTGCTAACCAATACGAATGGAATTTCCGGTGGAAATCCCATGGTTAGAGCAATAGTGTTGCCGTATGGCGAAGATTGTAGCTAAACTCAATTATGCATTATGTGCATAGTATAATGAGTTTAGCTATGCGTCCTTGCGGAAATTATGTATTTCAGGTGAATAACATATGGGGGAAATGGACATGTATGACGCGCTGAAAGCGGTCGAAATAAGGTGGAAATAAGGTGGAAATTGTGGTTGAGATTGTGGGTTGTTTCTCATGTAGAATAGAGAAACCCCCACAACTCTCCTTCAGCTCGCACCATGTTATGGAGTTTCTTCCATTGCCCTGCTTCTTCATCATATTCACAGCCAAAGATACTCCTTAAAACTTTATTGTCGAATACTGGGTTTTCCTCCCGTTTTTTGAGAGCCCATGTTTCGCATCCGTATAGAACGATCGGCATGATTATGGTTCTATAAACACGGAACTTTATATTGCGTGATAGCAGTGTGGATTACATCAGTTTACGGACTGTGTGCCCACTAGCGTCCGGATACAGTCTTTTGTTAATTTCTTTGGACATTTCGTTACTGGCCGTCAGTATTGTTCCCAGATACTTAAGTAACATAGTAATAAAAAACAATTAGTGCGAAAACGCAGCAAACAAAGTGTTCCTGTGCATGTCTGCATGCGCATAGTATAATGAAACAAAAATCGTAAATACTTGTGAATACAACATTTCTCTAAATCAACAAAGTGACTAACTGTACCGCCTACCATGGACGATAGTCAGGCTGGATTCAAAATGCGAAAGTACGAACCACAATAAAATCTTCAAGCCAAGCGCCTAAAGTCCGATCCGAAGGACGAGGAATTAATTATTCCCAATAATGCTCATTATACTGGAGTAGGGAACAAGTTTTAAGAACTGACGGCAGAAGGACCGTACATTTCCAACACCGAAGACAGCAACAAAAGACATCGGGCGAGACAAATTGATAGCCAAACTCTACAAGTGTAGGAACAACGACAGAAACAACCGAGTGAACAACAACATCAGCTACAACCACCAGCCAACAGGAAAGAGAAGGTGCCTCCGATTATAGTTCAAAATATTATTAAACTGGGTAAGATGAACTTACAACACGTTTAAAACAAAACGGTTAAAAAACAATAAGACAAGTTTTGTATGTGATAGTTTGAAAGACTATCACACTATTAAAGATGCATTGGGGAAAGAATTAAGAGAGTAATACAAGTACACCCCAAACCAGTAAAAACGGTCTGCATGCTCCCAAAATGAGTTGCTCCGTCCTTTTCCCATGAGAAATTGCTATCGGAATTGAAAAGCATCAAAACCGACAATTTAAAATTTACAGGTGTTAAACTATTTTCCACCGCCCTCTCCCAAAGTCTCTAAGTCCTAACAGTAAGCTTCATCCACTCAAACATATTAAAGTCCTCAATAATCAAATAATAAGTTGGAAGAAAATAAAGAAGTCTGAACGCGTATTGCAATGCATGCGGTATGAAGTGCCCATGTTACATGCGATTTCTGCCACCGCCATCATTTAATAATTTATAATTTTAATATAATTTGTTTTAATGTGGTGTGATGGTAAGGTGGTGGAAGAAGTGCATGATCCACTTGTGAGTGTTCGAACACGCCCCGATTCGAGTGTGGATCGTGGGCGGGTTCGAGTTCGATTTTTGGAGATTGAGAGAGGGAGAGTTTTTCCAAGCAGTCGTGTGCTAGAATTAAGGAAGAGCAGTTGTGGCTGAGTGGGCAGTGAATGAAGAAAGTAAAGCGAGGCGCGGAAATAATTAAAGGAATATATAAGAAAAATTAACACGAAAAAAGAAAAACGAGATGCGAGAAATTAGCTGTAATAAAAACGCGAATGGTTGTTGACGAATTAAAGCATTATAATTAAAACGTCTCGGGTAAATGTGTATTGAAATCTTTTAATGTATAGTAAAAGAAAACGCATGTACATTGTGGTGAAACTCGTTTGTTTTGCTGTTGTATGGATCATCCTGAGTGGTTGGAGTCGTTGGTGGTGAAAGACCGGCCAATAAATGCGTATGTGTGCGTCCGCAGAGACTATCGTTCCTCGAAGCTTACCGTTGAATCCTAGAAAAACAGTATCTGGTGACTATCGTTCACGGTACCCTGCAGCGGAAAAACGAAAAGAAGGAACACAACGGGCGCAAGCGGAGAGACCAGAGGAGTGCAACTAATTTTTGATCGATTGCCGCGGCTGGCGCAAAAAGCCACTGACACTACTGGGTGGTATGATACATTTTTGCAGAACAACCCCGAGACACTTTGCAAACGAAAGTCATTCACTTGATGTCTGGATGAAATTTATACCAAAGTAACGGCCAACGGAAAGCTCACTACCCTTGGAAACAGCAGACCGTACGACAATTTGATTTTCGACATATTACTTGTTATTTCGATATACAATATACTACAAATGGCGCAGCCGGAGCTCATCATCTGAGGAGGTACTGTAAAGTCGTCTTTGGAAGTACTTACCCAGTGGTGAGGGGACCACATCCGTACGCACCTGCGTTCCCGCATCGGACGGACCCCAGATGGTGAAATTATTTGTTTAATTATTATTTATTTATTTTGTTTTTGTGGTGAAAGGATAATTTTGGTAGCTGTGTGTGATTTTCAGGAATTTAAAAGAAAAAATATTGTTATTTATTAAGTGATTATATTGATAATTGTAGTGTATATTTACAAATTAATAGTCATTGTACTAGCATTAAGTTTTCCTTTTCAAGAAATCTGTTAGTTTAAGTTACATTTTAAGCGGAGGTGTATTGTGATCTCGCGTCGTGGGACTTTCGAAGTTTGTTGCGAGTCGCGTTGTAAAAAACTTTTTTTGTTTGTCAGTTGCAGATTGATTCGAGATTCTCTGTCTCTCTCTCTCTCCGACCCTCTGCCAACTGTGAGGAATTGCGTCTTTCCTGAATTCACTGTGATCTTATTAGTTTGGTGCTTTTTGTGATTGTGTGATTCCGTTTTTTGTGATTCCGTTGGCGGCCCATACTGTGTTCCCATTGAATATTGGTGAATTTTGTTCTTGGTGTTTCGACTGACGTTTTGTTTGGAATTGGGTGTGAATTGGGCGTTTTGTTTTCGAAGTGTTGTTTACGGGCTGATCTTCTATGGTGTTCCGCGTTTCCTTGTTACACATTAGGCCCCTATAGTGATTGCGAGAGAGGAAGGTTCGGCGGCCGGCGTCTTGTTGTATATTGGGGGCGTGTTTGTTTTTGTTTTTCGCACCCTTTCTGTTGGTTGGTACTGTCGGCGACGGAGTTGTTTTTTCTTCGCGAGATCCCGGGTGTCGTTTTGTAGCGAGAAATTTTGAGTTTTGTTAGACGGCCTGCAGATGCAGACAAGGCAACGTCAAAGAGATGTCCGAGAGGGCACCCCTGCCCGGGCACGGCCCGAGGCATTTCCCGAGCCGCCGGTTGACGAGGTGGATCCGGAGGCATTCCACGATTCGCGGGACGAATTTGTGGACGACCGATCGCCAACGCGCCCCCCTCCCACCATCAGTAAACAGCCTGTTGGGAGCATGGAGGACACGCCGATGCCCTCATATTTTAAGCTGGGCCCGCAGCCATGTCCTGTACGGACCATGTCGAGCACTGATAGGGTTTTCGACCTTGTGTCGAAGGCGGTCCCCATGTTTTCGGGACAGGAAGGCCCGGATACAGCCGAGAGACTCTCTTCGTTTCTCAAAGGCTGTATAAGGCCCTTGGATGGGCTGGCAGTGGAAGAGGAACATACCTTCTTCCGGTGGCTGCCCTCTAGGCTGAGGGGCGAGGCCTATCGAATGTTCGAGGAGAGACCACCCACGACCTTCCTCGAAGCGGAACAGCGTCTCAGAGAGCCCTACGAACCCCGGGTGTCGTATGAGGAGTTGTGTGCACAACTCTCCAAAATGCGATAACTTCCTTCCGAGGATGCCACAAGTTTCGTTTCTCGAGTGAAGCGGGCCGTGGTATGGTGCGAGGAGGCAGCTTAGCGCTTTTATGCTCGCCAGGGTAGGTCCGTCTTCGCCAGCCAGCTTGAGGGCATGGCCAAACCGGTGTTGGTAAGGGGTCTGAGGGAGGAAGGACTAAAGCACTTCCTCCTCACGTTGGGTAATGTCCCTTTTCGAAGCCTGGTGGACCACCTAACCGGGTTTGAACGAGTTCGTGGGGAAATGCTGAGACAGGACGACCTGGTTGTGGATGCGGGGCACGGAATCGCCGAGCGAGCGTCGGAGACATTAGAGTTAGGACCGGGAAGTTGCTCGACCCTTTTGGAAAATCCATCCTCCACTTTTAGGGATTGCACCGCGGCGCTGGCGCCGGTTTTATCGAATTTAAATCCCCGGGCGGTGTCATTCGTGTTGCCGGCCGAAGAGCCTGATAGTCGTCGACGGGGGGAGGATAGTTTCGTTCGGGAGCGATCGTGCGGACCTCTCAATTATCGAAGGGATGCTGGTGCCTATGCTCCAGCCTCCTCTGGCGAGGGAGCGTGGTCAAATACCGTGCCTCCTTTGAGCCGGAGTGGAGAATCGCAGAGCTTGGCTCAGGGGACGTATGCGCCTAAGGATCGATCGGGTCGCGACAATCCGTTCAGGGATCCAGTTGGTCGATCGGCGCACCCCCTGGAATCCCAGACCATATGCAATTTTTGCAATCTGAGGGGTCACGTATACGACGAGTGTCTACAAAGACGAAACACTCCCTTCTGTCGCGGGTGTTGGCGGTATGGCCACGACATAGTGGACTGCCCGGATCGTCCGACGGGGACGCGCGGTCCCCAGACTACATACAGGGGTAGAGGTCAGCAGGGCGGATTCGCACGGCAGGAACCGCCTCATCAGCGACCACAGTTTCAGCGGAGAGCCCTACCAGAGCCGCAGCCCCCGTCTACGGGCGGCGGACCGGCGACATCAGGCCCCAGAGTATTCAGCGTCCGGTGCTGTTGCGAGTTTTGTGGCCGACAAGGTCATAGCTTGCGCGGGTGCGATTACAGGCAAAGGTGGGAACATCAACAGAGTTCCCAGGGTTCTCCCCATAAGCGGCACGCCGGAACAGCACCTGTTGCGAGCCGAGAGCAGGACACCCGTGTGGGGACTGGGGGAAGCGCGAGAAATAGGCGCGGTAAGCGTCGGAGGCGGCGTCGGCGAAATCGGAAAGCCGGAAATAGTAGCGCGGAGAGTGGGGATTCCCGGAAAGTAGGTAGAGATGATGAGCGACGATCGTCCGTGTCGAGCGGTGGCGGTAAGCGACCCGACTCCATGGACTCGAAGTCCTCAAAAACGGATGCGAGGCTTGAAGCCGCATCGGGCAGCGCGGGGAGCCGGGAATGGCAGCCCCGGCGCATTGGGCCCAAAGTGGGCAGAAAGAATAGCTCCAGTTCCGCTAGTTCGGAGTCCAGTGGGACTCCCGAGCGGAATATTCCTGAACGGAGGAGCGGAACATTGTGCGAGTTTTGCGGTCGACACACTCACAAGGCGGCAGAGTGTCGACATAAGGCAAAATGGGAGAGTTCGGGAAACTCCCCAAGGTCGGGTCGGCAAGATCCTACCCGACCGTACTAGAAAATCAACCCAGCTCCAGCTGTTCTCAGTTTTCGCCGACTCAGGTCCCGATTGTCGCTCTCCCTTTAGACATTGGCCGTAGGAACTCTACGCGCCTAATCGTGGACACCGGCGCTGAGATCAGCCTGTTGAAGCTGAAGGCACTCCATCCTAGATATGGCATGGATGTGCATAAATCAACAACGCTCCAAGCGCTGTTTGTCAAAGGCAAGTTGCACCATGAGATTCCCTGCAGTTTCCAAATAGTAGACTCCTTGCCGGGTTTGAAGTAAGACGGATTGTTGGGGTACGACTTCCTGTCTCGGAATTGTAAGGTAGACGGGCCGGGTGGTTGTTTGGTTTTTCCCCGAACGACCATAAATCCCGTGCCATTCTCCATTCAATTTGTCAACAATGGGACGGGAAGCGTTGAGCATGTGGCAGCCGTACGGGGAGACGTGCCAAAGGGACCTGTTAAGGTCGATACGGCGGCAGGTACTCGTCCGGAGACCCTGCCCATACAGGGGAGGGCTGCGAAAAGCTGTTCAACCACGTGCTACCCACGTGGTCATCCGGTTAGGCCCCGAACAGCGGACGTTGTTAACACATAGCTATAGACAACATTTAAAAAAAAAAAAAAAAGAACAAATAAGGAAAGGATAAGCCTTCCTGTAACTTGGAGCCCCTGATCCCAGCTGGCCAGACTCTGGTTACCCTCCGGAATCTTCGTTCTTGTAAAGGACCATCGTCGCAGGGATACCAAATGGAGTCTGACGAAAAGGTCTTTAAGGCCAGGCCTAATGCTGCAGGCGCAGTCCCAGCGCAGACTGCAGAGGCAAACCCCAGTGCTGGGGGTTGGATCACAACTAGCAAGTGCGAAAGCGCACTATAATATCGGGTGATGGTAGGTTTTGCCGCCGAAACGGGACAGACCCCCCGATCAAGTACCGAGTCCAAAAGAGGAGGATTAAGTTAAATATATAGGCGCGCGACGTTTTCGCCGGCCGGGTGACATTTTGGAGTGGTTGGGCGAGAGGGGATCGCCTCGCCTTGGCGGGGGGGTCCTAACCGGATCGTGTGGGCGGTCGAGCCCTCGGTCGGACCATCGGTTTATGTGTCGGACCCGCCGCGGGCGTTTGTGTTGTCATTGGTTTTGTGGAGCGCTTGTCTGTTGTTCCCCCTCTTAGGTTAATACCTACGTGTTATTTATTTATTTATTTAGTTATTTATTTTTACTAACCCTAGTATATAGGTAGCCTAAAACGTACTAACATTAGCACTTAAGCATGATTTATTTATTTATTTCCTACTAACACTAATACATAAGTAGTATAATCCTTACTAACCTTAACACCTAGTTTATTCATATATATGTAATTGTTAGATTATTTATTTGTTTATTTATTTATTAATTTGCTTGTTGGTTTGTTGATTGTTTGATTGTTTGCTCTCCGCCGTCCACTCTCCGGCGTGACATTCCTCTCCTAAGAATGCCACGCGGTCTTGTGGGGGGGGGGGGAGGTATGTTACATGCGATTTCTGCCACCGCCATCATTTAATAATTTATAATTTTAATATAATTTGTTTTAATGTGGTGTGATGGTAAGGTGGTGGAAGAAGTGCATGATCCACTTGTGAGTGTTCGAACACGCCCCGATTCGAGTGTGGATCGTGGGCGGGTTCGAGTTCGATTTTTGGAGATTGAGAGAGGGAGAGTTTTTCCAAGCAGTCGTGTGCTAGAATTAAGGAAGAGCAGTTGTGGCTGAGTGGGCAGTGAATGAAGAAAGTAAAGCGAGGCGCGGAAATAATTAAAGGAATATATAAGAAAAATTAACACGAAAAAAGAAAAACGAGATGCGAGAAATTAGCTGTAATAAAAACGCGAATGGTTGTTGACGAATTAAAGCATTATAATTAAAACGTCTCGGGTAAATGTGTATTGAAATCTTTTAATGTATAGTAAAAGAAAACGCATGTACATTGTGGTGAAACTCGTTTGTTTTGCTGTTGTATGGATCATCCTGAGTGGTTGGAGTCGTTGGTGGTGAAAGACCGGCCAATAAATGCGTATGTGTGCGTCCGCAGAGACTATCGTTCCTCGAAGCTTACCGTTGAATCCTAGAAAAACAGTATCTGGTGACTATCGTTCACGGTACCCTGCAGCGGAAAAACGAAAAGAAGGAACACAACGGGCGCAAGCGGAGAGACCAGAGGAGTGCAACTAATTTTTGATCGATTGCAGCGGCTGGCGCAAAAAGCCACTGACACTACTGGGTGGTATGATACATTTTTGCAGAACAACCCCGAGACACTTTGCAAACGAAAGTCATTCACTTGATGTCTGGATGAAATTTATACCAAAGTAACGGTCAACCGAAAGCTCACTACCTTTGGAAACAGCAGAACGTACGACAATTTGATTTTCGATATACTACACTTGTTATAAAATATACTACACCCAAACGATCATTCCATTGGGGAATGTGCCTTAGGTAAAGATCATCATCATCATCATCGGCACTACAACCGGGATACGATCTTGGCCTTATTTAACAAATCTCTCGACCGGTCTCGATTTCGAGCCGATGTCATCTAGTTTGGCACGCCCAGCCTCTGGGCGCTATGGTTTACGCCAACTCTCCATCGCAGGGAAGGTCTGCCGCGCTGTCTCCTTCCGTACAACCTGCCACAAAGGACTTTCCGGACAGGCTCCTCTTCGCTCATTTGAGCTAGGTGTCCCGCCCACCGGAATCTACCGAGCTTGATTTTTCTTAGAACATTACCTTCAAGGTAGATTGCATACAACTCATGGTTGTAGCGTCTCCGGAATCGTCCTCCCTCACATATGGGGCCAATAATTCTCCTTAAGACCTTCGTTTCGAACGCGGCTAAGAGTTCAGAATGCCTTTTATTGAGCACATAGGTCTCGAATCCATACATGAGTACTGGTAAGACCATGGTATCGTACAGTAGTAGCTTGGATGTTGTGAATAAATTTCTGAATTTAAAGAGCCTTGATAGACCATAGTAGGCTTTGTTGGTTTTTATCAGCCGTTCGCGTATTTCTTCTTCCATATTATTATCGGCTGACACTATTGACCCAAGGTAGTTAAAGGATTGCACTACTTCAAATTCGTGCTCCACTACCCTGATAGTTTGACCAACGTTAGGTCTTCTCTTCGCAGAAGTTGTCACCGTGTACTTAGTTTTTCTCTCATTAATGTGCAGTCCCAGTTTTTGTGCCGCCTGCTCGATCTGGGTGAAGGAGTCCTGTACAGCCGATTTGGTTCTACCGATGATGTCGGTCATTTGCGTAGGCAAGTATCTGCCTGGACTTGGTGATAATAGACCCTCTAGTTGTGATGCCAGGGTCACGGATTGCTTTCTCCAACGCCAGGTTTAAGAGGAGCCAGGCCAGACCCCCCCCCCTTGTCGGCGTCCATTAAAGATGTTTATTGGTTTGGACAGCAATCCCGATATTTTTACTTGACTAGTTACGTTGGTCATGGTCAATCTACAAAGTCGTATCAATTTGTTTGGAATGCCAAACTCTCTCATGGCATTATATAGTTCCACCCTGGCAATGCTGTCGTAGGCGGCTGGGATCTTAAATTCCAGATATTTTTCCATCGTCTGCCTAAGGGTGAATATCGGATCAATCGCTGAGTTGCCTGAGATGAAATCATATTGATATTGTGCAATGATGACTTTAGCGTATGGGGCTATTTGGTCTTGTAAAATGGAGGAGAATATCTTATAGGAAGTACTCAGCAATGTTTTACCCCTATAGTTGCTGCACACTGTGATATCTCCCTTCTTATGTATGGGGCAGGTTATTCCACGACGCCAATCTTCCGGCATCTCATCTTGCTCGCATTCATGCAACAAGATCTCATGAATTGCGTGATGAAACGCTGTCCCCCTTTGTTTGATCAGCTTAGCTGGTATGCTATCAGCTCCGGGGGCTTTATTTGATTTGAGCCTTATGGATTTTACTGTACTGGTGGCAGCATTTAGTTTTAATCTGGCATTAGTGGAGCCTCCAATTCTTCTGTGAGCTGACCATTTACCAATTCATTGAAGTGCACTTCCCATCGCTCCAGAATACCTTCAGGTTCAGTGATTAGATTACCCTCTTTAGCCTTGCAGTAAGTGCAGCGTGGTGTGTGCCGAGTCATACTGCGGATTATTTGGTAAAACTTCCGCGCCTGGTGCAGACCTCGCTCTCTAGTTTTCTCTATTTCACAGGCTAGAGTTTTTGCCCAGGCACTTTTCTTTTGTCTGTGAAGTCCATTTCCAGATCTTCTGAGTTGTTTGTATTTCTCCTCGCGTACCCGCGTCCTGTGAGACTGCTGCATTGCCCGGTGTGCAGCATTCTTACGTTCAGTCGCTAGTTTGCACCCATCATCAAACCAGCTGCTCCGATCTCTACGACTACTTCCTAAGTTGAAGTCCGCAGTACTAATGACTGTATTCTTAAGGCGTGTCCATTTCTCTTCTACGCCCGGCATTCTGGCCACAGGACTTACTCTCCCTGCCTCGAGCTCTTCGAGGACGAATTTTAACACATGACCAAAGGTGTTGCTGGTGTTCTCAATGCGTAAGGAAACCGTGTTGATCCGAATCTGATCCGCGGATGCAATATGTCTCTGTACGGCAACCCGCGCTCGGAAAACTGTACCAACATGATAGTGATCCGAGTCGACGTTGGCACCTCGGTACGTTCGTACCGTCATCAGGGTCGAGGAGTGGCGGCTATCTATCAACACGTGGTCAATTTGGTTGTAAGTGGTTCCACCAGGTGATACCCAGGTGGCTTTTTGGATATCTTTAGCGGAAACCTGGTACTCGCAACGACCAAGTTCTTTGATGCTGCCAGTTCGATGACTCGTAGTCCATTGTCATTTATGTTCTCATGCAAATTATGGGAATTTGCGTAGTGCCTAAAAACCACTTCTTGACCTGTTTTGACATTCATATCACCTAGAACGATTTTCACATTACCTTGGGCAGGCATTGTGGGCGCGTTCGACGTTCTCGTGGAATTCTTCTTTTTCGTCGTTAGGGAGTTCTCTGTAGGTCTGTGAACGTTTGTGAGGCTAATGTTCTGAATCTTGCCTCGCACGCGTCCATATCAAGGCTTGTTAAATTGTCCATAATAATTTGTTTTTCCGGCAAGGTTATTAGCCTTGCGCCAACCTTTTTCAGGATGTCGCTGCATGTATTGGTTCACTACTTAGCGGGTGCCAGTAGCTATCCAGGGGTGTCACGTGGAGACTGCATGTCAACTTGGATGGAACAGGGACAAGGATCGTCCTGGCCTCCGCTGGGCTGAAAGCAATCAGAGACTTTGCCCATTATGTTCGCTCCCATCCTACAGACGAATTTGTAAATTTCGTGGATTAGAGAAGGACAGAATGTTCAACTTATCAAAGCATGGGTATAGAAGTTTGAGGCGACTGGTTCAACAATGGAAAACATACGGATAGGGCGACCGAGCCCGCCAAGTAACGAGGAAGGTGCAATGAACGTACGCCAGTCAATTCATAAAACAGTCGATTTCTTCGCTCACAAAAGTGCAAGTGTTTTATCGACACAATATGTTGCTACAATTAACAATTTTCTGACTCCAGCTTTACATGATTTCGTTGTTTTCAAATGTGAAGTAGAGTTCAATGCCTTAAAAACTCACTAATGTCTCCTCTCGTCAAAGGCGAACCACAAAGTAAATATACTGTCGATGAACGGCACTTGCATCGACGAAACCAAGGAACTATCAATCCTCGGCACTCGAATTAATTCGACCTTTAATTGGAGCGACAACATTTTTGAAGCTGCGAAAAGTGAGGCCAAATGCACGGGGTTCCTTTAGAGATCCAAAAGATATTTCACTCCATCCAACAGTAATATGTGCTGGCTGGAGGTGGCTTTTAGTCTGCAAAAATCCGGCATGCATCTGGATCGGTCCAAATGTATCTTTTGAAGAATTCCATCATCTTACTGAGAAAAAAACTGCTTTTAACTCAGCCACTGATCCAGAAAAAAATTCTCCCGACAAGTGGTTGATGAATGAATGATCAAGTACAATAGCCCAAGATCGTAAGATTAATCCAATTTGAGCAATGACAGAAACGTATATTTTTATTTTGTTTTATTAAATTCGTCTACCTTTTTTACCTTTTTATAGTGTGATGGCAGTCGTCCACAGACTTAGTAATATAATTAAACACACACTTTGATTATTTTAAAACTGATTTAACCACAAAAAAATATAAATTACAATACATACTTGTCATAATAATTGTTTCTTTATTTTAATACCGAGCTTTGATTAAATAAAGCCACACACACACGTTCATTTATTTGTTTTTTCAAAAAATGTTTCTTTGAATTCCATTGAAGCTCATCTAACATTCACAACATTTCGGTGGTCTCGAATACCAAATGAGTAACATGAGCTTACTTCGAGTAAGATCAATCATATTTAACGTATCCTTAAATAGCTGATCATCAACATTTCCCGTCATGAATTTCAATATTGAATATTCCGAACCGGTTTCTGCATTAAATGTTCTACTTATGCTGATTTTTCACACTCTTCTTATATCAAATATATAACCATCTTTGTTGACGGTTAAAATCGGAATTTTGCGATTCAACTTCCGTTGTAGTCGGCGGTTAAATTGTGAGCCTTTAAAAAGGACAGTCTTATGGCTCATTACAATCAGAGAACACAATCTATTGATGTAATCTAAACATCTCTTAACATGAATGCATCGCAGTGCATTCTTTGTTTACCGTAAATTGTTGGTACTGTTTACACAGCGATTCCTATTGGAATCGAGTTGGTACTTGTTTATTGCTTTGGATGTAGGTATAATCTCTTAAGCAGCTTGTGTTTATATGTGTTCCTCGGTGGTGATCCAAATAAAATTTAGTATGTGGTGGTGGCGCGTGGTAATGCGTAAGTATTTAGGGGTGTCGATTTTTGCGTGTAATAATAATAACGTCCTACAAATTCCTTTTTTTATATAAACTTACAAATATTAAGACATTTTGTTTTATATTTTGCTAAATTAATCCTCTTAATGAAGTTGTATTTCTTATAACGTTTTTATAGTGGTTGAGATATAATTATTTTTGTTTTGATATATTTTCTAAGAACACGTATGGAAAAACTTTGGATTATATTACAAGTTGCTTAAGACCAAAGTTTACCATTTTACTGTATTGAAATAAAATACCAAAAGTCTGTACTCATTGTATGCGCATTATTTTAAAGAAATAATAACGTACGCAAGAATATGCCTAATGAAGTTGAGATCAGTAAAGCTTTCACCTGAAAACAAGGATAATAATGCCAACGACACAAAACATAAACTCGATGTCGCTAAGGAAAACTTCAGATGCAAATCCAGTTAAGCTCTCAGAGATTATCTTTTCAAACAAGTATCCTTCTACTAACTGGTTGTCACTCAGTATATCTTAGCGAGAAAGCTTGTAATTAGCAAACCACACGTATTGATTGTCTTGCCAGCTGAGAAGTTCTTGAGGAAATGCCCCACATCGCGACTTTCGGTCAATTTTTTGAAACAATCCGAACCGGTCTTTATCCAAAAGATAAATTGGACATTCAATGATTATTTACATTATTCCCAAACTAAGCAGCTTTCATTCGGGGGTTACCCGTGTGTGGTTTAAAATTATAATTATAAATATTATCGCTTCAGTAAACACAAACTAAACCACCTTATTTCTGTATATCGAATCTCTTTAATAGAACTCACACTGACACAAGTTCTGCTGCTTCATATATCCTCCGCATTGAAATTATAATCGCTCACGATTTTCTCCAGCTAAATAATTCAAATTTCACGCCCCTTCCTCTTTATACGGCGCAAACAATAAAAAGAGCGAATGTCACCCTATTCCACTTAACACCACGAATCCTCCAAGGACAAAGTAAGCCCGAAAAGGAGGTTGTGGCGTTTTTGATAAACAGCGTTCTAAATTGACAGATAAATGACCACACACCATGGCCACTTCTATGAGACACTTATTTATGGGCGTGTAATTTCTTGCTTGAAGATGTTCGTTCCCATCTTCGTCTGCGCTATACAGCAGACGGACATGAAAATTAAGAAAGCATTTATTTTTGTCACCCTACCTACCTGGCGGGTTAGGTGCGTAGATGTTACAATTCCGATAAGATGCTTGTCGGTCGTGTAATAATACAGCGTCCTCATCGGCGTCATAAATTTAACTATAAGCATGCAACTGCATGCCCCAGAGATAGTGAATTCGTGAGAAAACAAAAGAAAAAGATTCATGGCCCAGGAGGGACTCCTGTGACATCTCATGGAAAACAGATACGATTTTGTTGTGTGCAGTTGAAACTATTTCACCGGTACTTTGATCCATATTGATCGTTAGTCTTGAAGACAAGATCCACCCTCGAAGTGATTTAAGAAAAAAGTCTCTATTCAAATATCATTTAACACCGTTTGTTGGTGTGATGTCCTCTTGAATTCAATGTCGACAAAAAGGTGTCTGATTTCAGGTGTGTATTCAAATGTTTTGACCATTGTTATTTAATGTTATCTGGGGGCGATCAAGAGGACCACCAAGTTGTTTAGGTGTTTATTGGAGTTTTATCTTTCGAATATAAAACTTAGTTAATTGGGGGAACGATTAGGTTAGAAGCAAATTATTGGACAGCTCGCACGTCTTTTATTTAATATATTAATGTGGATGTAATTTATTTAATTTAATTTATTGATGTGATTGTACTCGGATAAGACCCAAATATAGAAATACACGTATAATGCTTGTAGAGAGCCGTTGACATTAGAATCAACAGCTATGTCGACTGCATTTCAACAAACAATACTCTCCCAATAGACTAGTCCATTTTTGCACGTGATGGGTCCATCACTCGCATCCGCCAATTGAAGCGAAACTCTCTCCCTTCTCGATCCCTCTGCAGATTGAAGATACATACTCTTCGAGCTGGGAACTAAGGTTTTTCCATTGCTTTCCTATGCTATGTATTTGTATATTGACTGACATTTTGATATTGACAAAATTGTTATGTCCCTTTTGTAAAACCATTGGTTATACCATTCAGTCTTTTACAATTCACTCTTATACTATTCACTCTTATCTATTCACTCTTATAATGTTCACTATTATATTATTCTTTTACTGTTCACCTTTATGCTACTTGCTCATGTACTATTAACTGGAATAGCATTCACTTTTGAGAAATTAACTCGTATACTTCTCACTGTTATACTATTCACCCATATACTAAATGTCATGACAATTACTTGCTTATGGAAAAAACACGCAAAATATTTTTTTTTGCGGACCGAACAATTTTTTCCGCCAGTTAACGACGCGCATGCAGCGACTGCCAAGAGACGAGTAATTCTTGTATCGCTGATATTATATTTATACTGTTATAGGGGGGTATATGTTAAAACACAACTGCTGTAATGGTTTAGTATTATACACCCGTTGTGATATACCACCCATACGTATGCTATTTACTCTTGCACTCTTAACTACTACACGGTGAACTCGTATACCCTAAATGTTTATACCGCACATGTTTATACTGCAAACTCTTATAAGATAAACTCTTATACTACAAACACTTATAGTGTGAACTCTCTTACTGCAAACTCGTATACTGAAAACTCGTAACGTCTAAGCTACTATGTTACAAACGTGCATACTCTTCTACTGAAAACTCTTATACTAAAATATTACACTACTCTCTGAACTGCAAAGCACTTATATGGCAAAACCCTTGTACTGCAAACTTTTATAGCAAAAAATTTTGTACTGCAAGACTCTTATACTGCAAAACTTTTGTAGTGGAAACGTTTATGCTGCAAAACTCTTGTACTGCAAACTCGTATACTATAAACGCGTGTGCGGCAATATTCTTATACTGCAAAGCTCTTATACCGCAACGTCCCTGTACAGCAAACTCCTATACTGCGATATCACCTACTACAAACTATTAAACTGCACACTCTGACATTGAAAACGTTTATACTGCAAATTCGTATACTGGGAATTATTTACACTACAATGTTTCTAAGCAAATATCGGAATCCATTCCTCAACTATGGTTAAATTTGAAGATATCTCAAATGTGCTTAAACCTGAAGATAATCACATTTCGGCGCTTTTTTTCCTCATTCGAATTCCAGGTTGTTGCAGAAGCAACAGCATAACATTTGCAAAACAATTTGCATCAAATAATTGAGTCAAACAATTCAATTGACTCGGCGAAATATCACCTTACACCGCCGGAGAGTATGCAACTATAAGTTGTGTCAGAAACTCGATCATGCTACTGAATGCTTTTCGAAGTGCTCGCTGACTACGGAGACAATTCAGCTAGCTGATAGCAGACGTCATAGAAAATGTGTCCGGTAAGAAGATGTGTTTTATAACAGAATGCATCATTACGAGTATATTTTGAAGGTATTGAACTCCACGCGGTGCATTACCTTCTTTTGATATATCTACGAGGGATAGTTAAATATAAACGGTAATTTTACTTTTTTGCTTAGCAATAAATTACGAGCTAGGTAATCGCGTGCGTGGCTGTTGTTTTGTTTATGAAGAGTAGGGGAATCGACTTGGCTTGGTCAGTACAGCCATGGGCGAGCAAGAGGGACATACGTCTCTTGCGCAACGGATTATTATACAATTTTTAACAAATGAAGGCGTTAAACCGCCGGAAATTTTTTCTCGATTGAAGGCACTCTTTCGTGATGATACACTGTCTCAGAATCGTGTGTTTATACCTGGGCCAAAGAATTTAAAAGTGGGTGAGAACGTATCGAAAACGAAAGTCATAATGAAAGCCCAAGGACAAGTCGTACAGATCAACATCCGTGCCGTTCGAGAGTTTATTGAAAGTGATCGGGAATGCAGCTACTGTTAGTTATTACAGTCGGCAAAAGCTGCATCTCGAAACAAAAGACGAGGTATGCCGATTCGATATGTCATCCTTCTTCATGACAACGCCAGGCCTCACACCGCGTGCTTGACAAGGGATACATTGGAAGAAATGGGCGAAATGCGAAACCCTCGAACGCCCTTCTTATACCACAGACTTGCCTCCCTGTGACTATTTTTTGTGCCCACCCATGAAAGAAACAATTTTTACTTTTTTCCTTAGCAACAAGTTACGAGCTAGATAATCGTGCGTGGCTGGAAAAAAAATCGAAAGTAATGACGATGTCAAAGAGGCCGTGCACAATTGTTTAACAACTCGCCCTAAACTTTTCTACGAACAAGAGATATTAAAGCTTCAAAATCGGTGCAAAAGTGTGTAGATCACGCAGAAGACTATATTGAAAAATGTTGATAGTATAGTTAGGGTGTAACATTATTCAATAAATGTATAAAAAGAAAAAATATTCGTGCGTATGACAAAGTAGTGACAAGAATAAACCGAACATAATAAATTCAAATAAGGAAATGTTACCGCATCATTCTTATCTCATTTAACTAATATTACATTTACAATAAAATAGCAGAACTGAAAAAGAACTAAGTTATCACGTCTTAAGTATTCAGTCTGAGCAACGTCCACCTGTGTCAGATATTTTGACTCCTTCAAATTCGTCCGAAGAATCTCTGAAATTATTATATATAATTCCAATCTTAAAGCTAAAATTCATGTAGTACTTCTCCTCAGAAACGTCACTAATGTCACCATAGTCAATTGGTTTTTGACACAGACAGCAAGTGTTATTCATTTCTTGGTAACATTCCTTGCAGTATGTCCCCTTACAGCCAACTTGCTGACAGCGCACAACATCTTCGTCTCTGAAAAATATTTACTTTTAGTGTGCTATAAAGGATATTAATATATTTTACATTATGGTTTAATTATATTAATAATCAGAGCGGTTACATTCATTGTTGGTCAGAAACGCTTTTTCCAAGTGACATTGTAATCTATCAGGGGGATGAGTGCGAATATACAGGGTAAAGTCTCTGCTTTCAACCCGGCGAAGGCCAGGACGATCCTTGTCCCTGTTCAATCCAAGTTGACATGCAGTCTCCACGTGACACCCCTGGATAGCTACTTTGGCACCCGCCAAGCAGTGAAGCAATACATGTAGCGACATCCTGAGAAAGGTTGACGCAAGGCTAATAACCTTGCCGGAAAAACAAATTATTATGGACAATTTAACAAGCCTTGATATGGACCGGATACACGACGACGACGATCACGGAAACGAAAATGGCTAAACGATTTAAGAATTTTCTCATGGAACGTCCGCTTACTATACAAAGCTCGAGCAGCACAGCAGCTAGACGATGCCCTGTCCGAATATAAGGCTGACATAACAGCATTACAAGAAATAAGGTGGGCGAGGAGTGGTGTTATTCAAATTATTTATTATGGCTGTCATGCAAAACAACATGTGCTCGGGCTTTCTAGTCAGCCGAAAACTGAAGCCTGCCATTATCGGCTTTAATGCAATAAACGAAAGGCTATGCACCCTTTGCGTGCGAGACGAGCTTTAGAACATAAGCCTCATAAACGTTCACGGACGTACAGAGGAGCCGCTGACGACGAAAAAGAACAACTCTACGAGGACGTCTAACACCCCTCAATGCCTGTCCAAGATACGATATGAAAATTGTTCTTGGTAATTTGAATGCGAAAATAGGCCGGGAGTCAGTTTTCAGACACTACGCAAGTTTCCATGGTTTGTATGAGAACGCTAATGGCAGTGGACTACGAGTCATCGAACTGGCAGCATCAAAGAACTTGGTTGTTGCGCGTGCCAGGTTTCCGTGTAAAGAAATCCACAAAGCTACCTGGATATCACTTGATGGACCCACTCGCAATCACATTGACCACGTGTTGATAGATCGCCGTCACTCCTCGAGCCTATATGACGGTACGAACGTACTGAGGTGCCAAGGTCGACTCGCATCTTGTTGATATAGTTTTCCGAGCGCCTTACGGAGACGTATTGCATCCGCGGATCAGATTCCCATCAACACGGTTGCCTTACGTATTAAGAACACCAGCAACATCGTTGGTCATGCATTAAAATTCATCCTGGAAGAGCTCGGGGGAGGGAGAGTAAGTCCTGGGGCCAGAATGCCGGGCGTAGAAGAGATGTGAACACGCCTTAAGAATACTGTCATTAGTACTGCCCACTCCATCTTAGGCAATACTCGTAGAGATCGGAGCAACTGGTTTAATGATGAGTGCAAACTAGCGACTGAACGTAAGAATGCTGTATACCGGGCAATGAAGCAGTCTCATAGGACGTGGGTATGCGAGGAGAAATACAAAGAGCTCAGAAGGTCTGAAAAAGGACTCCACAGACAAAAGAAAAGTGCCTGGAAAAAAAATACTTAACCAGGGTAGAACTATATAATGCCATGAGATAGTTCGGCGTTCCAAACAAATTGATACGACTTTGTAGGTTGACAATGACCAACATAACTAGTCAAGTAGAAATAGCGGGATTGCTGTCCAAACCAATAAACATCTTTAATGGACTCCGACAAGGGGACAGTTTGGCCTGCCTCCTCTTCAACCTAGCGTTGGAGAAAGCAATCCGTGACTCTGGCGTTACAACCAGAGGGACTATTGTCACCAAGGCCAGCCATTTACTTGCCTACGCAGATGACATCGACATTATCGGTAGGTCCGATTCGACTCCTTCACCCAGATCGAACAGGCGGTACAAAAACTGGCACTGCACATTAATAAGGGGAAAGACTAAGTACATGGTGGCAACTTCTGTGAAGAGAAAACCTAACGTTAGTCAAACTAACAGGGTAGTGGAGCACGAATTTGAAGTAGTGCAATCCTTTAACTACCTTGGGTCAATAGTATCAGCCGATAACAATATGGAAGAAGAAATACGCGGATAGTAGATCAAATCCAACAAAGCCTACTATGGTCTATCAAGGTTCTCTAAATCCCGAAATTTATCCAGAACATCCAAGTTACTACTGTACAAGACCATGGTCTTACCGGTACTTATGTGTGGATCCGAGACCTGGGTCCTCAATAAAAGGCACTCTGAACTCTCACCCGCGTTCATGGCGAAGGTCTTAAAGAGAATTGTTGACTCCCATATGTGAGGGAGGACGGTTCCGTAGCCGCTACAACCATGAGTTGTACGCGAATCAGGGTGGGAAGCCGGTAACAGGGAGTTACAAATGCCGAGCATTTAAAAACACGATGTCCAATCTTTTGAATAAAAATGGACAGGCATAAACCTAAACCATTGTGGAGCCACACAAGGTTTCCTTTCCACAACAGTTAAGGAATGTGGTGCCGACGTAGTACTCACCAATGAGCAGTACAGGATGCCTGGCACTGCTACAATTACATGGCAAGAAGACAGCAGCGGAACGGCCATCTCTACAACTGGAAAATCCCCCATAGAAAACAGAAGTGTCCAGCGGCAGGAAGGATTCGCTTATGCTAAGATTTGAGCAATTCATTTTTACTGTTGTTGCGCTCCACCAAGGTTGTAAATAGAAGAGTTCAAATATTTTTTGGACAGAGTAACACAAGAAGCTAGAGCTAAGAGTGCCCTTATAATTCCTGGATATTTCAACGCTTGGGCTGTAGAATGGGGAAGCACCAGACCAACAGAATCCAGCCACTACTCGAAGCCTACGCAGTCCTAGATGTAGTGCTATTTAATGATGGTGCTGATGACACCTTCATAAACGACAGCGGTCGGTCCATAATCGACTTCACATTTGCCAGCTCCAGGTTGGCAAGAAGTATGGAGTGGCGAGTTTTAGACACCTACACCCATAGTGACCACCAAGGCGTGATGTACCAAATATCACCACACAGGGGATTTATCACAGGCAGATTGGGGAAGAAAGCCCATAAAATGGATTGAAAGTGAAAGACCTTGATTCGGAACTGCTCGACTATATACCGGAAAACTAAATCGAACAATTCGACGAAGAGGCCGATGCGAACAGGCTGGCTGGAGAAGTCATGAAGTGGATAACTAACGCATGCGATGCTTCTATGCCCCGACAAAGACAACAAGCAGGTGTAATCAAACCAGTGTATTGGCTGAACCCAGAAATTGCCCATGTGCGATCGGAGTACAATAGGTTACGGCGCTTGCAACAAAGGGCAAGAAATCGTTACTCCTACCCACACCTATATGCGGACTTCATCAACAAACGGAAGAAGTTCAGGAATGTAATCTGTGGTCCCCAAGAGTAAATATGAGAATTCTGCTCCCTAAGGGATGAATTAAATAACAACCCATGGGAAAGCGCCTACAGGATAGTCATGAAAAGACTGTGAGGAATATAAACGTGAGAGACATTAATTTTAAATCTCAAAACGATCAACGTTTTTCATATGACTCTTGCGCTCATTTGAAAACCAAACAAACGATAAATACACATATAAACATAGAGCACATAATATAAGTAAAGTGAAATTAATTACATGCTTACACATACATTGTACCAAGAAACAAACAAGCGTGATACAAATTAAAACAAATTAGTGTGCTAGCCAACTAATAATTTATTGCTTCCATACACTTGTAAACCCATTAAGGTTACTGAGTAACTTACAACCTCTTTCGGCAGTACACACAACTTTACTTCAACGCGGCTCAACACTTTCAGGCACACGCACGCCGCGTAACTTAAACTTTTTTTTTTAATTAAGTTTCGTTTTTGATTGTTTAAATTGAAGTTTTCATATTTTTAAAATTAAGCTGTATAACAAGACAGCCCTGTCCGTTTTATTCGCGACCAATTGACCACCTTTTGACTACATCCGGCTTCACTCAACTACCCTCGACTCACTGCGACTCCCGTCGACTTCATTGGCCTCTTTCCCCACTCCCCGCGTCCTCTTGGGACCCATTTCTACTTCTTCCGTAGAAACCTCGACTCGACTGCGCCCTTTAGGCATAACTGCAGTACACAATGATCCGTACTCGGAACGCCCCTCCCCAAGAGACCCAGGAACAACCTAAGTCCCTGGAGTTTCACGACGCCTCCAGCGTCGAAATGCCTACTGCGCAGGTCGCCACCAACCATGATGCGGGCAGCACAACCTGCTCTCCTAGCATATCACAATGCCCCCAATGTCGTTAACCGACCTCCATTTGACGAGGAAAGGCCTGAGCTGTGGTTCGCCACAGTGGAACTAATTTTTGCAGCTCACGGTCCAGTCCCTGAGGCTCTTCGGACAGCAGAACTAGTCAACGTTCTCGGCCCCAACCAGCTACTGCACGAGGCCCATATTATCCGTTCACCAGGCTTCACCCCTATTCGGACATTAAGGCCTCCCTCCTGAGAGCTCTTAATGTACCACAAGCGACTAGGCAACAGCAGTTAGCTCGGGAAACCAACATTACTGACCTACGTCCCACACACTACCTTGTCCATTTAAGATCGATAGCAGGTCCGGAAATGCACGACGGCCAAATAGGCCGCATTTCCTCAGGTCCCTGCCCAGCTCGACTCAAGCCATCTTGGCGGTCCTAACGCACCAAAGTTTGAGTCATCTGGCCCAGATCGCCGAAGATATCCAGGCGATCCAGTCGGTACCGAACGCACCCCCAGCTTACCACGTGGCCGTGGTAAATACCCGACCGACACGCCAAGAACTTCCCTCACAACTGCACAGTCCACACAGAACGTCCGCAACCTCCAGCGCACCTCACCTCCCTCCAAGGACCCAAGAGCGCAGGCCCAGCGAATCCCCACTAGACCGCTCCCCCGCTCACGTCACCCCTGCTACCGAGAAAAGGAGAATATATATTTTTTATTTATGTTATTTGTTATTTCGGATAGCTTTTTAAACCTAGCCGCTAGTTCCGCTAGTCGGCGTAGGGACGTAAGAGCCTCGGGGCTCTTCCACCACTGGATTTATATCCCCGACGGCTTTGATATAAATTTCCAGCTGGTGGTTACCGGCTGCGCCAATTTGTTACGTGTGTTTAACAATTTATATTATTTAATAATATATTTTTAAGTAATATTGAATGGGACTTACTTTGGAGTTTGTTTTCGTGCGACCATTGAGCGGTCGCAGTGTTGTTATGTTGCGCTGAGGTCCGCTGGCTCGTTGCAGGGGGCGTTGGGCGTCGTTGCTCCCCTGATCAGCTTGTCCGTAGCGGTATGATATGTCCTCGACGAATAGTGTTTTAGTACGATACACTTAAACCAATGTTAGTTGTACTAGTAGATTTTTTCAAATCTAATATGTCACTTTCTATTTTATACACAACGAGGATTTTATTGGTTTGATTATTTATTCCGACTCGTTGTGTTCGAAAATTAACGTCGAATTGTCATATATCCGAATTTATTTTCAATGTATTATCTTTATTTTATTATTTTTTTTTTTTCCGCCAAGTAGAATTTGCATAAAGTAGTTTATGCAAATTAGCTACTTGGCGCGTTATTTCCTTTTACAGGTAAGGAGGGGAATCAAAGGGGATTAGTGGATTCTGGGGGGGGCCTGGACTCAATTTTGGTCCGAGGGGATTAGTGGATTCTGGGGGGGGCCTGGACTCAATTTTGGTCCGTAACACCTCGCCCCGCCGCGATTTAAATCAGTTTCGTGCGGAGGTCCGAAGCGCCCAACGAAGTGCGCATAATCGACCGACAAATCGATTCCCCACCACTTCGAACGTTCCCCAGCGAACCTCTAACACGCGGCCCCCTCCGCGTCACAACAGAAACGGCAACACCCAGAGGCAAAATACGCCCAACACCGCCGTCTCTCTCCCTTGGTGCGCCAATCACCAACGATACGGTGATCGCGCATTTAATTGTAAGGCGCCCTGTGGTTGAACACAGCTAGCCACCAATCAGGGACGACCTTTAAACTAATTTTGCCGAACGATACCCTCGCGCAACCGGCCGGCACCCCTGCTATAAGTCGCCTAACCATCCGGGACCCCAGACTGAATATCGGTTTTACTGTCGATACCGGCGCCGATATCTCAGCCCTCCCGCAATCGTTCGCCCCGCGCAACCGCGTGCCCGCCGCTCTAAAACTGCCAGCCCCCAATAATTCACCAATACATACAAGTGACACTACATCTGGGTCTTCAACATCCCATCACATTGCGGATGTTATCGAACCCCTAATAGGTTCCGACCTATTAGGCGCACACAACCTGTTGGTCGATACGACCCACAACAGGCTAGTGGCTCCGTCCGCACCCCTCTTGCCCCTGCCGGCATCACCAGCGGTAACATCCCGGACCACACTGTGTACAGACCCGATACAGGCCATAGTACAGGAATTCGTCAATACGACAATTCCTCTACCCAATCAGCGCCTACACAGGGCGAACGTGTTTCACCACATTGAGACACGAGGCCCTCCGGTAAGCCAGCCTCCACGCCGCCTGGCTCCCGGAAAACTACGCGCGGCACGAGCGGAATTTGACAATATGATCTCCCTAGGTATCTGTCAACCGTCGGACAGCCCTGGGACAAGCCCACTCCACTTAGTGAAGAAGCGTTCCGGGGAGTGGTGCCCATGCGGAGACTAGAGACTGTTAAACGCAGCAACAGTCCCCGACAGATACCCAATTGCACACCTGTACGATTTTTCGTACAAGTAACGAGGGTGCAACGTCTTCACCACACTGGATCTCACCAGGGCTTACCACCAAATTCCGGTGGCCCCAGAAGACATACCCAAGACCGCAGTCATTACACCTTTCGGACTCTTCGAGTTTAAAGTAATGACATTCGGTCTCAGGAATGCCGCACAGACATTCCAACGTTATATCGATTCGGCATTACGTGGTCTCAATTGCTGCCACGCATATCTTGATGACATTCTCATCGCCTCCAGAGACCACGCCGAACACAAGCGTCACTTACGTCAGGTCCTCGAGCGCCTCCGCGAATATGGCCTAGTCATCAACCCAGATAAGTGTCAATACGCCAAAGAGCAAATCACCTATCTGGGGTACGTTGTTGACAACCAGGGCATACGCCCACTACCAGACCGTGTGGAGGCACTCATGAATTATCCTCGTCCTACCAACGTAAGTGAACTCCGACGATTCCTGGGCGTGCTGAACTTCTACCGTCCGACTCTGAAATAAGCTGTCCAGATACAAGCTCCCCACAATGAGCTCTTAAAGTAGCTAAGCGCAATGACAAGCGCCCAATCCCCTGGACAGAAGCCTCGGATCGAACTGTCCAAAGACAAATTGGCAAACGCCACCCTAGTCCGATACCCCTTCGAAGGAGCGGCACTGTCCATACAATGCGACGCATCGGATACCGCAATCGGAGCCGTCCTTGAACAGGACATCGAAGGCCGACCGGAACCACTCGGTTTCTTTTCAAGGAAACTGAGTCCCGCAGAGCGACGTTACAGCGCTTACTATCGTGAATTACTTGCGATCTACAGCGCTGTTAAATACTTCCGTCACATGGTGGAAGGTGGCTCACTCTCCATCTCGACAGACCACAAACCGCTGGTCTACGCGTTCCGGAAGAAGCCGGGAAACACCTCCCCCCGAAAAGAGCGTCAATTAGACCTCATAGGGTAATACACTGCGGAGATCAAGCACATCTCCGGTAAGCAGAACGCCACGGCGGACGCCCTTTCTTGTACCGCCTTAAACAATGCAGACCTTGCCCTGGCTCAACAGGTGGACGAACAGCTCGAGTCCCCCCTAACTGCCGATACGGCACTTTAGTTTAAGAAAAATCACTCTTCGCGACCCTTTGGGCGAAATCTGGTGTGATGTTTCCACTGGAACCGCTAGACCTTAAATCCCTGAGAAACTTCGTAAGGGCGTGTTCCAAGTTTACCACAACCCAGCCCACCCCAGCGGCCGAGCGACAGCCGCTGCTGTCCGTCGCAAATTTGTTTGGCCCCGGATGAGCAAATATCATTCTGGTTGGGCCCGTGCTTGTCTCCAGTGCCAACGCTGCAAAATAGCGCGACATAATGTATTGGAGCCAGCACAATTCAAGCTTCCCACGGCACGCTTCGCCCATGGCCATATAGACATCGTGGGGCTGCTTACTCCATCAAAGGGATACTCCTATATCCTCACAATGATGGATCGCTACACGCGATGGCCAGATGCGACACATCTCCGGGTAGTTACTGCCGAATCAGTCGCCAGGGCCTTTTATTCAACTTGAGTCACACGCTTCGGTGTACCAACTACCCTAACTTCGGACCGAGGCCCACAATTCGAGGCGACAATATTCAGGCAGCTAACGAACCTCCTTGGCGGCCAAAGAGTCGTACCACCGCCTACCACCCCGAATCCAACGGGATGATAGAGCGCTGGGACAGATCCCTTAAGGCCTCACTCATGTGTCACAACGACACCCAATGGTTCGACGTCCTTCCCACTGTCCTCCTCGGCCTGAGGACAAGTATTAAGGAGGACCTGGGAGCTTCGGCAGCAGAGCTCCCCTACGGTACTAACCTCCTTCTTCCAGGAGAACTCTTCCTGGATGGTGAAACACCGCGTGACCAACTTCATGAAGTGGGATATCTCCGTGAGGTGCTACGTAAGCTTAGAGCAACCCCTGTAGCCAGGCACGGTTCCAAAAAGCTTTTCGTCCACCTTGAACTGCACAGCTGCACGCATGTCTTTGTCAGGGTGGTTATCCCCTTGACCCCCCTTATGATGGCCCATTCAAAGTCCTCCGCCGCATCAACGACCGCCTCTTCGAGATCGATCTTAGGGGCAAGCGATCCACGGTCAGCGTCGAGAGACTTAAACCCTCCTTTGTGGGAGCTTCCGCCCCAGAACAGCCCCCATTATTAGACGCAACTACCACCCAACCAGCACAACCTCCCCGCACTCGCGCCCGTACGCGCACCCAAAGACAACTACCCCCCTCTCAAACTTCTTTACCCGTTTCGTGACTACGTCACTAGGTGGGAGGGGGGGCGGTGAGTGGCGGTTCTTTAAAGCTTTCCCAAGAACCAGCCATTTCTTTAAATCTAACTGTTCAAGACACCCTGTCTACCTGCAATTTTGGGCAGCGTAAGCTACCTGTCATTCTCTTTCACCTGAAAGTAAAACCCCACCAGGCATGCACATCAAACAAGTTATTTCATTCATATTACATGAACCGTGTCAGACAATCGACTCGGCTTGTCAGCAATTATAAACGAAAAATACTCGCTGGCCAGCGTAATTGTTGACACGGCTGTAGCCGGTATTCTTGCTACGGTTCATGAGTGAATATTGCCCCAATCCCAAGATTCGCCACAGTTGCGACCAATTTCCTTTATCGGTTATCTACCGATCAAGTGATTTGGGCACGAATATGATTGACGTTAGACAATCATACCCATGATCATGTCTAATGATTCGTTGTCTAAACAACGACCAGCCACTATTCTCGCGCTGGCTATTCTAAACGAAATGTTTCTGTGTACTCTACGTAAGCAGAAGGAATTATTTTTGCCTGCATGTCAGTATTCCTGTGCATTATCCAATGCCCAAAATAAACATGCACCCAAATCTAGTAGCCTTTGCCGTCGCAGCAAAGTTCTGTTGACTTATCGCAAACCCAAATCGATCACCTATCGTACGATGGGAATACACCCAGCCGTATACCGATCATCATATTTGACCAGCTGCATGTTTGATTTTCCTTTCGTGCACCCAGCGAGTGTTTGCGCGTCTTTCTTGAAAATGAAAGATTGTTTTTCCCCTGCGATGACAGGCGTGGAAACTCATCGCAATCACCAGAGGCTGGGTCAACGTGGCCCAGCTCGAGGATTCAGATTTTAGCCACCGAACGGAGCAGAAGATCCCGAATTTATCTCCTGTCGGGATTACAGGCGTGCCAGGAGTCGATATTCACCAGTCGCGTTGGTCGATCACGAGAGTAGTCCTTGCGTCAGGTGTGAAGATTGTTTAAGGACCATTGTCCGGGAACAATGAACGGTGAACAAGTTGAATAAATCGGTTCCGACAACCATTAAAAATCAACGGACAGTTTGTGTCAAACCTTTATATATTTAACATTTATAACCGTGTAATCGATCAAAACAGTTATTTTACAAGTGGAACTATTTGTAATTCAAAACTCGGCGCATATAAGTGTTCGGTGAATAAATAGAGAAAAACATAAAATAAAAACAAAAAGCTATTTCCGAAAAGATTGTGTGTTTCATTTATTTTCTCCTTCCTTTGGCGAACTATTGTAGTGAAGGATTCATCGGCGGAGTTTCGCTCAACCTGCGTCCGTGCTGACGCCCAGCAGTGAAAACGCCCACAATACCGTTTAGCGGAATTCCCATCCGTATGCATAACAACGAAACGACACTGGCAATATCAATTAAGCGATACGAATTGCTTGAACCAAGGCTACTGCACTTTAAGTGGATCATTTAAGTGGCAATAGCAATTGAGCAAAGCAAATGACTCGTGCCAGGCAATTGGACTCAATATGGATGATGGATTTGGAGTCATGCCAAGTGAAGAAGAACTAATTGCATCGTTTGCATTCTGCCCCCAATAATCTGGGTATAAAAGGAGTGGTTGCAAAGAGATTAGACTTAAGAGTTAAGTAACCAAGCATAGGGTTGCAGCCTTGCAACAGAACAAGGGGCATTTTGGTATTAAATAATATATTAAGTCATAAAGCCAATAAAAGAAAATCCTCCTTGGTATTTAATTCCCCGCCTAATCGTTCTTCTCGCGCTATTTGGAAAGCACGGCGAGACGGCTTATTAACACGAAAGTTATTGTCCGGTCTCGGGACAAAAATAAAAATTAAAAAATATTTTTTTGGAAGCGATGCCTCTTTATTTCAACACGTATCGATGCTTTTTCTTTTCGATTAACTATGAACAACTTTTTAGATTGACTTAAGGCTATTTATCATCATCATCATCATTATCGGCACTACAGCCGGGATCCGGTCTTGGCCTTATTTAGCAAGTCTCGAGGCTTGTTAAATTTTCCATAATAATTTATTTTTACGGGCAAGGTTATTAGCCTTGCTCCATAAGGCTATTCATACTTAACTGTTATCTTAAACAAATGGAGTCAAAAGATGATCTGGTTGTCTCCCATTCTCTGGAATTTCTTGATTTCTTATAACTCAGGCCTATAGTAGATAAGACATGTTGTGATTAGAGTATGAGATAACATTGAAATGATTTTGTTAGGACCATTTCCATGTCGTGTACGATGTACAAGTTTTGTGGATGAGTCATACTTTAACTCGGGCGATGCTCAAAAGCCCTAAATCGCCAGCAATTCGTCCTAACCCCACCTCAACAAACTTTGTCGGTAACATGGACGATGGAAAAGTCAACCTAACCTAACAAACCTCGGCGCAATACTTCGATTTTGAGTACTAATGATTATCTACCACCTTCACTATTGCAGTTATTCATTGCGATAAGATGGAACGACGTGAAGTCATATACCTCTCGAAACGAAATCCATCAAACATACGATCACAGCAGCCAAAGAGTCGTCGGACGATTTAGGCCACTATATAGCACCAATACTAGGCTAATAACCTTGCCCGAAAAAATAAATTATTATGGAAAATTTAACATGCCTCGAGACTTGCTAAATAAGCCCAAGACCGGATCCCGGTTGTAGTGCCAGCGATGATGATAGCACCAATACAATGTTCGCAAAGAGGAAACTTCTCTCTTTCGATATCTCTCACTTTTTTGGCTGTCTGAAGATTTTCCATTTCCTTCAACACTTGTCATAATTAGCGATCATGTACCATGAAAGTGCCCTGAACAGCGAGGACTGCCTTCTAGGGACATCTTGGGTTTTGGGCCTATTATTCTCGTTCGTTTTCTTCGAATCCGATATCTTCAGTGCGTTCTTTAGTATTTAACTGAAAAATTCCCTTTTCAGCCTCTATAATAGAATATTCTTGGGTCCAGCTCCACTGCTTTAATGAAGCATACACCGACAAGATCGTACACAGCAAGGATATAATCCGCACAGCTCATTACCCCATTCAAGGCTAATCTCACCATTCGACAGTTTTTCATAAATAAAGAAACTCTCTTTTAACATCTTGAGTCAAGTCCTACCATTCATTAAAGTCCTACCGAGAATATGGGGTATTCTGACCACCAGCCAGTTAAGGATAAAGTCAACGATAAAAGGACGTATTTAATTTATTCCTCCCTTAGAGGAAAATTTGTTAACGAAAAAGTTATTCTTCTTCTTTTGCAGCACCATCTGTTGGAAAATCTCGGGTTTTCAATATATATCGTCTTAAAAAACTATCACTCACACTTAGGGTCCAATATTTGGTATTTATTTATAAACACGAGAAATTGTAAATACGAAGAACAATAATAATTAAAATATTTCATTGCATCACTTACCCCTTCACAGGAGATGCACATATATTGCAGGAATCCAATTGACCAGCACCTAAGACTACTCGACAGATCCAAAATCTGAGGGGAAAATAGTAACTCTATCGTATCTAAATATCCATCATAATTAGCATTAAAATTACCTTCTAGTTTTCACCCTCATAAAGTTCAAACAAGAGAAAGCTTCTGCAGATTTATCTTTCAGGAATTTTTGCCGCGCTTGCCTTCGTGCGAATTTGATGAAAGATGCTGCAAGCAAACTATTTCAGCAAAACACTCTTCCTCGCACAAATAACTTGATATACTTCTGTACAGAAGAATCTCGGTGTACAGCCACAAAGCTCTTTCCTTGGCCCTGTCGGGATAAAATAATCCCATTACAACTTGCCTGAGTCTCAAAATATATGGTTGGCAGAAGAGAAATATCCAAGCCAATATCATCAGTCCTCCTAAAAGTATATTCATATTTTAAGTGCACACTGGTTTTGGATACCAACCAATTTCCCAGTATTTTCGGAACTTCGGAATAACAGGATTTGGTAAGCACAGTTGTGGGTCAATGTGGTAGTTCTCTTGCAGTGGTTCAAATGCATGTACTATCCCTTTGACGATATCTGTAACGAAGCCATTTCCAGAAATGTTCACCGTGATAAAGGGTGGCACTGAAAATGTACACAACGTTGGATGCAAGAATCTCAATCTGATATATGTTGTGTTTACCATCCACCTCCGCTTCCTTGTGACCGTAATACCATATCATAGACAACAGCCAATACAGGAAATAATCCATCATGCAGATGCAGAACAACTGAATAGTCGAAACGATAAGGAAAAGAATCGTACGGGCAATTTTTAAAATCTCAGCACGAACTAAACTCCACGAATTTATCTAAACATCAGGAAAAGTTAATTATATTCTCTAGCTACTGTTAACAACCTCATATCAGCAACAGATCTAGTAACTGGAACTGCTGGCTGAGATTTTGAGTATGTGTCATCGCCTGGGCATTTTTGAACTCACCATCACGTATTTATTTCGTTCCTTTCGACTAAGGGGCAGAACCGTATCTTTTCCCATCTTCTTTCGTTGTGCATCAATTTCTATGAAATTCTTGTTAATAAAATGATTGTCAAAACGGTCGTTTGCCAGGTATTTACTTCGATATATGAATGCCCTTTAAAATCGAGGAATAAACATAATCTGAAAGCATCGGGGTGGTTCATGTACCTCAAGATAACAAAGAAGAGCATAAAACTCCCCATTATCTCCAGCCAACCAAAAATTATCCAAAAATGGCCGAATTCCTTTCGTACTTCTGCAAGGATTTCTATTCCTACCGTGCTCAAATTTTTAGTAGCCGTTGTGTTGAATTCATAATCGTGGTCGAACTTGATGGATACGTAAAACATCGTCTTCATATCTGCTGTGAACTGGGCAAGTCCTTAGATAAAGAAAAAATGATAATGTTGTGGGGTTATTTTACAAGGGTAGTCTGAAAAGTAATGCACTTGTGGAGCGCGAACAAAATAGCAACAATGGGTGAGAAATATATATATATTGTTGACGATAACTCTAAGTAGTACGTGTGTAAACCGATAAAACTCCGTCGTAGGAGACAGAACCACAAGAAAGGCAAAACTGTAGTTGAGAGTAGCTTTCCAAATGTTATGGTCGTTGGATAATCCCACCAGTCTTCTCTTTCCGTGGTAGGAGATTTTGGGAAAATCCCGCCGCTGCCACCAAAATTTTTGTTATGTTTTTTGTAGGAGTTTGGTTTCAGGAAGCGTGTTTCTTAGTCCTTAAAAGGACTAAGTGATCTCTTAAAATAGCTTCTAAAAACTTAACCCACAAAAGGAGTCGTTGCCGTGCTTCCTCTGATTTCAAACGGAAGAGCAACGTCCTTGGATTCGGCCTCTACCCTTAGTCTTCACTTGGTCTTCCGTGGGGGCCAGGAGATACTTAGCTATCCATTGTTGGGTAAAAATGAAAGCACGTCTTGTTTCCTTTGGAATGCGTTTTTATTATTTTATCAAAGATTTTCCTGGGGTACTTCCTCCAGGGACTGTAGACGAATTTAGACTGCGGCTCGGGGATCATTTTTTTTTTTTTTTTAATATACTGCATTTATTTGACCAAAAATTAATAGTTACAATAAGTAATACAGCTAACTTATAATAGATTGGTTACATAATAAGTGTTTACATGCTATTTGTTAACATTTTTCAAACAATTCTTTTTAGATGTGCTTAAGATTTAATGTGATTATATATATTGTTAATTTTGTTTTTCCTGGAAAAGGTTAGAACAAAAACCAGGAACTCTGTTTATTTTAACTTAGCCTACTCAAAATTACTTAACATAACTTAATCTAACTTAATCTAATCTTATATACAATTTACAATATTTGATGTTGCAATGATAGTGACAATTCGAATTTGACTTAAAAATAATATTTACAATTTTTAGTTATGGATGTGGGATTTCTCGTTGGGATTGACGATACTAAGGGATAGGATCAGGTAAGTTCTTGAAGGAGGGGAGAGCCATTCGGTTCTGTGTTAAAGGTAAGGATCTTGGAGAATGGTTGGATGTTGCTGTATTTGAAATGATTGGGTGCCAGTTCGGTGTTGTGGTACACGATCTCGTTTAGATCGTTAACCAGTCTGCCTGCGGCAAAGAGGGTCCTGATTTGGAGACAATTACGGTAGTGAGCTCCCGTATTGGAGGAGGGTGATGGTAGATCCGTTATTATCGGGTTGGGATTGTTAGGAAGGTTTTCTATGAAATTTATCGACAGTTCTAGGATCCGTCTATCCAGTCGTTCGATGCCTGCGGTGTTGTAAAGGTCGTTGTTACAATGGTATCTATATGAGTTGGTTTTGCGGTGTAAGCCAGTGATAAAGCGGAAACAGTTTCGTTCAAACACTCGTAATTTCTCCATTTGGGAGGGTGAGATGTGGTACCATAATGGGCAGGCGTATGTAAGAGTAGGTCTGATTATCTGTTTGTAGATGAGCTGTTTGACCTTAAAATAGAGGCCTTTAGGCTTCCATAACACTCGTCTGCACAGGTTAAGCTGTATTAAGGCTTTTTGAAGAGAATTTTTGATGTGGGTTGAGAATGACCAGTTGTTGGAAAGGGTTACTCCCAAATATTTTAGGGTTTTGGAAGGTTTTATGAGGGTGTTATTAAGATTTAGTTTAATTTTGTTGTGGCAACGTTTAGTGTTGTTTGTGCAGTGAGCGTTTTTGCCCTTAAACACTGTTAGCTGGGTTTTGGTTGGGTTGAGGCGAATTTTTTTGTTTGTTTGTTAAAGTATGCTGAGATGAGCGGGAGGAAGTTGTTAACGCGGTTTCTTGCCGCTTTGACATATCTACTGCTAGAGTAGATTAAAGTATCGTCAGCATAATTTAGCATTACAGCACTAGGTGAAGGTTGGGGGATATCGGATGTGTACAGAAGATATAAAAGTGGCCCAAGAATGGATCCTTGGGGAACTCCTGCGGTTATGTTGTGAGTTTGTGAGAGGGAAGAATTTATTCTGACCATAAATTTCCTCCCAGAAAGATAAGATGCTAGGAGCTTTGTGATATTGGAATTCAGACCAAATAAGCAGTACAGCTTATAAAGAAGTCCTGAGATCCAGACACAATCAAATGCTTTGGAGATATCGAGAGATATGCATACGGTAGGGCATTGGTTTTCTAGACCAGTTGTGACATCGTGTGTAAGTTTTAGTAGCGCATGGCAAGTAGAGTGTCGCTCACGAAAGCCAAACTGAGAATTAGGGATGAGAGCGTTATCACTGGCAAACGAGAGAAGGTTTTGGTAGATCTTACATTCCAATATTTTGCTTAGGGCGTTCAATAAAGATATCGGACGATAGTTGGAGGTGTTATTGGAACTGCCGGACTTTTTAACGGGAATTACTACCGCAATTTCCCAGTTCTCTGGGAAATGTGAAGCATTTATGATATGGTTAAGAAGGACTAGAATGGGAAGTAGATTTGGCGGGTGAAGTCTTTTAAATAGAAGGTGTGGTATTCCATCTATACCGGTAGATTTTTTGTTGGGTCGTGATTTTATGAACTTGATGAGTTCATCTGTGGTTAGAAATGTGCTGGTGTCTGAAGGATGTGACGCCTTGTTTGTGTCGTTAAATTCTCCGATGAAAGGAGTATAAGATGCGGGTAATCTGTGTGAAATATATTCGTTGACAGTATTTCGAAAATTAGGGACTGAGAGGGAATCATTTTGTTGATGGATCTTTGAGAAGTGGTCAGCGAGGCAATTGGCTATGTCCGTGTCGGATTGGATAAGATTGTTGCTGAGTGGGCTGATAAGGTGATCGATTCGCGGTTTAAACTTCCGACCAGTTAGTCGGTTGATGTTTTTGAAGAGATCACGATTGGGTTTAATATTGTTAAGTGTAGAAGTATAAGTCTATTCCGCGAACTTTTTTAAATGTTCATTTATTAAGGTGGTCAGGAGTTGGATCTGACTTTTAATAAAAGGACAGAATCTTATATGAAGTTTTCGGCGGAGTTGTTTTTTGAGACGCAGCAATTTAATTAGGATGCTGGGTAAAGGTTTTCCTAGATGATTATGAGGGATGGTGGTGGGTGTATTGCTGGTGAGGGCATCCTTGAGTGTCTGCTCAATTTTTAGGGCTGCTCGATCGATATCAGGAGGGATTAGGTTAGAAGATTCGGGGATTTGCAAGTTAGAAAACCTTGCGGCGACGTCTCTATTGACCTTATTCCAGTTAGTCTTGGAGAAGTTCGGGACAGGACTGTGTGAGTAGAGCAGTTCGAAGGAGGGAACTTTGATCGAAGTGTGAACGGAACCATGATCAACGGGAAAGAGGTAGGATACTGTGGGGGGGCTCGTTGAGTAGACATCAGCCGACTTGAGAAATAAGTCAATTGTTGACCGCGTCGAGTTGGTGACACGAGTTGGCTGCAGTGGACTGTCGATATACGTATATGGGTGAGATGAGAGGAGGTGCAAAAGTTGGCAGCCGTATTTGTTATTCTTTATGTCGTTGAATGCTGTATGTCGAGCGTTCCAGTCTCCACCGATTATGAATGGTGCCGGGAGAGACTGTCTAATTATTTGAGATATGTCAGAGTCAGGGAAGTGTGGTTCTCGTGTTGGGTGGATGTAAACGGATGTTACTATGATTACTTTTTTGTTTTCACAAAAAAAGTTTAATTGCCGTGTATTCAATATTGAAAACATTGGCGAACCTGATTTCGGTGAATTGAAATTTATTATTTATTAGAATGCCGGTACCTCCATGGGATCCAGTAGTTCTGGGGTTGGAAATAAATGTATAGTTGGGGATGTATACTCGGGAGTTAGACTTAAGCCACGTTTCTGAGAGGAGAAGGATGTCTGAGGAGAAGGTTTTAACAAACAACTGTAAGTGTTGCTTACGGATGCTGGAGTATATAGACTCTGCGTTGAGGGCAACTATAGTTAATTCAGACATTGAGGGAAAGAATATGGGAGGTTATAAGTGAAAGAATCTGACCTTTTTTTTCGATATCCGACATATGCTTCAATGTAGGAAGCATAGTTTGTAGACTCTTGATGTAGCCCATGATGTCCAGGTTGAGGCCAATGGAGTTGGGTTTGTTTGACGTCGGCGTGTTTTGATTGTTCTTGATGACATCCGCATATGATGTTCCTGGCCTTGTAGGTTGTGGTAATGTGTTCTGCGATGTGGATTTGGTTGGTGCGGATTTGTTGGTTGTTGCTGGTTTTGTTCTTCTTTGGAGAATTCTCAATTTATGCGGCCACTGGGAGAAATTGGCTGGATGTGTACCTCCGCAGTTACAGCATGTCACAGCGATTTCCTTAGTAGTAATGGATCCATCGGGGTTTGTGGTTTGGATTTTTCCTGGTTCCATACCTTGTGGATTGACCTTACAGTCTCCTGGTTGATGTTCATCGGCACATCTGCCGCATCGTATATTTAGGTGGCAAGCCACCGCCAAGTGTCCCGAGCCTTGGCATCTCTTGCAATGAAGGATACTTTGTTTATGAAGCTCCTCGATGCTGATTTTGTGCGTGAACAAGTACTTAATTTGTTTGAGTTTGTTGGTGTCTTCATTTGGAGCGATTTGGATAATCCGTAGGTTCCTTATGTTATTTTCCCGCATGTACGGAGTTTGGAAATAGTCCAGCCTGTGGATTTTCAGCTCTGGGCAAATCCTGATGATCTCCGACATTAGCTCTTCGTTGGTCCAAGTTGGGTCAATGTGCCTAATGATGAACGTTGTTGGTTTGAGCTGATGGTGTTGGAAGGTAAAAAATTGGTGTTGTAGTTCCGCAAGTTTTCTAACGGTTTTCTCGTGATCAACCAGAGTTGTTGTTGCAATGGAGACAGAGGAGCCTTTAGTGTTTGTGGTGAAGTTGCGGTGTCCTAGGGCATTTTCTACTATTAGAATTATTCCCTTTATACTGGTCACATTTTTTATGTATATTGGCGGTGGTCTAACATTTTTGTGCTGGCTGGCAGGGGACTCGGTGCTGGCTTGGCTTGTTTGGTGCCTTCCTTATGGGCTGATGATAGTTGCTTGGTTCGAGATGTTTTTTGGATTAAGCTGGGAGAAGGCGTCATCTCCATACTGGCATCGTCGCTGTTTTGGCTGGGTTCCTTTAGAGAGTGAATTTCCTCCCGGAGTTGTTTCACCTCTGTTGTAAGCTGTTGGATGTATTCCACGGCTTCGTGGAATTTTTTTTCGTAGTCAATGTGGTTTTTTGCTTGATTTTCCATTTTTGTAGTCTTCTTTGATGAGTTTTGAAGAGTTTCAATGGCTCTTCTCTTCCGTTCCAATAAATATTCCCGGGTAGCGCTCGGATCGTTGTCTGGCATCTGTGAAGACAGATTTCGACTACGGCATCCAGCAAAAATTACACGTGTTTGCGAGTGTTATATGAGTCGCAATTTATCACACAAGATTCGGTGTGAACGCGATCGATCGTCGACGACTTAACGTCTACGGAATCAATTTTTTTTTTCTTTCAATTTTATTCGTCAACGAGCACACGACGACTCGGAGATCACTTAACTATTCCTTTATAAAGGATAACAAATCGAAAATTGTATCCCAAAGATACACATTTTTGTAAAACAATCTCGATATTTGTAGTGATATGTTGTGTTTACTTTAGATAAGAATTCAATTTCTTGAATTCTTATGAAACTATTGCGCAGATGTGGGAATGTATCTGCTTTTGAGTTTTGGTTTGTTTTCCTCAATGGAAAATTTTCAGATAGAGATAATGATCTCTGAATTTTGGATTTGGGTGATGCTGTGGGGCAAATGTGAAACGTAAACGAATATTAGATTCGTTTATTGCGAATTTGATTTTAATTCAAGATTTTGGATTTAATTATGCCGTGGGGGCAAATGCTATGCGATAAACGAATGTTTGATTCGTTTATTGCGAATTTTGGTTCATGTTTGGGTTATTGTGGGTTTTGATAAAATGTTGGCGCTTTAGCGTATTATAGCTATGATTTGGATGTAGGAATGGGGGGAAAAGGTAGTAGGGCTTTTTAGAGCACTACATTTAAATGAAGTGAGGACCATAGATTCTGAGACTGACAAGTTATCCTCATCGCGGCCCCATTGTGGTACTCGTATCGTGTGCGATTCTAATTTATCTCGTGTGTACTTGTGCAAAATATTGAGTGTAAGGCTGTATGCACTAGCCAGGAAGAAAGAACAACATCTTAAACGTAAGACGGATGTGTATGTAAGATGAGGTGTAATGTAAATTGTGTTGTTTCCATTCCGCAACCGACCATTGACTAAAAAAACTAAATATACAAACAAGCAATAAAAACAAAAGAGTGTTTCAAAAAGTAGAACTGCGTTTCAATTGTGGCAATTTCTCGGTGTTGTATTTCTGCCGATTCGCTCCGTGTTGGATTTGCGAACAGTGTTCGGCGGAACACTGCACCAATTATAGACAGGCAAAACATCCGCCAAAATACCCTTACACATCAGCCACACACGCAGGAAAGGTTTCATCTTTCCCTGTTCATATATGCCCACATCGGTCGGTCATCCGACCGACAAATACATGATGGCATACAGCTGACCGCCCAAGGAATTCGAGTTCTCCTAAATGAAAAATTTCAATCGAGAATTCGACTACGTGGAGATGCCACAAAGATATGCACGATCAGCATAAATGCTAATAAAAGTAACCGCATCTGTGTGTGTGCACATCCTTTCGGTGGTCATCCTAAGATCATCCATTATATGGTCATCGGGGCGATGAATGTCGTTTCGATGCATATCTTTAATGGCGATCTGGATTCCGTGGAGGCAAGTCGGGCCTCCATGTTAAATAAACACATAGAGTCGAGTTTTAGCCGCCACAACTTACGGTCGTGCCATTGAGTTGGCAATAGTAAAAGTATTTGTTCAATACGCTAATTCAATTAATGTCATGAAGTGTCGCAAAAATGTAATTAACCGTTTATGTTAACTTGTGCATACGTTCTATACTCTAATACAACAGAACAATTATTAATCGTTTATGTTGACTTGTGTATATATTCTATGCTCTAACCCAAATTAATGACAAGAAGTGTCGCAAATTTTAATTAATCGTTTATGTTAACTTTACAGCAGAACAATAATTAATCGTTTAAGTTAACTTGAGTATATGTTCAATACTCTAATTGAAGTTAATGACAATAAAGAGCATTCATTTAATTTGGACCGTTGTGTTTCATTTCCTTTTTTTATTGTTAACTCCGAGTGGCGTAGTTTTGTGGCTAAGTGTGCGGTGAACTTGTATGAGAGGGAATTTTCGTGAACCAGTTCCATTGACGGCACATGACGAAAGACAGTGGAAATAAACCCCACAGACCACCACCAATCTGCATAAAATGTGTGACCAGTATCAAGCAAATAATCATAATAGTAGAAAATGCCCTTGGACAACGCAACTTCACCACAAACACTAAAGGCTCCTCTGTCTCCATTGCAACAAAAACTCTGGTTGATCACGAGAAAACTGTTAGACAACTTGTGGAACTACGACACCAATTTTTTACCTTCCAACACCATCAGCTCAAACCAACATCATTAATCATTGGGCATGTGGCGGTTCCGCCAAACCCCACGGTTTGCTTTCCTGAAAAACCCCCATAACTTCCACCCAATCTCCTAATTTCCCTAATGCAATCGCATTAGCATCATTAACCTAAAAGTCCCTATAAAAGAAAACTTACCTTTCATGCATCTCTTCGCATATAATTTCCTGTAAGATTTCTTTTCTACCTTTTCAGGGATCCCAAAACCTATTCGTACCTTCGGTTCCCAGGCAATTTTCAACTTTCCAGCACCTGCACCGCAATCTCCACCCAGCACACCTGAAACATTTTCTTATAGAAGGACATTTAATGCATACAACGCATTAGCTAAAATTCCTAAAAATAATTCTTAAATGTGCATATGCACCATGAATACCAAATCATTCGGCACCCTTTGTTATCATTTAAAATGTTATGTCGGACAGCTTGTTTTTACAGCTGCAATAAACCGACACGCGATTCGTTTGTCCAACCGACAAACAATTCCCGCATCCCAATCATTATCATCGGAACCGAATCCTCTAGCATTTTCTAGTATAAACAAGAACTCGGTTCTTATACCAGCCGGAGATGCCATAAACCATATTCCTACGCATGTAAACATGCATAAGATCCAACTCATCGTTTGTTTTCCCACTAACAAACAATCTTCAATTTCTTTTTCAGCCGGAACTAATTTCCCTGCATATACAAATGCAGGCAAGGGATTCGTTTCTGCCACCAATCCCATTAGCACCTTTTTCCCATCGTCTATTATAGCGAGGATGCACAGCGTAAACATGACCCTCATTACCGAACGAAGCATTTGGTCGCTTCTTCCATTGTCTTTGCCGCCTGCCTGCTTCGTTGTTCCATTGCCTTCGAGCACGTGTAAACAACATCGGATCTGAACGATCACACACACACCACCATGACCTCCATTACGAGATCTGGTTTTCTTGTTCCAACAAGAGAGATTTTACGTTTCTCTGGTGGTAGGTAAATCTTTTCCCTAGTGGAGGGAAACACTTTCTCTCTCGGGAAAACTCACTCCATGAGCGAGTCGGCTCACCACGAGCCGTTTATCGCAGAGTCAATTTCCATCCGCCGACCGCCATGGTCGTTGTCGCTCCCGCTCCTCGTCGCGCGCCGAGGACGTGAAAATTCCCGGAGTCGAGTGGGTAGTTAAAGTTAAGTAAAAAATGTGTGCCGCATAATATATAATCGGTGACCGTTTGTACTAAGTGCAAAGTAGATATAAATATTTGCAGCTATTATAGACATATAACCGCAATAGAAATGATAACCACAACACGCGCTCGTAAACAGTTTTGCCTAAATAAAAAGGAACATCAAAAAAAGTTAATGCTGCGTGTTTTATTCCTGGTGTGATCGGTTAGTGGTGGTGTTTTGACTTGTTTGCGGTGAAACTCAGTTCTTTCGTATGAGGACGAACTAACAATTTATGATGGAGGACGAAAGTGAATCTGCGCCGTGCGCCGGCGCACAATACTTCCTCCCCACAGGCACATTGACCCAACTTGGAACAACGAAGAGCTAGCATGTTTACAGCCACATTTTTACACCAACATTGTTAATATACACATCGTAACAGCCTCATCTTTATAGCCACATATTTACAGCCACATACTTACGGCGACACCTTTCTAGTCACATCTTTACAGACACATTTTTAGACCCACATTTTTATAACCATATCGCGTTAACAGTTCTATCATAACAGTCAGATCTTACAGGCACATATTTATAACCACATATTTATAGCCACAATTTTACTACCACATCTTTACAGTCACATATTTACAGCCACGTGTTTTTAGCAACAAAGTACAGCTACACCTTTACATTAACACCTTTACATTGACATCTTTACAGTCACATCTTTACAGCCCCATCCTTAGATCCACATTTTTACAGCTATATATTTAAAGCCCCATCGTTAAGAGCTCCATCTTAGCAGCCACATCTTTACAACCACATCTTGAAAACCACACCTCTCCAAACACATTTTTACAGCCACATCATTAAATGCCACATTTTAACAGCCACATTTTAACAGTACATTTTAACATCCACATCTTAACACCCACTTCTCAACAGCCACATCTTAACAGCTTCATCTTAACAGCCACACCTTAACAGCCACGCCTTAACAGCTACACCTTAACAGCCACATCTTAACAGCCAATGTGGAATACGCTATCTAATGATGTGTTTCCTCTTCGTTGTAATGTCCAGGCATTAAAGAGCAATGTACATCGATACCTCCTTTCCTTATCCAGTTCCTCTTCTTCTGTTAGCACTGTGCTCTGACATTTAAGGGTACTCCAACATCACCTTTTGTGTGCGCATTTATGAAAAAAAAAAAAAAACCCACATCTTAACAGCCACATCTTTATAGTCACGTCTTTATAGTCACATCTTTATAGTTACATCTTTGCGGCCAATTTCCTACAACAACATAGCTTTGTAGCTGGACATTTTGTGATTTTTTTTTTTGTGATTATTTCTACAATTTCTCTGTGGTTTCATGTTACTGTCACTCTCCTTTATATCAAACTGCTTTATAATCGTATCTATTTGAAAGTACGTTCCTCTGCATGAACATATGGATTCATGATTTAAATAGCTTTGGAGTCACACCTCCCAGAAGATAGAACATTCTACGGTCACATAAATATACAACGATGTTTCGCCGGAACTAGATTTATTTTCGGCCGCATTTGCGGCCTCCTGTGACCATACATATTAATATCTACGCTATTATGTAGACGAATAACCCTGTAACCATATACAGAGTGGCCCAACTAAAGTGAGCTCATCGGACAATACTAGCACTTTAACGTTTTTTGTCTGACAGATGTCTTAGAGTACGTGTTTGAAATTTTAATCTTAGCAGATTTTTGCTATGAAACAATGCTGACTGAAATTTTTCAATTGTACATCCAAAATAACTTTTCAATTGCGAAAACGTAACATGTATGGAGGAAAAAAAGTGAAAAATGCACCAAAAAAAGAGTTTTCAAGGAAGACTTTTTGTCATCTGATACCGTCGCCATGCCCAGGTAGCCAAATAGACTTTGTCCGAGCCAATCCGACGCAATTATCGCAGTCATAGAGGCCAATATTTAGACTTCTCCGACATCAACCCGACGTGGTTCTGTCCAGTTGAGTATCAGACGAAGCACTTTATAGCGCATATTCCATGTTGACTTGAAGTCACTCCTGTATCAAATTCATCAAATTCATTCTCCGTCGGGGAGCTTCTGGTGCAAGACTAATGACCTTACTCGGAAAAAACAAATCATTATGGAAAATTTAACAAGCCTTAGAACTTGCTAAATAAGGCCAAGACCGGTTCCCGGTTGTAGTGCCGATGATGATGATGATGATGAATGACAGTTGCCAGTCGACAAGGTTCGTCGCTTGGCATATATGAATTTCGTCGTCCAAGTAGGAGAAATCGAGGTTTTTTTTTTTTTTGAAAAAAAATTGTCCTGAGCGATGAGGCGCATTTCACCCAAAGAAAATTGTCGGTTCTGTGATACCAGAAAACCTCCAATTATTGAGGACTCACCTCTTCACAAGCAAAAGGTTACAGTTTGCTGTGGCCCTACATCGGGCTCTCCTTCTTAGAAAATGAACGTGGTCAAACAAGAACGGTTACTCTAATATTTTATGGGACTATAACTTGTTTTTTTTTTTTTTTTTTTTGTGAAAGCAATATCGATCACTTCTGATTTCAAGCAGACAGCGCTCCACCTCAGAGCAGAAACTGCAATCGAATTTTTGAAGCCCTTGTTCCTCGGTCGTTCGATAGCAAAACGAAATGAATTTGACTGTTTTCTGCATTCACCCGCGTCGACGCCAAACAAACTTCTTACTCTGTGGACACTTGAAGTCAAAGCTTTATATCAACGAAGCAAAGCCTCTAGACGAACTTAAGGTCAACATCCATCAGGAAATAGTCGCCATATTGGCCAACACTGGCTAATATGATGGAAAATACCGAAAACAAACATAATACGCCATTCCAGCTCCTGGCGACCACTTGCGCAATATTGTATTCAAAATAAACGTTAACATGTTAGCTGCAAACAACAATTATATGTACACAAATCTTCTCACATTGAATGTAACCGTTTCTACTTGAACAGCAAAAACGCCTTTTCTTCAATGATCGTTTTTTTTTTCAGAAACAAATACGTTCGGCCCCTCTTTAGTTGTCCCAAGACCCAACCTACCAATCTCATGGTGAATGAAATTCATAAATGGTGAAGGACATACTTATCCATGTCTCACAAGTCGGCCTTCCTACCAAAACTACTTTGTCGTCAGTCGTAAGATAGGTGTCCGACGCTGTGGACGCCACCAATTAATATACAAATTCAATCAACATTCAAAGCGGGAGACTATAAGTTGGTGTTTGACACTGCAGTCGCAACCCAGTTGGTAAAATAAATACCTGAGATAAGAAATAAAACTCCAGTAGTTCCTTGCCCCGGTGTGCCTTGATTCTGTCATTTTGAGTAAACATCTCTGGCCTCGATCAGGTGTGACCAACCACAAGTCATGGCTTGCCAAATAATTCTGACCCATAAATAGTTTTGTATTATATACGTCTTCACTTTTCATATATACTTAGCCAGCTAGAGCGAGTGCCCGCATTTGTACACTTTCACCACTTTCTGATCAATCTCTTCTCGCTCTCACCAATATTCGTAAATGATACTAAAATTGTATAGAGCATACTCACTTTCAGTTACTTTCGCAACAATCGAATCACTTATATAATCAACCAGAAGACAGATAACATCGATGAACTTCACGCTGTAACACAAGCCCCTGAAAATGTGTGTGACGTGGCATAACCCGCTAAAGCTTCCCATATAATCCTTGCAGTCTTGCATGGCGTTGTCAGCTATCTTCATGCATCGGTCGAAAGGAGTTCCCAACTCCTTGTTGCAAATTGTCACAATGCTCGCGAGCCAATCGAATGCCCGTTTAATGCTCTCCACTGTATGCAATTACAAAGATTGTTATAGTTTTCGAAAGATACAAAACAGGCATAAGATTCGCTCACAAATGTCAGTAATTACATCCCTCATCTTGACTAGGACTACTTGAACCTCCTTAACGATTTTTTTAATTTCCCTCATCGCTATTTGAATCGCCTCCTTTACAGCGGAGAACGGAGCTTTCACCAAATCTAGCATTTTTTCGACAGCACCTTTCAACTGCTCTTGGCCGCAGTTCATGCTCTCCATTAAAACATCTAGGTTGCGGAAAATGTTCACCGTAGGACCTGTAGCGGCTATAAGAAAAGCTGCGGCCACTATAAGGGATCTACCTCTGTCGCTGCAGAGAATCGGAAGGACTAGTACGGAAATGCATCTGAATAGAGAGAATTGAGTTAATAAAAGAAGGCAGAGTTGCACGTGGAGTTCTTACCTCACAGTTCGGCTGCAGGCCAACAATATGCCATAAATCAGTAAGAGGATTGCAATGAAGAGGATTCTTCTTGATCTCGGGCATAACAGTTTACGACTATTGAGTAGAAACCAAATGATCACAATCAGCAGCAGAATGATGTACAGAAAGAGAACGCATTTCAACAACGACGTCCATGACCATCTAGAAAAGTTATGTTATAGACATTTCGAAACTATAGTAACATATTGAAGGTGTTACAAATAAGCCCCTTAATGTAAAACATAATTGTTTTGAGATTATAGCAAGTTCAAGGCTAAGCAGATTCGTGGGGATACTAGAAATCGTTTTGGAGTAAAACTTACCGCTTTTCGGGGTAGCCACCTTCTTCTTGCAGTTGGATCTTGTAACCCCTTTTTCTAGGATTAACGTCGCTGAGATTTGAGTCGTTAGGAAAGGTGTCAGTGGCCGTTAACTCACTCGAGTACAAGTCAGATGTCTCGGTTTTTCGAGCGTCTGATTCTTTGGAAATTATTTTATTTTGAGGTAATTTTGACTCCTTCGTGTTCTTTGGGTAAAACTCAGTGGTGGTCGAATCATCAGACTCTATTGAAATAGATTCACTAGCGTATGCAGAAGTTGTGCGGGATCTACCTGTGCTTGTCTCAATAGGGTAAGTGTCGCTTGTACGATGTCCACTTCTATACGATTGACTGTTATTTGATGCAGTAGTTGGCGATTCGGGATAAGAGTCCGTTCGAGACGATAACATCTCTGTATATAAACTAATATATAAATCTATCCTATACTAGGCAAAGCGAGAGAATAAATTGGTAAATTTCGTAAACGGACTAAAGTCACAATCTATTTTTCTCCCAGTATTGACCATCGGTTTTCCGAGCGCCCTTAAACAGCGTGACAATATTCAAATAAACTGTTAATTCGAAGGGAGAAGTGTTTTTCTTCGGTATTGAAATAAGACTCAGTTGTACTGGAAAATGTCAAAATCTAATTTATTTAGTTAACTCGACTGAGAGAAAATTCAATTATATAAGGTCACCGGTTCTGTGACGATAATTTCAATGGGAGTCTAGAGATCTTACAGTACGAAGTAATTTTTTTTATAATACGGGATTTTGTCGAACATGCAATTTGTTTTTAATAATATGCACGCGGTTAAGGAATAAATAATGCATTTATGATGGTGTGATATAAAGAGAATCTCACCACGTCAATAAACACTCGTCCAAGACAGTAGCTCAATACCACTAAGCAAAGTACAAAGTGAAAGCTTCGTGAGTTCTTCAAATACAAATTATCATAAGCCGTATGCTTATCACCTTTGACTGGCCATTTTATCGTCACGTCCCAACTATTTTAAGTCGTATTCTGAACATCAAACGATACCGGCAATGGTCAATTAAAACATTCATGTAACGGGTATGTTATCTTCGATTCTTTTGGAGTTATTGGCACGGAACCTTTTGTCGTGTTTTTCTACCAGACGTCTTCACAAAACCACCTTCAGCAAGAAAACATTGTATTGGCTTCACATTGGTTCAAAACATTCTTGAACAAGGGATTATTTCATGTGTTGGGCTGTATTACACTCGTGACTTCGTAATCGCAATTGAAACACAAACAATTTTAGGTTTTTCATTCACTCGAAACTTAACATAATATCCCAGTTGGCATTTTCTATTGAGGACTTGTAGCGGTTCCGCCAAACCCTACGGTCCACTTACCTAAAAACCCCCATAATTACTACCCAACGTCCTTAAGTTCGCTAATGCAACGGTATTAGTACCTGTAAATGCTTCACGCATTATATAGATCACCATCTGTAATCATAAAATCCCTATAAAGAAAACTTACCTTCGTGCATCCCTTCGCATACAATTTTCCGTAAGATTTCTTTGTTTGCTTATTTGGTATTCTGAACCGATTCGGTACCAGACAAATTCCTGTAAACAAAATAATTCGGATTGCATTCAATGTAACTGTCATGACAGGGACCATAAATATCGCGCCGTCTATTTTCCCACCCGCGTCATATACCTTTTCATACACATTGCCTGGCAACCTTTTTTGTTTGTCTTACCAACAAACAACCCAAGCAGCTGCATATAATTAGCGCAATAGACGCTGAAACCAAATTCTCCAGCATTTCCTAATGAACCCGGTTTCTATTGCAGCCAGAGATGCCATAAACATCCAATTTGCTTTTAGCACCTTTTTCTCCTAACGTCGAAAATAGCGACGAGGCATCGTGTAAACAATGACCCGCATTACCAGCGGCACATGTGGTCATTTTTCCTTATTGTACTTGCCGCCTGCCTGCTTTCGAGCACATGCAACAACATTGAATCTGTTCGATCGCGCACATATACCACTGCACCACTAGTCACACCCTTAAGAGAAAAGTTTTTCTCTCTCTTCCTTTTTTTTTCCTTAGCGAAATCATCTCTGCATGAGATGACGATCGTTTAGTCGAATTTCATCCAGCGATCGAGACGGTCGCTCCGCCATCCACCGTGCCGGCGTCGGCACGGTTGTGAAACAAAAATTGAGTGTGAGTCGAATGCGTATCGATATATAACTTTGTTAGTTCTAAAATCTACTACCGGTATCTGAAAAACGATCCTTTTAATTAAACACAGTAATCAGTGTGCAACGTTGCAATATAACAATAATTTAACATTTAAAAAAGAAAACAATAAACGCCACTTATAATACGCCGTTTGTTTGTTTTAATGTGCTGTTGTTTTTCTGTGAATATTTTGCTGCGGTGTTCGGTGCGCGGACTTAATCCTTGGAGCTCGTGTTTTCGTATGCAGCGGTATAAGTGATGGGGAAGAAGTGAACCGTGTGCCCGTGTCTGGCACTATACTTCTCCTACCCCCACAGACTCCTCGATAGTATAGTGGTTAGTATACCCGCCTGTCACACGGGAGACCACCGGGGTTCGATTCCCCGTCGGGGAGCCCCTGGCGCAAGACTAATGACCTTGCCCAGAAAAAAAAACACAAATGATTATGGAAAATTTAACAAGCTTCAGGACTTGCTAAATAAGGCCAAGACCGGTTCTCGGTTGTAGTGCCGTTGATGATGATGATTTTCTATTGAAAAGTAGTTTCCTACAATGAATTCGATATCATCACGTTGGTCCGACAAAAAAACTTTTACGTGCAGTACCACGGGGTGTTCTGACGGGACGTTGATCGAACGAAGTGGTATATGCAGCTGGGTATCTATTTTATTTCTGTTGGACCGAAATGTTTATTGAGAGAGAGAGTGCCCGGGGGGGGGGGGGGGGGGGTGTCAAATGATCGACATTTTTGAAGGAATTGTTGACTTGTGGAAAACACTACTGGGAATTTGCTCGTTGGGTAATGTGGATGTTGCACTATTCTATACGAAACGATCCTGTCATCCTCGTGACTTAGAAAGCAATAATCTCGCCTCGGTGCAAGATGAATATAGAGGCACACAGTCACTACCCGGAATCACCTACTGTAAGTTTTATCTTAATTTAGCATGAGCCCCACTAAATACAGCATGGGACAGAAAACTTGCTGATTTGAATTGGACCCCCTGAAGCGATAGTAGCTCCGAAAATTGTGTAGTTACGCAGTTTTGAAAGTGCGGTGTGGAGGGTTGTCTTTCCGGAAAGTTAAGTGTTGGTGATGCGATTTCCCAGGAAAAACAAGGCGATCACCAGCAAACAAGTTCCTGGGAAGCACAACGATCAGCTGCACACCGATTGCAGAAAAGCACTCCAGGAGAAAAGCTCACAGGAAACGAGCTCAAAAGAGAACATCACTCAGGAAAAAACGAGTGAAAGAGAAGACCAGACAGGAAACGAGCGAACAGGAAGACAGCTATATAAGGCGAGCGCAACGATGGAACACCAGGAGTCACACACACACACACACACACACACACACCGACCAAAGCGCAGATTATCAGACGCCAAAGACGTGATCTGCGTTTACTACCGCATTCAAGATCCACCGGTCTTGTGCGATTTCTTTCCCACCATCCCCCCATCCAAGTAGTTAGAGAACACTTGAACTAACCCTGCCCACACTATCTTTAGATACCTCCTTCCCCTTTCTTTTCAAATTTCTCGAGACCGAGCTCAACATCCTCACGGATGTGGGTGATTCTGGTTATCGCAAGATGTGTATTAATGTGTGTTAATGATATCACCTTGAGTTTTTCATACTCATATGGTCATTCCCGACCAGTGTCTTCGAATCTCATTTTCGATCAGCAGAATATGTTCAATTAAATAAATTTCTACATGAACATCATGTGCCATACCAATGCATATTATCTTATCGACTAATTTTCAATGACTTGAAGACCTTCTCCTGCCTGTTGTCATCAAAGATGAACCCTAAAGTAAATACTCTATCAACGAACGACACTTGCATCGTTGAAGCCAACGAACTATCAATCCTTGGCACCTGAATTAATACGATTCTTAATTGGAACGATCTTATATTTGGAGCTGCGGTATTGCGACCAAATGTGTGGGGTTTCTCACGAGATGTAAAAACAAATACCCACCCAACCAAACCCCAATTTACAAAACGTTTATTCATGCTAAAATGAAATAAAATTCCCATATTCGGTCTTCTACATCCAAAACTGCGCCACCTATTCTCGATAGCAAGCTGTAACGAACAATGAACCACATTGGGTCATAGAAGTAAGTCGTTCAAATACACCGTTATGAGCTACGTATCATGCCTACGTATTTTCTATAAGTATTATCATGGTCATTGCCCAACCAAAATCGCCAAATGGATTCTACCTCTTCAAACGTTCTTCCAGTATTTCCTTCAATTAGAAAGTAGACATCAGTTCACATTGAAAAATAACTTCCTACATACAAACAAACACGAAGAGCTATTCTTTAGTCGAACGACACAAATGTGAAATGCTCGATCTTATCACGAGTTTCCTCATCGTTGTCCTATCCAAGCATTTAAGACCAATTTACAACGAAGGATCTTTTCTTTATCTTCTTTTTCTCCTCGTTCTTCAGCTTGCACTGTACTTTGACATTAAGGGGTATCAAAAAATCCTAGTGTGCGCGTTTGTGAAAAAAAAACCGTCGAGTAATAGGAGACAGAGTATACCGTTCGCGTCGACTCGTACTTTTGCTAAAACACGTCATTGTGAGGAAAGATTAGGTACTCCCAGGTACTCCTGGCACCTAAATAACAACATTCGTCAGGTTGCCCCCATCCATATGTTGCAAGAAATTGAACGACATTTTTGAGTTCAATTAACGCCTGATCTCATCGTTAAAACTATCTACAATGACTGAAATATGTAAACCAACTTAAAACATTGCACTTGATAGTGTGGAAAAAAGGGATTAAATTTATAGCTTCATTATGACGGGTATTCAATATACATTGGAACGCAGTCTTCAGTAAATTTTGGAGACAACATTGTACAAGTGTATTTTATTGCGCAGTTCACGGGCGACTATATGCGCCAACGTCGCTAAAGTTAGTATGTTCCCAGGAGTAGCCCTGTGCGAAGTCCTTAGAATATAAGTTTATCGCGATGTGATGATTTTTACTTTTTTAAAAAGGTACAATTTTATTGAACCACTATTCCTAAACAACTGATCTACTAAATATCTTGCGTTTTACTATTTACTCGTATACTTAATGCTACTTGATGCTATGCGGGAGGAAGTGCAACGTTGTTCCAGATGCTGGGTCGTTATATCATTGTGACATAGGTCATCGCGCTGGTGTGTTGATGATGTGGAAGCGAGTGCAACATTGTCGTTGTCCCAGATGCTAGGTTGTTAGGTCGTGGGAATGTCATGCTGCATGCGGAGGCTAGTGCAACATTGTCTGGTGCGTTGAGCCGTGACTTGTGGTGCTATGTGGATACCCACGAGTGGATGTGCAGATAGGGATGCACACAAGTGCGTGTACGCATCGGATGATGGTGATCAATGGAGTAATGACTGGATGTGAAGGTGGCATATTTATTTGAGCTTGTTTGATAAATCGTGAACCGTGTGTTAACTTATACTCACAGCAATGCCGGCTTATCATAAAACTCAACTAAAGAGCGAGTTGCAGCTGAGGTCCCAACGTCATGCCGTCCGGTGAAATACCACCCCATCAAGCTATCATCGTCATCATCATCGGCACAACAACCGCTATCCGGTCTTGGCCTTATTGGGCAAGTGTCTCCACCGGTCCCAATTTCTACGTGATGTCATCCAGTTTGGCACTCCCAGGCTTTGGGCGTATTAGTCTACGCCATCCCTCCATCCCACACAAGGTCTGTCGCGCGGCCTCCTTCCATACATCCTATCACAAAGGCTTTTCTGGGAAGGCTCCGGGTAGCTCATTCGAGCTAGGTGTCCCCCCACCGGAGTCTACCGAGCTTGATTTTTGTTATAACATTAGCTTCAAGGTAGATCGCGTACAACTCATGGCTGTAGCGTCTCCGGAATCGTCCCCCCTCACATACGGGGCCAACAATTCTCCTTAAGACATTCCTCTCGATCGCGGGCACGAGTTCAGAGTGCCTTTTATTAAGCACCCAAATCTCGGATCCATACATGACTGGTAAGACCATGGTCTTGTACAGTAGTAGTTTGGATGTTCTGGATAAATTTCAGGAGTTAAAGAGCCTTGATCGGCCATAGTAGGCTTTGTTGGATTTGGTCAGCCGTCCGGGTATTTTTTCTTCCATATTGTTATCGGCTGATACTATTGACCCGAGGTAGTTAAAGGACTGCACTACTTCAAATTCGTGCTTCGCTATCCTGATAGTTTGACCAACGTTAGGTCTTCTCTTCGCAGAAATTGCCAGCATGTACTTAGTCTTTCCCTCATTCATGTGCAGTCGCAGTTTTTGTACCGCCTGTTCCATCTGGGTGAAGGAGTCCGTACAACCGAATCAGGTCTACCGATGAAGTCGATGTCATCTGGGTAGGCAGGTATCTGGCAGGACTTGGTGACAATAGTCCCTCTAGTTGCAATGCTAGAGTCACGGATTGTTTTCTCCATCGCCAGGTTGAAGGGGAGGCAGGCCAGACCCTCCCTTTGTCGGAGTCCATTAAAGATGTTTATTGGTTTGGACAGCCATACCGCTATTTTGTCTGGACTAGTTACGTTGGTCATGGTCAACCTACAGATTACCTTCTTTATTCTTTCAGTAAGTGCAGCGTGGTGTGTACCGATTATTTGGTAGAACTTCCATGCCTGGTTGCGGGCCTCGCTCTCTACTTTCCCAGGCAGTTTTCTCGACGTTGGCACCCCGGTACGTTTGTACCGTCATCAGGCTTGACGAGTGGCGGCGATCTATCAACACATGGTCAATTTGGTTGCGAGTGGCTCCATCAGGTGATACCCAGGTGGCTTTGTGGATATCTCTACCTGGAAACCAGGTACTTGCAACGACCAAGTTTTTTGATGCTGTCCGTTCGATTACTCGTAGTCCATTGTCATAAGTGTTCTCATGCAAACTATGGGAACTTGCGTAGTGCCTGAAAACCAGCTCCCGACCTTTTTTGGCATTCAAATCACCAAGAACGATCTTCACATCAGTCATCAGGTGATAACCAGGTGGCTTTGTTGATTCTGGCTCCAGGATTTATTCTCCCTCCGTCGAGCTCTTCGGGGGCCAGTCTTAGCGCATGAGTTACTGGTATTCTCATTGCGTAAGGCAGCCGTGTTGATTCGAACCTGATCCGCGGATGCAATATGTATCGGCAAGGCAATCCGCGCTCGGAAAACTGTACCAACAAGATAGTGCTCCGCATCGACATTGGCACCTCGGTACGTTCGTACCGTCATCAGGATCGAGGAGTGGCGGCGATCTATCAACACGTGGTCAATTTGGTTGCGAGTGGCTCCATCAGGTGGGTTTGTGGATATCTTTACACGGAAACCTGGTACTTGCAACGAGCAAGTTCTTTGATGCTGCTCGTTCAATGACTCTTAGTCCATTGTCATAAGTGTTCTCATGCAAACTATGGTAACCTGCGCAGTGCCTGAAAACCAGCACCTGACCTTTTTTGGCATTCAAATCGCCAAGAGCGGTTTTCACATCGTATCTTGGGTAGGCATTGAGGGCCGGTTCGACGTTCTCGTAGAATTCTTCTTTTTCGTCGTAAGGGCACTCCTCTGTAAGTTTTTCAACTTTCCTCGCACGTGAAGAGTGCATAGCCTTTCTTTTATTGCATTAAAGCCGATAATGGCAGGCTTCAATTTTTGGCTGACTAGAAAGTCTACCCCGAGCACTTGGGGTTTTGCATGACAGCTGTAATAATTGTCATACTCGTTTCTTTCAATAACACCACTTCCCGTCCATCTTATTTCTTGTAATGCTGTTATGTCAGCCTTATATTCGGCCAGGGCATCGGCTAGCTGGTGTGCAGCTCGAGCTATGTATAGTGAGCGGATGTTCCGGAGAAAATTCTCAAATCGTTGAGTCATTTTCGTTTCCGCGGTCGTCGTCGTGTAACCGGTCCATATCCGATTCTTGTTAAATTGTCCATAATAATTTGTTTTTCCGGGCAAGGTTATTAGCCTTGCGCCACCCTTTCTGAGGATGGCGCTGGATGCATTGGTTCACTACTTGGCGGATGCCAACCGTGTCAACTTGGATTGAACAGGGACAAGGATCGTCCTGGCCTTCGCCGGATTGAAAGCAGTCGGTGACTTTGCCCTATATGAAAAAAAAAATTGTTTCCTTCTTCCAAACGCATATCACAAGGTTGGGCTAATGGTACGTGTTTACCTACAACAACAGAAGTGTCCGTTGGGGCTGAACACCACTTGTAATGTTTTTAATTGAATTTCATATTCAGCAAATTCCTCTGTCCCAATTTGAAGGTATAGAACTGTAACCCACAAACTGATCATAACGAATATCAAGCCATTCCTGAATAATACACCCAAATCATTAAAATAATATTTCGAAGTTAATTGTGTTTATGTAACACAATACATGCGAACTCTTACGAGACTGTTATCTTAGAACCCACGAAACCGGAACCCGACAGAATAACCACAACTTAAAAAAGAAAAGTGAGCTTTGATTTTTCTTTTCGCTCTTTTTGTTTATTTCACTTCGGCAAAATTCTTATTTATACCTAACTTTTTGTCCATTAAACTTGTTTTACAATATAAAAATGTACATCGATTACATACAATTACGAAAAACTTAAGAAGATACTGAGATTAAACAAATAAATTGAAAATGTTAAACAACTGAATATATTTCATTCAAATGCTAAAAAAGGAAATATATTTCACTTGTCTCAAAATAGTTTAGTTTAGTGAGGGCAGAACCCTCATATATTTAGCTTAGTACAAGCGATAAAACTTAACAACTATCTTAAAACTAAGAAACCCACGAAACTGATCATTCATAACTAATTCATTTACTCATACTACCAAAACGTTTAATATTCTTTTAAAATGTCGTTACTATTGCCACTTTCACATTTTTCTCTGCTTCCACCTTCACGATCAAAGCTAACTATCGATTCTAGAGACTTACAACCAAACTAATCGTTCTCTCTGTTATTTTGCCCTATCCACACATTTTGGTGACAACAATGCAAAGTGTTCACTCATTGACCTACTTTCGATTTCACGATATCGCCGAAATGCATTGTCCTTATTACAAATATCGAATTATTTTGCATTTCAACTTCTGTGATTATGTAAACGTACTGAATAACCAATCGTTTTGCATTTCCGCGATCGTGATTGTGATGAAATGCAAAATGTTCGATAAAATAATACTGTCTTTGCATTCCTGTTCCCGGGATTATGGTAGTCAAAATATATTGGTGGTTTTTGGTTAAAGCATACCGTTGATTGGTGTGACGTTTATTTGTTTAATTGTCGATATGTTTACACATGTGAAGATTTCTTCGTTTATTTAGAATTTCACATCACTTTTCTCGCCTTCGCATTTTGTTAGCTAATAATATATACCGAAAAGTGATTTTAAGGCGCGATCTGAAAAATAATGACACACATACGACTAAATGCATCAAGTGAAGTGCAACTAAGATTTCTGAGGTTTCTATTTGAATCAAGAAGCATAAGAGAAAATCATTACGATCCACATAGCATCAAATTAATTTTAGGTTCCGTAACTTGCCACAATTTAATAACAAATTAACTATTTAATAGCAATAAAAGTATAGTGCTGAGGGTTTAATATATATACACATACAATTTGCACCCGGTTTCCCAGCAAAAACTATGAAAGTGTTCGTTAATAAGACCAAAGTTGCCTTAGCATTGTTCTATCACGGGGAGTTTTAGAGATTAACAAAGTTGGATGACGATATTCTCAGTAGTTTTGAACGTAATTTTGTTATAAGTTGCAACAGCGACATCTATGAGGTATACAAATAAAACACCTAATATAGATGACCTGCAGCGGAAGGATAACAGCGTTTCATCCAGAAAAGTATTCGACTCCAACCCAGCAGCACCTCGATACTGAAAAAGATTTCCCCTAATGTGACACACATAAATGAGGAGCAATTTCAATCGACACGTAAAGCCGGAGGCAATCATTCAAGGACCACGCTAACTAGAAACAGATTTTGGGCGATGTTCATTGTCACCTCAACTGTTGTGTTCGTTAATTAGTAAGTAAGTTTTAAATAAATCCAAATAACGAAAACGAAAAAGAATCATATTAAAATATGTTAAGTTTGTCAATCAAAATATTTTTGTCTAAAAATCCATACATCCATTTTTCAACTGTTCAGATCTCCACATGAACACTCAGCACGTAACACATGTTTCTACTTTACTGATAACCAATACACCGTGAAAAATATCCATCTAACTTACTTTACCAAAGTACCAACAGCTCTGTTCTCAGAATAAGATTCTAAGGATTACCATCCCTCCTACGATCGATATCATTGAAACGTCTTCTATTCGTCATGGATGTCATCTTGAAACACGGATCCCTTTCAAGTTTACAATCGCATCCATCATAATCAATTTTTATCTGTTGCTAAGCAAGTCACCGCTTAACGGCGATCTTACCACTGACATAACATCCTTTTTGTCACACAGAAACCATAAACTGCGCACAAAACTACTCCAATAAAACTCTATTTAAAATGCGCGCATAATAAAATCATTCGTTACCAACAATACCATTGAAATCCTAGCCCAACACAAACCATCCATCGTCCAAAGGCTCTAGAGACCTTTATGATACCAGCCGCTAACATACTCTAGCACTACACTACACGGCCAAGCGATCTAGGAAGCATAGTGTGCGGTGCACGCTCGCATACGTATACACTAGGTGAAGTTATTCCCTCGAGTTCGGCTCAAGATTTACAACAAATGCTATTCTATTCTTAACCATATTTCGTTCTTTTAATTCCCAGTGCCATTGAAATCGTTGCAGCCCGCTCTCCCGCCCGGCAGGTTACGTTTTTATGATTTTTACGATTTTACCTGTTTTGTAATCTGGTCTTAGCGTACAACGTGTGTGTACTCTTCGGGTGCCGTCAGGCGGCTATCACAGACCTATATCCCAACAAATAGCACACAAGAGGGGAGAAAAAAAAAACAGATGCCGACAAAGTAATAAACCAATTAGGACTTCAAAAGCAGCCGACTGCTTTACGAGGCTACATATTTGGAGAGGGCTCTACAAAAACAGTCCCTAGAATACTGCGCCTAATTGTGGAAGGTATTCAAAACCATTCGCATTGTAAAGTGCCGGATCCTTGAATGACATTTCTTCTATGTAAATAGGATAAGAGAAAAGATCGCACGTGTAAACTTTCTCTGCTCAAAATTCCGCTATTTCTTTTTTACTGTCCACCTAACAGGTAGTGTGGTGTCAACACGTCCCCCGTTTAAACATATTTTGTTGTTAAGGATTATCCCGTACATTTATTGTTTTAGCAAGAAAATATTCAAGGTGTCGAAATATCCATTTTTGACACACTAAAGCGGATTTCGAGACTGGCGAAAATGATTGGACACGCTCGGTCTTCAATAGGACTCTGTGAGGTGCAATACTGAGGTGTACTTTTGTGATTTGACAGAGTCCGTAAGGATAAAACCCGATTGCACAGTGCCAAACAAAAAAACAATAAGACTTTGACAACCGTGTACTCTCAAACAGGTCGGAACTAATTTAAATTTACACAAAAACATGACAATTGATTTGCGAGACGAATTGAAAATACGAGTAACTAATGCCTTGCTGTGGAGAAAGGAGAAAGAACAAAGCTTGCGGCAAATCAAGCAGATTAGTGATGGAAACTTATGTTTCCTAGGGAAACCATTTCAAAATTAAATGATTCGTATATATATTGTAGCGAGCTTAGGGTTCGCTGGATTAATTATTTTTAGTAAATAAATAAGAGCCGTTTTTGAATTAATATAACACTTTATTAGTCCGTAATACAACCGTTACTTATACCGTACACTTAACGATTTCTTTACTTATAGCTTCCGTACTTATCGCGTCTTTTACTGCTTACTTCTCACTCGAGACTTTCGCTTGCTTCACTGTCTTACTTATAACTCCACTCCCGATCCGCGTGCGACGTATTTATACCGTTTTTCCTCATTCTGATTTGGTGTATCGTTTCCGTTCGTTCCATAGTCTTGAATGTTCTATTCCAGTTTTCCAGTACTTCCTAAAATAATCTAGTACTTTGTTTCGGACTTTCTCGAAGATTCCAGTACTGATTGTCATATGCGTCACACTACCCTCCGCCTAGATTAGTTCGTCCCGAACTAAGTTCACTGATCTCCTGGGTTAACAAAAGTCGCCAGTCGGTCTCGATGTACCACTTTCATCTTGGCGTTCGGTCTTCGCTGAATCCTATAGACAACGTCGTTAATTCTTGTGAGAATCTTATACGGTCCTTACCAATGTTGCTGCAACTTCGGAGACCTTCTTTTTTGCCGATGAGGGTTATAAAGCCATACGTTATCACCTGCATTAAATCCGGATGCGTTGGCTCGAACGTCGTACCTTGTTTTCATACTGTCACTGGATACCTTGATTTGCTTTCGAACCAAATGATGAATCTCATCGAGGCGATTTCTCCATTCAGCTACGTAGTCTTCGGTCTTGTCTATGGCGTCTGGAGGTATTTCGAATCGCAGATCGGCTGGTAATCGTATCTCCCGTCCAAATATAATTTTTGCTGAAGAATGGCCTGTCGTATCGTGATTAGCCGATCTACAGCTCATGAGAAACGTTTGTACATATTTGTCCCAACCTCTTTGGTGATTACTAACGACCTTCGATAAGTACTCTTTCATTGTTCGGTTGAACCTTTCGACCATTCCGTCTGACTGCGGATGTAAGGGTGTAGTCCTGGTTTTCCTTACGCCCAGTGCCGCACAGATGCCTTGAAATATCTGTGATTCGAAATTTCGGCCTTGATCGGAATGAAGCTCACAGGGAACTCCATATCTGCTGATCCAATTATTGAAAAGCTGCTCAATGACGGTTGTTGCTTCTTGGTTTGGAATTGGAAGGACTTCTACCCACTTGCTGAAGTAATCCATGATAACTAACATGTATTTGTTGTTGTCGTTTGTTTTTGGGAATGGTCCTGAAATATCAATCGGAATTCGCTCGAAAGGGGCACCCACGTTATACTGCTTCATAGCGCTCCTTGGTTTTGCCGTTGGTCCTTTGGTCGCAGTGCAAGTTGTGCACTTCCTACACCAAGACTCGACGTCATCTCTCATGTGAAGCCAGTAAAAACGAGATCGTAATTTTGAAAGTGTTTTATTAACTCCCAAATGTCCGCCGGAGGCCCCGTCATGCATTTCTGTTAGAACATCTTTCACTTTTGATGGTGGGACTAGAATCTGCATTCGATGGGATTTTCCGTCCGCGGCTTCCCATTTACGCTTAAGAATACCATCTTCCACCAGCAAGGAATTCCATTGTGCACAATATGCCTTAAATGTTCCACTCTTGTCGGAAATATTGTTCCAAGTTGGCCGCTCGTTCTTTTCTTTGTATTCCAGAATTAGCGACATATCTTCATCCTGAAGTTGAGCTGCGCGTATAGCATCACTCGTCCACTCATCTAGTACTTCTGCATGTACATTTCGCAGGTCGTACGCCTCTTCTTTCTCTTCCGCTCTATGACAATGTTTACAATCTGGCTTACATGGTTTTCTTGATAGACCATCAGCGTTATTATGCGCCTTCCCTTGACGGTGGGAAATTTGGAAATCGTAGGTTTGAAGTCGTTCGATCCATCGAGCTATTTGTGCTTCCGGATTCTTAAAATTTAGCAACCATTTCAGGGCGGGATGATCCGCCCGAAGGTGGAATCGACGTCCGTAGAGGTATTTATGGAAATTCTTAACGGCTTCTACGACAGCCAGCAGTTCCTTTCTTGTTGCGCAGTAATTTCTCTCTGGCTTGGATAGAACTCGACTATAATATGCGACAACTCTCTCTTTACCATCGACTTCCTGTGACAACACTGCTCCGATTCCTGTGTTACTTCCATCAGTATCCAATATAAATGGGCAATCCGCTCTTTGGAATGCCAATGTTGGTGTCTTACATAACTCGGCCTTCAATGTGTTGAATGCTGCCTCACACATTTCTGTCCAATTGAATTTCTTGTCCTTACCCGTTAGTTCGTGTAGGGTTCTAGCCACGTTGGCAAAACCTTTAACAAACCGTCGGTAATATGTGGCTAATCCCATAAAGCTTCTCAACTGCTGCTTGTCTTCTGGGGTAGGCCACTCTCGGACGGATGCTATCTTATCAGGATCCGTTTGAACTCCTGCAGATGAAACGATGTGTCCCAGAAATTTTACTCTCCTTTGGAAGAGTTCACATTTCTTCGAATTGAACTTTAAGTTGGCCTGTCTTAGTCGTTCGAAGACGGAGCGCAGATTATTGATGTGTTCTGGTAAATTCCTTCCAACAACGATGATATCGTCCAAGTACACAAGACACGTCTTCCATGTAAGCCCCATAGAACACTTTCCATTAATCGTTCGAACGTTGCTGGGGCATTACACAATCCAAAAGGCATCACGTTGAATTGATAAAGTCCGTTTCCGGTAGTAAACGCTGTCTTCTCCTTGTCCTCCTCCTTCACTTCCACTTGCCAGTAACCGCTTTTTAGGTCCATTGTTGAGAACCACTGAGCCCCAGAAAGGGTATCTAGTGTGTCGTCGATTCGAGGAAGTGGGTAACTGTCTTTCTTCGTAACGTCGTTTAACCGGCGGTAGTCGACACAAAATCTAGTTGTCCCATCCTTCTTCTTGACGAGCACTACCGGCGAAGCCCATGGGCTCGATGATTTCTCGATGACTCCTTGCTCCTCCATCTCTCGAATCATGTTGCCTACTTCTGATTGTTTGGCCAACGGTAGTCGACGAGGTGGCTGTCTTATAGGTCTTGACTCACCCTTGTGAATGCGATGTTTAACTATACCGGTGCGTCCGAATTTATCATGTCCTGTCATAAAAATATCAGAAAAATCGTTTAGGAGTGATTTAACGCGTGCCTTTTCTCTGTCTGTTAATCCGATTTCCTGGGAGATCAACTTAGATCAACCGCAGAGGATGCACCAGAGGGCTGTTGAATTGAATGGTCCTCTCCCATTGTCTGAATTGAGTTTATCATTGACACGGATGCACATTCTGCGATTACCTTGTGGCAACTCTAACAGACACACACAAATTCACAAGCAAAAATAGTGAAGAACACGAACAAAAAAATCGAATAAGAAAAATACATCATAACCGTATACCAAGCGATAAAATAAAAATAATTCACATCAGTGGAATATGATCGAGCTTGGAAATCAAATTCTAAACACGGTCAGTAGCCTGGTGTGTAACGCTTAGGTAAAAATTTTTTCGTGATTCGAGCTGTCATAGCGTCAGTTCGAATCACACGATCTTCTTCACTATTATTTCAAACGCTATAACCTCTCCTCTTATTGCGATCGGCTCCTTGGACGCCTTTAGTACTCTGACGGGTACGATGTGCTTCTTCGCATCGATAAGGGCTTTCCCAACAAGGATGTTCCCCTTGCGCTGATTTTGTACAGCTTCGGTGATGTAAAACCGATTGTCACCGGGATCACTCTCGAGACTGGTCCAAATTACCGAGTCTGAACGAGCTGGGATCTCATCCTCCTCACGCACATAACATTTCAGCCTTCGCAATTGTTCGTCCTGCAGTGTAATAGCAACCTCCAAATTACCAATTCGCAGTGTTCTTTGCCCGATATGTAGAACAACTTGGTGCTCCTTCATGAAATCCATTCCAAGAATACATTCGTCCGTAATATCGGTAACCAAAAATTTGTCGGAGATGGAAATATTGCCCAGCACTATTATGTTCTCCACTTCTCCGTAGACTGTAGAACATTCTCCTGTGGCAGTCCTCAAAGCGTATCTTCTATTTTTATTAATGGCAATTTGGCCCGCGACATCCGGCCGAATTATGGATCTCGTTGCTCCAGTGTCGATTGTCACTGTTGTTGTCCTTCCATTAACAGTCGTAGTTATAACCAAACTTTGGTTATCCCGTTGGAGTTGTGATACAGTTACGATGCTGGGGCTGCAAATTCCACCAGGCGACTTTCACCCCGTAAAGTCTGCCCTTACAAGTTTCCCGAGCTATTGATCTCAGGTTGGTCCGTTGATAGTCTCCTCTTATAATTAGCGCATGAACGACAATTCTCACTTGATGTTTCATTCGTTCGTCGACGTTTCCTACAGTCAACAGAGATGTGACCGACTTCGCCACATGTCCAACACTTCATGTCCGTTCTCGGGGTTCTCCGTTGTACATGCCCGATTCTTTGGCAGGAACATTCTTGGACGGACGTTTCTCGAACTCTATATGTACTCCTGGTAGCCAGTTTAGCAGATTCATATGCCCATGTGAACGCCAGTATTTCATTAGTCGTCTTCTTTCCTGCCAAACGAACGGCTTGTTGCAAGTCCCGGTATTGGAGTGCGTTTATAAATGCATTCATTGCTACCTCGTTCAGAAATTCGTTAGTCATATTTGTATAAGCCAAGTTTGCCAATCGCTCAATGTCTGCCTGCAACTGTTGAAGATTTTCTCCAGGTTTCTTCATTCTGCTCCGTAGTTGCATGTCTCCATACCTAGCTTCAAGGCCGTCCCTTACCGCTTGGAAATCTGTTTGCTTCTCTGCTGGTATGGTTTGTAGCAATTCTGCAGCCACCCCGCGTAGTGACAAGATTAGTGATGTTGACTTTTGCTCATCCCATCACTTATTATAATTGGCCGCGGCGTCAAACTGACGTATAAATACGGAGAAGGGTCCCGTTCCATCGAAGGTTGGCGGTTGCATCCTTGTATCTTTGTATTCATGTTGATTGCTAGGCGATGTCTTATTTCTCTCAACACACTCAAGTCTCTTTTCGATTCGTGTTATTTCATTGGTGACTTTCTTGAATTCAGCTTCGTTTTTTAGATCTAGATTTTCTACTTCGTTTCGAATTTCGTCCTTAAAGTGTTGAAAATTACATTTCATCCACTGCGTTTGGGCATCCAACTTTGCATTAACATCTGCAGCTTGCGCATCCAATTTTATCATCATCATCCTGAGCATCTCCGAAATGTCCAACTGTGGCGAACTCTTCTCCGTTACATTGGCACCATCTTGACTCGGTGTTTCTTCTCCATCCGGACAGTCTGGCACAATCGCAAAAACATATGTGTCAACATCAATACCCTCTTCCTACACCGCTGCTATCCAGATTCCGGTCCTCAAGTTCCTTGTTCAACTCAGGAACTCGAAGATCCTCCAAATGTCGATCTGACATCGTCACAACACACTTTCATACACTTATTCACTTAAACAATAATTAATCCCACTTCTGACACCAATTGTCGCGAGCTTAGGGTTCGCTGGATTAATTATTTTTAGTAAATAAATAAGAGCCGTTAAATCGATTTTGAATTAATATAACACTTTATTAGTCCGTAATACAACCGTTACTTATACCGTACACTTAACGATTTCTTTACTTATAGCTTCCGTACTTATCGCGTCTTTTACTGCTTACTTCTCACTCGAGACTTTCGCTTGCTTCACTGTCTTACTTATAACTCCACTCCCGATCCGCGTGCGACGTATTTATACCGACTTTCCTCATTCTGATTTGGTGTATCGTTTCCGTTCGTTCCATAGTTTTGAATGTTCTATTCCAGTTTTCCTGTACTTCCTAAAATAATCTAGTACTTTGTTTCGGACTTTCTCGCAGATTCCAGTACTGATTGTCATATGCGTCACAATATATATATATATATATATATATATATATATATATATATATATATATATATATATATATATATATATATATATATATATATATATATATATATATATATATGTACGAGGGCAGTTCAATAAGTCTTTAGAAAATAAGGACGCTTTTCTCTTTTTTTTTCATTTAGGTGATCTAATAATGATGCATAATACTGTCCAGTCATCGTCTGTCCCTTTTCCAAATAGTCAATGAAGATAATACTGTGGGGGTTCTCTAAATACATGGAGAACCAACCCACTATTTTCACCTGATATCGACCGCCAACAGCAAACCAGTCCCAATTTCTCCTACTTACCTATTCACCTGAAAAGCATGTTGCAATAATGGACGCATAGCTGAATTCATTATTCTATGCAAGTAATGCATAATTGAATTCAGCTACCTTTCTGCTATGCGACAACTCCAGTCCTCTAACCATGAGATTTCCACCGGAAATTCCAATCCATGTGGTTAGCAGCAACAAGTCGAATCATACGACGCTGTTGCATAATCATACAACGGCTTGGGTAATTATCGAAGTCCATAACATGTTTCCCACGTTAACATTACCCTAGCCAAAGTAGCGTCACTTCGACTTTCCCCAGATCAATGATCTCTTTTCGCAGGTGAATAGCACCAGCTAAATGTTCCTCTCCTCCACAATTCTGCCTCCCTACAGGTCAATGCACGCTGAGATCACCACATTCACCGAATTGGGTCAATGGGCTACCCTCAAAGTTGCATTGATTCATGCACACACAACCAAACCCACCCCGAGGTCATAGTACATTGTGTTTCTGTTCTCTCATTCTCCCATGTTCGTCGACTATCGAATTAACCGATGTATTCACCACACATCGACGGGCGTGGCAATGAGAGAGCAGAAGTATGATCTCTATTGGTTGTCCTGTGTGCAAAAATTAAATTACCCATCTACATCGCTTTTTCAGTCAGCCGTTATTCAACTACCGTAGCGTGTGCACGCTGGTGCACATGCTCGAGTCAGAACGCAAGAGAAGTGTTGTCAGACGAACGTAGTGTCCCGTTAGTCAATCGAGAAAGAGAAACGCGTTGCCATTTTATAATAGACAGTTTCAATTATACATTTGCCACTAAAAGTCGGAATAGTTATCTTCAAGAAAGCAGTAAATTTCATTAATATATTTGTGCATATAGACAAGTTACGAAAATTAAAGAAAACATTAACCAACAAAACACTACCAGTGCTTTTATTTCCTTCATCTTTACCTTTGGTGTTTGAGCTCTGGAGTTTCAAAGAATTTTCGGCGGAATAACATCGTCGGAGGACAAAGTGAATCCGAGTCATACGTTGACTAACACTTACATCCTCACAATACCATGTGCATCCCAAAACACAATAACCATAACCTTTCCATCTGATTTCATCGTCATTGCTTTCTTTGCAGTCCGTTCGTCTTTAACAACCCATTGTTTTGACTGTTCTTTCGTCTCGAGAGTGTAGTGGTGTATCAATGTTACATCTAATCTGCGCAGAAACTCATCTGGGTTGCGACGCATGCGCTCCAAAAGTTCTCAGCTGACAGCAAATGCGGCACCCATCTCGCAGATATTTTATTCATACTCACACATCGTGCAAAATTGAAACATAAAACAAATTGGAAATTGACAGATACCTAGTGAGGAATGATGCTTGCTAAACTGAATTCCACTTTTGTTTTTTTCGAAAAAAATAAATTGCTAAACCCACTCCCCTCTATTTTTATGATAGCTTCTTATTTTGTCAGTGAAACAGATGTATTTCTTTCTTCCCATTTTTGCAATTTAAAAATAAAGTACACGTGTATAATTCTACCTATAAAAGCCTCTACGTTTGGACTAGAACATTTTTATGGTAAATGAAAGTATAATCAATTCTTCATATTGAAAATAAAGCTCAATTGTTTTTCTGTTCCTTTTTGAAAGCCTTACCATTAATTTATGTTGATATAGCCCAAAAAGAGACCAACAAATGTATTAATGAAATACAAAAATTGTTATGATGCAAAGCGTCGATTGAACCACCCAAAAAGGTCAGATCAGTACCACAATATAATAATTGCCAACAGCTTGGTCATGCCAACAAATCTCTCAATTATAACTCAAGATGCGTTAAGCGTGCTGGGCTTCACCCACAACTCAATGCTCGAAACACTGCAACAGTGAAGCAACAAAACCGCCAGCCATTCGGTTACAGGGAATGTTCAATGTCCCAAGAAAAGTTAAAAGGTCAGTATCTAAAGGACACATAGATCAGTCACTCAAAGACTGTAAACTGAAAATACAGAGCAAACAATGTCAACTACATCTGAAATTAGTTAAAGTTAGTAGGCAACACACAAACGAGGAGTAAACCAAATGAGAAAGCAAATAATAAAAAGAGGCAACAACCTGTCAATAACAAGGATACCTTCATGGATATGATGAAGATGTACAGTGTATTCCAGGACGACATTGAGAACGCATCAACCGCTTAACGGGAAGGATAGGTAAATCATCAAATCTCAACGAGTAATCAGTTCCTAAGAATAATCCCTTGGAATCCAAATGATGAGCTCAAGATCTAAAAATATTTATAGGAGAGCACTACATAAATATTGCACTGATATATAAAACATACTTTTCTCATATTAGCTTCACAAAAATCTATAGATCATGGACTACGCTCCCAGCAACCGTGTCCGTGGTCAGATAATAAAACAAAATATGTTTATAGTACATCACTTCCACCAAGAAGAAATATATAAGACAAACATTTATTACAATCTCCGTGGTGACTATTAACCTTATTGGTGCTAATTTAAACATATGGTTTTAGCCGAAAGCCTTAGTTGCTAGCGCTATTAGATTTAAGTTATTATGTAATTTACTTACATTGTAATAAATAAATAAATAAATAAAATAAAAATAAATATATGGTATTCCACACTTCAATAAGCTCGGACCAAGGATTAGAATTGGTGGAAATTTAATTTCAAGCACACTGCGTTCATTTCATTTTTGTAAAATTTTTTATTTCCTTTTTTTTAGATTCTAAATTACAGGCTAAATAAAAAATTGTGGAGTCTGCGTCTTCACCCGATCCGATCTGGCTTGCCAGAGGATAGACGGGTCAGAGCCCAATAACTTGTGGTTATGGTGTCGTACTGTATAATTCCTTCAAATTTCTTTATTGTCTTTACCGCTCCCCGAACGACTATCAACTAGCCACATTTTTCGAGTATATTTCACGTACCGTCGACTGGATACTAATCAACCACCCAGCTTCTGGGATTGTCGTTATTGGTGACTTTAATGTGCACAACTCCGACTGATTGGTTCATTCTAACAGAACGGACGAGGCTGGGAGGCTAACGGAGATATTCGCTGTTAGACGCAATTTGACGCAAGTCGTGGAGAAGCCTACGCGAGTACCGGATACCACAGGTGATTATGCGAACTCGCTAGATTTGTTTTTGACATTTATAGCGTGAAAGTGACTGCGCCACTGACAACCGGAGATCCCTGCTTGGTATTGGTTGCACAACCACTTGCATTCCAAAAGAATAACCGATAAACTCGTAAGCAGCTTCACCATGTATGGGGATATGGGACTGCTAACTGGGACGATTTGCAAGATTTCTTCACATAAGTACGCGGTCGGAGGTGTGTTTTAGAGACTCCGATGTTAAGCCATGTGCGGAACCGGTCGCGGATATTATTCTTCTCGAAATGGAAACAACAAACAAATTTTATCTGTTAAACCTTTGTTTAATAAAAAATGGGAGCAGATTACAGCGGCAAAAAAAGAGAATTTTTAAACAATGGCGCCGAAATCCCACGGAGGTCAACGGAACGAATTTTGTTAGAATCAGAAACGCGTGCAACCACAATGACAGAGTGACCAATAGACTCTTCGTGTTCCCAGCCGGTTCGCACCCATTCTGGTCAATGGCAAGGGCCGTAAGTAGTAACTTTACTTCCTCCTCTTTTCTCCCGTTAGTGACGTGTTACGTAGTAACTCCCCAAACACATTCACCCCGCCGAGAAATATTCACATTCTAACGTTAATAAAGTAAAATATAAAAATTAAACATAACATTAATTAAACACATTTATTATGCATATCCCCCGCTTGGTAGAAACTCTGACGTGGTGTGGGGGTTTAAACTACAATGAATCACTCAGACTCAGCATATGCTTCCAGTAGGGTCACTCATGTCAGACAGGCTAGCGAGGAGTAACACACAAAAATCTCCCACCGCTAATCCAGGGTGTTACGTGTCACCGTGCCTATTGGATGGTTTGCAGCCGGGGGTTTACCGGCTGGATTATAACGGCGCCTCTCTGACACCGGGTCGAATCAGAGCAGTAAGCAGACCTTACCATATCAAAACCGGGCTCTGATATGGCGGACTATTTGAAACCCCAAGACTCGTGGGAACAAAAATGAATAATCAATATACATAAAACCATCCCACGAAAAACCTGGTAGGGGTAGGTGTGATGAGCCGACACTACCATAAGGGAACAAATCATCAAGAAAACACCGACTCGGCAAAAAGAAGACGTGGGGAAAAACGGAAAACGCGGGATATACGCATCGGCACATGGAATGTTCGAACGCTATATAAACCAGTTCATAGAAAACGCGTAACCATATAAAATGGACATCGTCCCGCTTCAGGAAGTCCAACTCCCGCATCGAGTAATCGAAACCAGAGGGTACACACACGCCAACTATAGGTAAAAAAAGTCTACACGACGTTTCAATTGATAATGGAATTTGAATTATCCCGTTCGCGGCGTCAAAAGATCTGGTACCGAAAAGCACGATGTTCAAACACAAGCAAATTCATAAAGCCACATGAATCTCACCCGACCGGGTAACCCGTAAACAAATAGACCACTTTCTCATTCATAGGGAAGACACACCACTCGAACATCTTTGACGTAAGATCATATAGAGGATCAGATTGCGACTCCGATCATCTTCTAATGATAGACAAAATTAGGAATCGGCTCGCAGCAAACCCACATGGGCAGTCACGGGAAACGAGCAAAAAGTTCGACATTGATAAACTAAAAGACCTGCGCAAAAGCTGGATAATGAAGATGAACTGGGGAATAGATTTAGCATCCTAGAGAATGGGAGCAGTGAGGAAGAGGAAGCCAATAATGTGGACACTAATTGGGCATCTCTCAGAGACGTAATCAAACAAACAGCCCAAAAGGTGTTAGGATTTAAGAAAACAATTAAGTCCAAACCTTGGTTTGACGATGAGTGCACGGCAAAGATCAAAGAACATAAACACATCAGAGTGTTCCACTTAGAAAGATATGATGAAGTCAAAACAGAAAGATACGCGGTGATTCGGAAAGAGACAACGAGGCTTTTCAAACGCAAAAAACGCGAATGAGAGAAGACTCGGATCGAAAAAATCCTAGATATTGCCAGGGCAAAAAACATCAGAGGTATGTATGCCGGCATAAACTCAATTAGAAATGGTTACCGAGGGAGAGCCAAAATCATTCGAGCCGCAAACGCCTGTCTGATCACAGAAACAAACAATATCGTGACAAGATGGAAGTAGTACTTTGAAAACCCGCTCAATGTGCGCACCTATCAACCACAAATAAATGCACCAGGCGTACATACAGCCGAGCCTCAGATCCCAAAGCCCTCTTTCAACGAAGTTGTTGAGGCAATAAATCGATTAAAAACCAACAAGGCACCTGGAGATGACTGCTTACCGGCAGAGCTTATGAAGCATGGAGGAGAGGCAACCGCTCAAAACATCCACCAACTGATTAAAACAATATGGGATAAGGAAGTCACTCCAGAAGAACAGAAAACCTCAATAGTCGTCCCCATTTTCAACAAAGGCGACAGATCTGTCTGCGAAAACTACAGAGGAATATCGTTGCTCCCAACCACATACAAATACTAACAAATGTCATACTGGCAAGAAGCACACTGTACGCAGAAGAAATACTGGGAGACTACCACCACGAATTCCGTAGGAACCGGTCACCGAACGACCAAATGTTCACAGTAAGGCAATTGTTGAAAAGAAAGTGTGAATACGGAGAGACGGTTCATCAACTTTTCGTCGACTTCAAAAACGCCAAAGACTCAGTCGCAAAGCAAAGACTTTACCATATTGTAGTTGAGCTGGGAGTCCCAACAAAATATACCGCACACATCTGCATGAACGAAAATAAAGGGCGAGTTAAAATAGAAAACCACCTCTCAGAACCATTTGAAATCCAGGACGGACTAAAACAGGGGGTTGGCCTGTCCCCATGTCTTTGTAGCCTTGTACTCGAGTATGTCATCAGAGAGGTACGAGTCGAAAACATGGCCGATTCATCCCTAAACGGGGCCACACAAGTGCTCGCATATATATATATATATATATATATATATATATATATATATATATTGTGACGCATATGACAATCCGTACTAGAATATTCTAGAGAGTCCGAAACAGAGTACTAGAATATTCTATAAAGTAATGGAAAACTGGAGACTAGGAACAGTAGAACATTCAAGGCAATGGAACGGACGGAAACGAAACGCTGAAACGGTATAAATACGCCGCACACAGAGCATAGTGATGAGTATGAAGTAGGAAGTGAAGCAAGCGATTGCTAAGGAGTAAGAAGTAAAATACGCGATAAGTACGGAAGGGATAGGTGAAGAAATCGTTATGTGTACGGTAAAAAGTGACGGTTGTTATTAACGGACTAATAAAGTGTCACATTAATTCAAAAATCGATTTAACGGCTCTTATTTATTTTAAATAATTAATCCAGCGAACCCTAAGCTCGCTACAATTGGTGTCAGAAGTGGGATTAATTATTGGTGAAATAAATAAGTCTGTGGAGGACCGGAACATGGATAGCAGAGGAGAGAAGCAAATTCTTCGACAGCGTCTGCAAGCAGCAATAGAGGAAGAGGATATTGATGTCGGCACAGATGCTTCTACGAGTGGGCTAGACTGTCCGGATGAAGAAGAAACGGCGAGTCAAGATGGTGCCAATGTAACGTAAAGAAGAGCTCACAACCGTTGGACATTTCGGAGATGTTCAGGATTATGATGGCAAAATTGGACGCGCATGCTATCGATATTAACTCAAAATTGGACGAGCGAGCTGCAAAATTGGATGCGCGAGCTATAGACGTTAATGCAAAATTGGACGCGCGAGCTGCAGAGTTTAAGGCAAAATTGGATGCCCAAAGGCAGTATATGAAAGAATTCTGGGACTTGGAGGCGGAAGAATCTGAGGATGAGGAGGAATTGGAGCCACATGAAAGGAAGGGACTCAGGAAGAGCAAAGCTATGGCCGACAGCGGTGAGGAAGATGACGATGATGTGTTACGTGAAGAACTGAAGGATCTCATCGATGATAACCCGATTGAAGAGAACGGCAGTGATGGTCAAGACACTGATGCTTCAGGCCGTTCCCCGAAACGGATTTACAATGATGAGGACGAGTTGGACGACCGACTGGAAGAAGACGACTGTGACCTTATTGAAGAGAATCTTGGTTTGAAAGTCGAACGCAGAAAACGTTCCAAGCGTCTGCGTCGTACACAGGACGAAGAAAGTGATGGAGAGGAACAACTCGTCGATGGAGGTTCAGCACGTGAGGCTATAGCCGAACAGCTATTCGACGACGAAGACGATGTTGAACGCCGCTCTGAATGTAGTCACAGGGAAACTGAGGCCGCAAAACATTTAAATGATGATGAGGAATCGGAGTCTGATGCTGCGGATTTTATTGTAGACGACGAAGGAAGGCCAATTGCTGAGAAGAAGAAGAAAAGACGACTTCTAGTCACTGACGCGTCATTGCAAGAAGGTCAGAACAGTTTCGGTGTAGATTTCGACTATGAGGATTTCACTAATGATGACGAGAATGGATATGAACCCGAATACGAACTTAATGAATTGGAAAGGGGTCACTTTACTGATTTGGACAATGAAATTCGTAAAACGGATATTCCTGAGCGAATGCAATTGCGCGAAGTTCCGGTGACGCCTGCTCCAGAGTGGGTCCCTCTGATGAAGCAGAATGGATTTACAAACATGCGTTTTGTAAATCAACTGTTTCCGAACAAGAGAGATCAACGGATGTTAGAGGTCGAGACCGCTATTGTAAGCCACCAAATACGAGGGGAAAGATCAAGCAAGCCCTAGATTGTAGGCGTAAGCAACAGCTAAAGGTGCCGTTCATTGCGTTCTACGGAGAAGAACACGTGAAACCAAGATTAACGTGCGACGATCTATGGAAAGTCTATTACTACGACGCACGTTGGTGTTTACTGTCAGCTCCAAAGAACAAACCGCTCCAGTTGTTTGAAAAGATGCGGAACTACCAGTTGGATACGGTTATGAAATCGACAGATGCTCCAATACCAGACAATATGCGTGTAATTAAAGATGAAGATCTAGACCGCTTACGTGATGTGCAAACTCCAGAAGAGCTTAAGGGTGTGCACATGCATTTTCTCTTATACTATTCGCATGAGATCCCTAAAATGCAAGAGGAATTCCGTCGTCAGGAAAAGGAAGAATGGCGGCAGGCTAGAGCTGACGCGAAAAGGAGAGCAGTAGAAAATTTTGAAGAAGGTCAAGAACTTCCACCGCCGAACGCCAAGATGAAAGTGGAGCATCGCGACCGACTGGCGGCTTTTGTTGGCCCGGGAGACCAGTGAACTTAGTTCGGGACGAACTAATGTAGGCGGAGGGTAGTGTGACGCATATGACAGTCAGTACTGGAATCTTCGAGAAAGTCCGAAACAAGGTACTAGATTATTTTAGAAAGTACTGGAAAACTGGAATAGAAAAGTCGAGACTATGAAACAGACGGAAACGAAACGTCAAATCAGAATGAGGAAACGGTATAAATACGTCGCATGCAGATGAGTAAGGAGTAAGAAGTAGAAAGTGAAGCAAGCGATGAGCAAGAAGTAGAAAGTAAGAAGTAAGCAGTAAGCAGTGAAGCAAGCGATAGCTAAAAAGTGCTAAGTCAAGAAATTGTTATGTGTACGGTAAAACGATCCCTAAGCTAGCTACAATATATATAACAGGTCAATTGAAAAGTCCCCGGCCTGGCAGATTGATGGCGGCACTAGAATGTGTCAGTGAAAACGATAGCAAAAATCCATGAATTGGGCTTTGAATTGCTTCCGCATTCACCGTATTCTCCAGATCTGGCCCCCAGCGACTATTACCTGTTCTCAGATCCCAAAAGAATACTCGCTGGGAGGAAATTTTCGTCGAATGAAGAGGTGATCGCCGAAACTGAGGCCTATTTTGAAGCTCAAAGCTCAAAATACTATAATTCACAAACTAATGATCCGACATCTGTCAAATGTATACACGCGTCTTTTGTAGGTTAGGGCTAACTAAAAATCATATGGATTTAATTCTAGTGCCGCTATCTATGTGTCAGGCCGGGGACTTTTCAATTGACATGTTATATATAGGGTGGGCCTCACATTTTGCGGAGAGGCGCGCGACCAGCGGGGAATTGTGCGTCGCTTCATGCAATATTAGTCCCGATGGAGCACTTCACGGGACAACAGCGTGCTTTTGGTGTAAAACAATTTTACAGAATCAACGATTCTTACTTTACTGTACGACGCCTATTTAGAATTGAATACGGATAACACCGTGTAAGTGCGTGTCCAAGTGTTAATTTAATCAAATGTATACATATATATATATATATATATCATCATCATAATCGGCGCTACAACCGGGAACCGGTCTTGGCCTTATTTAGCAAGTCCTGAGGCTTGTTAAATTTTCGGCAAGCATTAGTCTCGCGCCAGAGGATCCCCGACGGGGAAACGATCTCCCGCATGACAGGCGGGCATACTATCCACAATACTATGTATATATATATATATATATATATATATATATATATATATATATATAGTAATAATATAGCAATTGTCTCTTTGATAAATATTTAACATTAACTTTAAACGAAAGTGTTACCGCAGCATAGTTGAATTCTTTTTGGGAAAAATTAAATCAATCATACAAAACGCAAAGCAAACAAATTAAATAAAGCAATTAACAATATATTAAACAAACAATAAACAATAAATTAAATAATCGAGGGTGTATCATCACATAAATTGAAGAGGCGACACCAACTGTGAGTACACACAACCATTTAAAATGATGTACGTGGGTGGACTGAAAAGTTTCCGACTTTAACGTGGAGATAGCGACACTCGTCAATAAAAGCTGGTGAATGTAGTTGTGCATCTTTTGACAGGTACTCGCCAAATTGATGTATCCAAGTTTCATCGATAGTAATCAATCGGCACCAAAACTCGTATTTATTGAGCCTAAACTGCGCCAACAGACCGCGTTGGAAATGTTCACTCAAACACGTTTTTGGTCTAACGTGAGAAAACGCGGCACCCAACGCGCGGACAGATTTCTCATGCCTAAATCTTGATTTAATATGTGGCCAACATGTTCTTTGGACATTTTTATAGCCTCTGCTATCTCTCTCGCGTTTAATTCGGCGCTCGCCTAGCACCATATCTAAATCCCAAATTAGACCCGCGCTCGAATATTGGTCTCATGTTTGGAGCTCGGCTCCTAAACATACCTTCGACCTACTTGAGAACATACAGAGACGAGCGATCTGTTTGGTCGGTGGACTCTGCGCTTACGTCGGGACTACAGCCTCTATCACATCGAAGGCGCGTAGCTGACCTCTGTCTGTTTTACAGATATTATCATGGGTACTGTTGTTCGGAGATTCGTGACACTGTTTCACGGAATTCGGCTTATATGCGCTCCACAAGACAATCCGACGGATCGCCCCCGTTTGTGGTTCATCTCCTGACGCCGCGAACATCCCTGAATCAGAACACGTTCCGTTACAGAGCGAGAAAGCTGTGGAACTCCCTTCCCACGCGAGTGTTCCCGGAGCGTTACAACCAACAACTGTTCAAAAAGAACTGCAACAGTTATTTCTCCGGACGCCCACTCGGCGTTATAGGTTCGCCTCTCCCTAGAGAAGTCTACTAAAAAATAAAAATAAATAAATAAATTGCGGCGAATTACGAGCAATATTCAAGAGATTCGGCGAAATACCTCAGTATACCTGGATATCAGATTAAACTAGAGACATTGTGTGAAGCAACAAGGTGAGCAAATAAAGCTGACACGTAGCCAGTTGTATTGGTTGATGGGGCATCACTCGTAACTTAATCTCTATTGCAAAAGATTGATTTATCAAATTATTTAAAAAATAAATGCAACAACTGGCGCAGCCACGGGCAAGGAAAACACTTACCACAAAGCAGGAAGAGGGTCAGTAATACACACCCCTCAACTGCAAACGACTTATAAAGAATAGATGGCAACCCGGTGATAAATATATCCACACTGACCACTAAGCCATAATAATGGACCTTGGCGGAAGTAACGAGAGCCACCTCAACCTACAAACAGGTCCTAAATAGAAGGATAGCGCGTTCACTTGGGCAAATTGTCCACCTGTTCATAGATATGATGAACGCAGGGGTCGAGCAATACGTAGACAGATACTCACGGATGAAAGAAAACCATGCTATTGATGGACGAACGATATAGAAGTACTAAGAGCACAGTGGTTACATTTTCGCTGGTGCATGCAAAGATCAAGGGAAAAATTTAACTTCAAAGAACACCCTGATAACTTAAAAAAGTCAAAGTGGGACATACAGACGGCTATCAAAAATAGCAAAGTGAGATGCCGGGAGATGGGCACAAACCTCTGACTTACTAATCACGGAATGGCTATAGCAAGACTAATGGGATACAAAACCCCTCCCATAATTTGTCCAAATATGCGCTCAATAGTATAACATCTCTTCCCTTCGAAACCCACCATGGAGTGGAAGGTTGTAAGAAACTCTGACAGCAAGGTCATACCAGTTCTATCGGCAGAAAAGATGCAGAAGACATGCAGAAGAATACGAGACAGAAAAGCTTCTGGACCTGACAGGATCTCAAACAGTGCTGTTAAAGCGGCGCTTAAAACGAGACCAAAGATGTTCCAAGCTGCGATGCAGAAATACCTCGAAAAAGGAACATTTCACGATGCGTGGAAATTTCAATATATAGTACTCTTATCAAAAGGAAAGAAAAAACCACCATATAGCCGATCGCCCCATATGCCTACAGGATACAATGGAGAAAATCCTGGAGATTGTATATGGTAGATTGTTTGCCATAGCGGAAAACAGCGAAGCGCTATCGGATTATCAATATAGATTCAAAAAGTCGCGATCGACCCTCGACACCATCAAAACAGTGGTCGATATAGCAGCCCAAGCAATAAAAGATGAAAAATGGGAAGAAGGAACAAAGAAATACCTTGCGGTGGTAACATTGGACACGAAAAACCCCATTAACTCAGACAACTGGTTGTCCATCAGAAGAGCCCTCAGTCGAATGTCACACCGCCCTATCTCCCAAAAATCGTTGAAAGCTACTTCAGCAATAGAGAGCTGATGTACCTTACGGCCGAGGGTAGAAAAATCTACGAGTTTCGGCAGGAGTTCCTCGAGGGTACGTACTTGCTCCGGTCTTGCGGAATATTATATACGAAGGAATTTTACAAACAAAATTACCGACAAGAGTGGAAATTATTGGCTTCGCAGACGACGTTGTGGTTGTAACAATCGGTAAACATATAAAGGAGGCAGAAGCAGCCACTAATAAGTCAGTTCCACTAATTAAAGAATGGCTACATTCCCCCGGGCTAGAACTAGCCGACCACAAAACGGAGGCAGTCGTAGTAACTAGTCGAAAACATGTGGAATGTGCTAACTTCCACATCGGAAATCAAAACATGCGATCCAAGGAAGCGGTTAAGTCATGCTCGACTATAGATTAAGATTTAAGTCGCACGTAAATTATGCGTGTGAGAAAAGCGCAGATGTACAGGTAGCCCCATCTGATACACTGCCAAACAATGTGGACCAAGATATAGTAACAGAAATATGGTGGTCTCATCCGTTTATAGATATGATATGGTGTCATCTATAGTAGCCCATACCGCGATAATGGCAAAGCCCCCCATTGGATAGGGTGCTTCCTTAGATTCCATATTAATTGTATGTCCTACAGAATCCAGGAGTCTACTGCTTCGTAAGTTCATGAGTAGACAAACTAAAAAATGGCCGCAAGAGCGGCGGTACATCGGTAGAATGAGAACGCAATTGCGGTGGTCAATGTCAAACCTGAAGCTAGCTTTAAAAGAGACACCTAGCTGTGAACTTCGAGAAACTTAATTTAGTTTCGTCATCAAACGGACCGCACTCTGGGATTCTCCTTTCCGCCGAATAACAAACAATCAGCAGGTGATGGGATCGAATCAGAGTGAATTGTGTGCCGTACAGCACGGAGGAAGCCAATGTAATGCACAACGGTGATATAAATAAAGTGATCGGACAGCTCATTGGTACCAGAGCCGGACTGAAACGCCGATGTCATGCTGGGAGCAAATAATGCTGAAATATCACTAAAACAGTGTCGTTCTGTCAAAACATCCGACGCCGAGCCGGACGAATTCGACGGGACCGACAAGCCCAAGACCCCACTTACTGTTTTCAAGGGAATTCCTTGAATAGTTGTTCTGGAATAAGAGACATATCGAGATGGCGATCGTGGTGGCAAGAGAATGCACCGTCTGGCGCGCGGGTGCTTGCCGACTCTATTGGATGGCTGCTTGTTATGGGTCACACGCAGATAATGGTATTCATTCCAGGTTTCGACAGTTCGGACGAAGTGCGAGTATGGGACTGAGATCATCGGCGATCTTCAAAAGGGCCATTGTACAAGAGATCATTATTCTTAAGCAGCGTGATCGGAGGCGAGATTTATTGTGATGGCCTGCTGTGACTTGTTTACCTTTATTAAGAGGCAATTAAGCGGAAATAATATTTTGTGTGATTTCCTATTGTCGGAATGATCTATCCAAAGATGGTCTGGTCTCTTTTCCTTGTTGTACGCCGGACCACCTTGCGTGGTTGAGAGATTATTCCCTGAATAATCATTATGGGATTATGTGTCGTGCGTAGGTGTTGTGTTGGGTAAACACCATGAGGATTCTTGTCGCAACATATCAATTAATGAGCAATTCTAGGAAGGTGATAATGAAGACTTTTCGTTGGTTTAAATTCTGGGAGCTAAAGCCTCTACAAAGAGAACACCGCCACTTGGGTGGCAAAAAAAAATGGTTGGAGTCGTTAACATAATAGTAATTACTTTTGTCATGACATCACAAATACAATAAATCAATGCCCAAATAATAATATAGTCCTATCTTTAGTGTCTGCTTCGGACTTTTCTGGGACTTGACACTATTTAGTTCGGTTTTTAAACTTCTCTTACGGGAAGGCTATCTAGCATGTGGAACCGCAATACATTGAGGAATTCTTGTAGTTTGTAGTTTTGTGGAAATGTTGGCGATGAAAAATCTTTCCCAAAATTAATTATATAATTTGTGTTGGGTTCTGAAACGGGAGTTGCTTAACGTATGTCTTGTAAATTGATGGGCTCATTGGGTTTAGTTCTGGTGGAACTGAATTTCTAAAGATAATTACTCCACTCTTAAAAAGAAAAAAGGAGTGGCGGGAGGCCGACTTAAGCGAAACAAGGACAAATGTGTCCTTCATCTTGTCTCTGGCTTCTGGTCATCTTACGATAACCGTAATCACCCACATCCGTGAGGATGTTGGGCTCGGTTGCAAGATATCTGAAAATGAAAGGGCGGGAAGTATCCAAATATAGTGTGGACAGGGTTAGTAGTTGAAATGTACTCTAACTTCTGTGCTAACCCTCTCCACACTATCCTTGGATACCTCCCCCCTTTCTTGTATTACGGTTCCACTCGGTACTTTAAGGAACGAAAACAATACCTATAGTAGTGGCAGACGTATAATATTTCCCTACAATCTAATAGTGGCTGAAGGTTCAACATTAAGAATTGTAATAATTTTAGCGGGTTGCTTATCTCTAGATGTTATCGAAAAATAGGTGATAGAGCATGTTGTATATAACCTTATGAACATGCTGTAACTGTTCTATGCTCATACAAGCGAGGTCATTATACATTCCACTTCTAGCATCAACTGGAGATTATCAAATACAAAAAAAATCCGCCCACACATATACACCGGGGAAATCCCTTTAAAAATTTACCAAATCTCCTCTAATTACCTTTCACGGAACTAAGAAATATCCTTCAATACCCGATGATAAGTACGGAATTTGTTTCGATATCCTTAAATACACATTACGAGCGGGAGAGATTGAGGGAAGAGGTGCCGAGGTAAATAGGTCTTGAGTATCAATAGATTGTAACCGTGAATAAGCACATGAGTTGAGACCGTTTTATTCTCGAGTAGTTCGACTGAAGAACAATTCTGTGTTTATCTGCCCCTGTGTACATACTATGATTGACAGCTTTTACTAAATTCGATGGAGAAAAGTTATTGTCTTATGAAAACCCATGGATTTCCCCACATTTGTTTCTAATTCCAATGAGGAAAAAACATAGAGCAGACCTGGTATTCGCTACCGCTGCTAAACAATAGGATCTTTCTTTGTTGGCGAGAGGGTTTTATTCTATAATCGGATAGATAATACCTATTTATAAATCTTTTTGAGTTCAGAGTTCAAGTAGATCAATATACATTGGCATCTGAGTGTGAAATAGAAAGAATACATGAAGTTGGGTGTTGGACAAGCGATCGTTGAAATAGAGTGGGAGGCCTGATAAGCCCCCACATTCTCATAGTCAACTACAAATTAAAATCCTAGAAGAACTCACAGAAATACATAATGAGAGATTCGTGACGCGAATCGAAGTTTACTTGATGAGAGAAAATGTTCATCTGTTAATGTAACTTTCAATTATTGAAAAATAACTGGCGTATTTTAAATCGCGAGGAAGTACGATTTTTAATTATTTCTCTCAGGAGATACGAACCTACCAGGTTTGACTCAGTGTTTTTAGATGTCATTAAATAATTGTTGGAGTTCTTCTAGAACAATCCCAGGTTGTAACGTTTCGAAAACAAACGCACGAGAAGGGTTTCTGAATCTTTTCGGCTCTGTAACGGAAATAGTTTTGATACAAAGATGTACGCCCCATCGGAGATGCAGCCTAATTTGGTGGGATCAGTCAGATTGTCTGTAAATAAACCGAATTCCGCAAAATAGCACCGCATATTTTCGAAGAACAGTCCCCGTAATAATATCTCTGAAACAGACAAAGGTCCACTACGCGCCTTCTATATTATATCGGCTGTAGTGCTAATGCCATCGTAGCGTTTTCGATCAGTCGGATTTCGCATATCTGTAAGTTATCAAGAAGGTTGATGATATACTTAGTAGCAGAGCTCTAAGCACGGAAACAGTACTTGAGTGCAGGTTTATTTGAGATTTGTAGGCGAGAAGAAGTAGGACCTAAAAAGATAACCCAGTTTTGTGGAGAATTACCTGGAGATATTTGACACGAGTTTTTGCCACAAGTTCATGCCACGATGCATTCCCACAGACCGTGACGCCGAGCAAATTCACGTTTTCCTTAGATTTATTGGTATGGATATTCAGCATCTGTGGTAAAACCAACGATCCGCTTTCCGTATAAACGTTTTATATTTCGACTTCATTGCAGTGCAGTCGACGAGATTGACCTTTCCACTTTGTAGGATTTTATCCAAATCCTGATTCAGAGTTTATGTGGCTACCTCTCAGCTGGTGCAACCTTGATGTACAATACTAATTGGTCGATCATTCAAAAATGAGGAAGTTTGTATACTATCTTTCGCAAAACTAAATATTTTGTTACCCGTTGTTTCTAACAAGTCATTAATGTGAAGCAAAAACAAATTTGGAACCAACATGGGACCCCGAGCTATCTTGGAATTAATAGAATAAAGTTCCGAAGACACCCCGTCCACAACAATCCGAGTCGATTGATTGTGCAAGAAACTCTTCATCCAACCACAGAGTGGTTGAGGAAGTCCGTTCCGGGCCAAGCATATTAAGAAACGCTCTGTGTTAGACGTGGTCCAAATCTATAAGCGATGGTGCTTGATTCACCATGTTTTTCCAATATATTATGCGATGGTGCTTGATTCACCCTATTTTTCAATTGCACGTGACCAGATGTTAGTTACAAAGGTTCCGTGTATCGTCTGTTGTTCATTTACATTTCAAGTATTGATAACCTTTCTATCACCTTGGACAACATAGACAGTAATGCTATCGGTTGGTAATTTTGCGGAGGATACATTTTCACTCTCTTTGGAATATGTTGAATTTGAGCAAATTCCCAACAGGTACGAAAGATAAACGAAAGAGTTTGCTAAGAACAGCTGCCCCAAAGCTACAATTACCGCTGCTCCGAATGCAGTCCCCGTCCAGCCTAAGGACCTCTAGCCGCCAGATTAGTGGCGCATGAACCGCTGCTCATACCAGCAGCCCACGTCCAACCTAAGGACGTACAGCCGCCAGCTTAGTGGCGCATTAACGAGCTGGCCAGTGTTACGGCCACAACCACCCATCCCATAAAAATTACCCTTTTGGAGCTAGTCTCCACCACTAACGGCGATACACGCCAAAAACATCCACTTAAAGGATGTGACATATCTAAATAAAAAACATTAGCCCAAACAACAAATGGTCCCACATAAATGGATAGCAAGCAAATCGAACTAAACTTTCAATTTGCGGTAATCAATTAAACTCCAAGCAAATTGAACTAAACGTTCAATTTGCTCACATAAAAAACTTGGAAATATAATCATTGAACCAAGGGTTCACCACAACAACCCCTAAGAGCCAAATGTGCAGGCCAGATGCCGTCCTTCAAACAAAACCACTGAGTATTATAAAAATTGCGCGCCAACAACCATTAAAACAACAACAACCATTAAAACAACCAGCGCCAGTTTCCGTTTTAACAAAATTAAGTTAAAACAAACAAAAGGCAAATATTCGCCTTTGTATCGATTTCCCACGGAAAAGATTCTTGCCCATTCGGCTACAATAAATAACATAGAGAATCAGAAATGTTCATTAGCACACTTCTCTATTTGTATTCCCTATCGTATTCTCACAAAAGGGATCCTTGCCGATTCGGCTAAAACAAACAACAAGTACCATAAAACGAATTGCACATTCGTTTAGCGCCTAACAACATAGACGATTATAAATGTGCATTAGCACGATTCTCTGTTGATTTTTCCCTTTGTGTTTCCGCTTTTGAACCCAAGCCGGGAAAGATAAAGAAAGGAAATAGTGGCTGGTAAAAGGGCCAAGTAAAGAAAGAAAAAAAAAGAGATATCCTTCGATCTTCAGGATGACGAAAAAACAGGTCTTCGTTTGAGGGGTTGGTTTTTGAATCTCGACCGAGACGGTGAGACTTGACGGAGTTGTGTTTTGGAGATTCGACCGGACGGTGAGTTGAGTGGCGAAAGTGAAAAGTACCTTAAACTAAAAGGAACCTATATATGTAAACGAAAGTGAAAAGTTGCTTAAACTAAAACAAACCTATATGTGTAAACGAAAGTGAAAAGGAACTTAAACTAAAAGGAACCTATATGTGTAAATGAATATGAAAAGTAATTTCAAATAAAAGAAATTTATAGGTGTAATGTCAACCTACGTTAAGTGAGAAATAAACCAGTAACAAATTATTGTAAATAAAATAAAGTTGTAGAAATGAAGATATGTGTTTGATTTTATGGGATATTTACAGTGAGTGAAAAAGGAAAACCTTACACCAGTGCATCCCTCATAAGCGCCCAGGTCCTCAGGTAAGACAATTTTCAATTTCCAATTAAATTACCGCCACCAAATTTGTGGCAAACAAAAGCTGACTCCAGCAGCTACCACTACATCGCGCCCAGTTCGCGAAACAATGACGGCCAGATCTGTGGATCAGCTACCACCAGGTGCAGCCCGGGCTCCAGGTCTGTATCGGCTACCGCTGCCAAGTTCGCTGCATACTAAAGGGCCCAGCTCAAGGGCCGACCAACGTCAAGGTCGCGGTGGAGGATGTCCTGTGCTTATCTCAACCTCGAGAAGGGATGTCCGCCAACGTTGGTCGCGGTGGACATACGCCAACACAACCTCCATATGGAATGGGAGGACATCCGAAAGAACCATGAAGAGATAGAACGCCTGGCCACTCCAGAGATGACCACCGGCCACCGCTACTTCTTGGGCCGATTCATCAATCAGGCCGAGGAGATATATCTGAACGACCGCCCCCTGTGACATCCGCGATCCTCAGTCCAACACCACATAGAAGAGAACCGCACACACTCCCAGTGAGTATGCATCAGCAGGCCGCCGACCAGAGTGCCGCCTACCCACCGATCATATCGACCACTTGGCCGGTCCTCGTGGGTTGCGACGTTACAACTCCGACCCAGAGGATCCGGTCGACCATAGGACTACGGATTACAGATCCCATCAGAGGACAAAGAGTCGATACCGGAGGCCCCGACCGTGGTACATGCAGCCAGCTACCGCCGACCCCGTCCTGGACCATTCATCCGACATGCCCCTCGCCCGCTGAACCGCCACATGGACAACGAGCAATTGACGATCCAGGAACCATCGCGCCCAAAGGCTTCAAGGCAACATACCGCCATCACCATCGACCAAGGAGGGCGTAATGCCCCGCCTGGTGGGCGACGCTCCGTCGCATCCGACTGAACACTGCGGCCTCAACCGCAAACGATAACGACCTCCAGCACCGAAGAGGGCCATCCCATAATCATCAATCCTCCGGGCCGTCCAAGACACCTCCGTCTTCAACACTTTGCAGGGCGGGCGGCTCTCTCCTAATCGACCATCGACGTGAAAGTGGACTGCGGCGGACCGCTACCAGCCCACTCACGAGTACCATCGCCAAAATCTCCCACTGGAGGAGGAACCTCCCGCCCCACCTCCGGATGACCATCCCCTGGAGCCAGATGATTCGCCAATGATTGGCGAAGGCGGGCGGAATGTTGCGGATTCGCCCTGGAGACAACCAGCGAATTCACAATTGAATGCTACGCGTGGCACCAACCTAGAAAACGTCAACAATCAGCTGACATTAAAATGAAATTCTGTTGGTTGTCAAACAACAACCGCCTTCTTCGTTAATCTCTTGGCGACACAAGTCGCAAATTAATTCTATCTGTCAAATATTGTTATTTCTCTTTCTTCGTGAACTTTGTGGCGACCTTCGCAACCATAATTGTATATCCATTTAAATCTCAAAAATCCAATAAAATAAAGAAAGTGGTATGAACCGAACCACAATACGTTTCATTAAGGAATCCTGGACGAGGCGTCTGTTGCAGGAATTAAATGTATTTCGGTTCTTTTTGTCAATTTAAATATTAATTAGTTTCAGCCAACGGCAACAACATCGTTACATGTTAGGAGACAGCACGTTTCCTGACGCCAGCACCCAGCCCTCAACAAATCAAGAACCCCTGTTTGTGGAAGGTGTGTTCAACGCTTGTTGAGCACACAATACTAATTATTAATGTAGAAAAACATTATAAATAAATGTAAACATTTCATTAATTTTTGCCTTCTTTTCTAAAATTTTGCATGTGGTTTCGTCTTAGTGACCCACTTTTTTATACCCTTTTTAAGTACTTTATTATTTGATCTTGGGAAATTCCAACGGTCGTTTCTTAATTACCCTTTAATTTTATGAATTTCATTTGGGAAAATACGTACCTATTCACTGGTAGTATATGTTTCCGGGTACAAAATTTCCAACAGGTATAAAGAGCGAAGATCAATTGGAAAATTTGTTGCCTCATCGTAGTGATTGGGAGTGTAAGTCGTATCCCGCCCAACGAAGATATCTCGAGTTAGTTAAGAAGTCAACCGGAGTCGCAATTAGGACTAGGATATTAGGTTTCGTTGTTTGAAAATATTGGGGAGCGGCGTTTAGATGGTAAAACCAATGCCTGTGATGTTACACATTATGATTATTTGTTAAACGTTGATTACGGTTCACGATCGGACCTGACTATGCCGCGACGAGTTCTGTATAGTTCGACTTCCGATAGATACTCTTGAATCGTGTTCCCCCATAGATAGTCCTGTCCCGGAGATTGAAATGGGAAACTGATTTTCCTAATTTTATCTCAGGAGGTACCATCATGCCTTATCTTAACTTCAGTCCTCTTGGAGATCCGAATGGAGAACTAATTTACCTCCGGAATTCTTTATCTCAAAAGGTATAATCGTGTCTTATCTCAATTTCCGTCCGGGACATCAGCCAAACATCTGAAACATACCCAAAGATTTCTCTCGGCCATATCGTGGAACGTACAGCGTAGCGGTGTGATATCTTCTTGGGACAGACTTACCACATATACCAACGTTTTTTGCGGACTGTTCCATTAGCCAAGCTCAGAAAGACGAACATGGATTTTTTCCGAAAATTTCAACCTCAACTACCACTGGACGTATAGTCGCCTTTTATGACAAGCCGGCTTAGGTGTGAGTATATTCTAAGGCCCTACTCACAGGGCTCAGACTTTATTTAACTCAAGTGTGCGATCGTTATGTATGGTTGTAACATCACACAAATGATTAAATTCAAAGGGTATTTAGATGGTATAAGGAGCTTCAATTTCGTCAAGGAAAAACAAACGAAACTTATCCAGCCTGTTCTAAGTCAAGATATTACATGACCATTGATTAAGTGAATTCTGAGTTGCACTTTTCGTATTGTCCGGCGTTGGTCAATCAACGCACAAACAAGAGTGGATCATCTGGACCGGACATACGGGTCGACTTCGGCCGTGTTTTCGGATCGATACGGGTAAATGGTGATAGTGACATACAATTAATACTACATACGTGTGTAAATATTACCGGGACATACTGCTTTGCTTTTTTTACTTAACGGATAATAAGTGACTCAAGACAGAAAAGGCCACAAACAGAATCAAAAGAAGCAAGTGTGGTGTAAGTGCCGACGGGTGTGCACAACATCAATTATCATATAACTACGAGGGTTGCCTTTTATATTTCGGGATTAGAGAACAAAAACAAATATTCATCATCGAAAATCACTTTATTGTTTTTCAAAATATTCCCCATGAAGATCTATACACTTTTGCATGCGTTTGAACCAATTGTCGAAGCACTTTTGCCACTCTGATTGAGGTATCTCCAACACATGCATGCTGAATGCAGCAACCGCTTCTTCAGGTGTCAAAAAACGTTGACCTCTCAGTTTGTTTTTTACGTACAGGAATAAAAAGAAGTCATTCGGTGCCAAGTCAGGACTATACGGCGGATGACCCATCGAATCTATGTTTTGGGTGCTCAAAAATGCAGTTGTCGCAGCCGATGTGTAAGAGCTCGCATTGTCGTGGTGAAGAGTGATCCGTCTTCGGCGGTTGGTTTTCCTGATTTCTTGGAAGACAGCTGGCAAACAAATGGTTGTGTAGCACTCAGAGTTGACTGTTCTGCGTTGTTCTAGTGGTACGGTTGCGACATGTCCAGTTTTTCCGAAAAAACAGGCGTCCATTTGCTTGGAAGTGCTTCGTGCGCGAACAACTTTTGTTGGATTTGGCTCATCTTGAAACACCCAGACAGTCGACTGCTGTTTACTTTCGGGCTCATACGCGTAAATCCACGATTCATCACCTGTCACGATCTCATAGACGTGTTTCGAAGCACCGCGACCGTATTTTTTGAGCATTTCTTTCGACCAATTGACACGAGCCTTTTTTTGGGCGATTGACAAATTGTGTGGGATCCAACGCGAACAAATTTTTTTGACAGTCAAATGTTTATGCAATATTGAATGTATGCTGGTCCCACTAACGCCTAAGGTTGTCTCAATCTCAATCACGATAGGTCGCATGACGATCTTCTAATGACAGTTCGCCCACAGCATCGATTGTTTTCGGAACAACAACTGATTTTGGACTACCTTCACGAAATTCATCTTGGAGTGAACTACGACCACGATTGAATTCACCATACCATCGATAAACACTGGTCCTTGATGGAGCTTCATCGCCAAAAATTGAATTAAGTTCATCCATGCACTGTTGCTGAGTTAATCCACGCCGAAAGTTGTAAAAAATAATCGCACGAAAATGTTGACGATTTAATTCCATTTTTGGGCCGAGATGAATCTTTTAAGTTACTGTAAACAACACAAATAGCGCTCGTATGTCAAAACGTTCTGAGTGCGTATAACCTCAAAAATGTCCAACTTTACGACAGAGCTGTCAATTGCCGGATTGCAATACTAGGATTGCCAAATCCCGAAACATAAGAGGCAACCCTCGTATTAATGCTAATCGCAAAGAAGTGAAACTTGTGATTAGCACGAGTAATTGTTTTCCGCAACGACGGTGTAGCGCAAGCACTGCCTACGGGCTACAACGAAATAGAAAGAGATATAAACAAAACAAAGAATAGTAAACACAAACTATTAAAAGGCAAACGAGCCGTAATAGGAAGAATAACGTCAACGCCGAAATTAAAGACGGCTCCAAAAGCACAAGGACCTTTAAACAGCATTATCATGACACGTAACAAACCCGCCTAATTGATGTTGGAGAAGGAATACCAAACCCCTCCAACTATGACAATTGTGGCGCAAACAATACTTTTGCTTGTCTTGCCTCCTCTGAATCTGAAGATGAAGAAGAGGAAATAAATTAGTTGGAAGCAAAGCTAGCGATGGCAAGAGCATGGCTAGATGAGAAACGAAGGAAGAAAGGAATAGCCGCGCACGAACAAGAAAAGCCAAAGCCAGAAGTCGACCAGCCACAACACTAGCAATAAACAAAGCAACATCAACAGCAAGCAGCAAAACAGCCAGCAGGACAACAACTAGCAGCTTAACAGAAGCAGAACTACAACAACGTCATACAACGATACACAGTGACCGAGTGCGGACGTGTTTTCGGTTCGGCGAGCGAGTTGAATGAAAAAAGTTGCTTCTATGAGTCGCGAGTGGCTGGAGTGTTAAAAAAGACTATTTATAAACAAATAAATTAGAGTGATAGAAACGGTCAAGGCAAAGTAAATATAAATAAATAAAATAAAATAAAAGAGAACGAAGCCATGTGTTGTGACAGCCAAAACGAAGAACAAGTTTAATACAAAAAGTGTGTGAGTAACACGTTAACGGTGTTTACGTGTGAGTGCGCGAACATTGTGAGTGTGTGCGCGAGGCCACAATCTGTTAGTCCTTCACGCAAAAAAAAAAGAATACTTTCCATATACGGACGTAGATCCAAAAACAATAAAAAAAGGGAGATCACGTGGTCCAAAATATGGACGGAAAACAAATGGATGCCAAAATGGTAAATCGGAGAAGGCAAAATACGGACCTAAACCTAAAAGGTAAACGCGTTAAAACAAATGAAAATAAGAATACAGACACGTCGATTGTAACCAGCGATGACAAAGACAACAGCCATGGTGCCCAGTACTCGGGGGCTGGAAACCAATTCAAAGAACTAGCTGTCAGCGAAACAAATGCAGACGCTAGCAATCAAATCGAGGTCCTCAACAGACTCATCCATGAGATTAGTCGTAAAAAAGAAGAACTAGATAGACAAATGGAGGAAGTTGTTAAACTAAAAAACAACCTGTCCCAGAACGAGCGAAAACCGAAAATGGTAGAACAACAACAGCAAGAACAAAAACAACAGCAACTCACGAAGGCAAAGAAAACACGACAAGATAAGGAAATTCAACAGCAGGAACCACATCAACAACAGCAGGAACCACATCAACAGGAGGAATCACACCAGCAGCAGGACACATCTCGGCAAGAAACATCTCAGCAGGTGCCAGTCAAAAAAAGGGAGAAATTACCTCCTATATACATTAGCTACATGGAGACAAAGGATCTCATAAAATTGGGTGAGTTGACATGCAAAACTTTTAAAACAAAACGAATAAATAATTTTAAGATAAGTTTAACATGCGAGGATTTGGAAGGGTATAACAAAATTAAATCGGCATTAGGGAAATCGAAAAGCGAGTACTACACGTACACCCCTAAATCGGAGAAAACTGTCTCCATGCTCCTCAAAGGAGTTGACCCTTCCTTTACTCCCGAAGAGGTGCTCGAAAAACTAAAATGTTTCGAAAACGATACCTTGAAATTTACAGGTGTGAAACCATTTTCTACAGCAAATTCTAGAAATTGCAACCGTATGTTGCCTTTCTTCATTGTGTCGCTAAGCCCCAATAGTAAAATTGATGGGCTTAGATATATTAAATACATTAATCACCAAACAATAAGTTGGGAGAGAATAAAGAAGTCCGACCGCGTATTGCAGTGTATGCGCTGTCAACGCTTCGGCCATGTGGCAGCGAATTGCAATATGCATTTCAGATGCGTCAAATGCCTAAGCAAACATATCATTGGAGAATGTCCATTGGGCAAAGATCAGCTTCCGGATAGAAGTAAACTATCCTGTGTTCTCTGTAACAATTCAGGTCATCCTGCTAACTTTAGAGGTTGTCCAAAGTACCAACAACTAAAATCAAAGTTAGAAGTCAAAAAGAAGCAAGTTGAAGAAGATAAAAGGATGAAAACTCGCTCTTACAACAACTTCGTGGCACCAAGTGTGTCATACGCCCAAATGGCAGGTGAAGTAAAAAATGCACCAATCTTAGAACAATCACGTAATATCATTAAAACGCCTGCTCCAGAGGCACAAACTGATATAACAGCAATATTACTGCCCATACAAGGACGGTTTGCTGCGTTTGATAAAAAATTCGAAAAAAAACTGACGAAACAAGTGGCTCGAACGGACATTATCTATTCGACCCTGTTTCCAGACGAACCCACATTCTAATCATCACGTACACTGCGACTGAATTAAGTCTAAAAATTATTGCTGTGACTGTTAATTCACTAATCCGCATGGAAAGAAGGGATAATCTCAGCAATCGGCTGGAAGCTGAACGCGCGGATGTGCTTTTGGCTAGCGAAACTAAGCTAAATCAAAGGCATAAATTGGGCTACCCAAATTATAAAATAATTAGACGAGATCGTCCAAATTCCACTCAGGGGGGCGGGGTCGCTGTCTTTGTTAAAAATGTTCTACAACACAAAGTCGTCTACAGTAGAGACGTATACAAGTTCCAGGTACTAGAAGCCTGCGTTGTAGATATTACTTTGAAAAGTCAAAGGCATCTATATGTGATCTCTGCGTATGCTCCCGAATCTCTACAGTGTCTACAGTTTATCAATGAACTTGATACCCTTTTTCGAAGTCTTAAGTTAGACTCGGAAAATAATTATTTCTTTATGGCGGGAGATCTCAAAGCAAAGCACAGTACTTGGGGTAACCTTATCACAAACACAAGAGGCAATGTGTTGTTCGACTGGTGGCAAACAAACGCTATCGAACATAAACTAGAATTGTACGCTACAAGTACGCCGTCATATCCAAGAGGAAATTCCTTCTTGGATTTACTGTTGCTCGACGAGCGAATACAATTATTAGATACGGATCTAACTACTCGAAATTGTCTTCGTACAATCGAGTACGATAGCGATCATTATGGACTTGGTGCTGTAATACATGTCCCAAACGAACATTCACTACTTGAGCAGTACAAACAGATAGATTCTTTTAATTTCGGAAAAGCACACTGGTCGCGCTTTGATCGGATAATAAAAAAAGAATTACGCTCCAATGGCATAGATCCACCAACTGACAGAAATCTTCATAATGGCGAAATTGATCATTATCTTTCGACGATGAACAACATTATTACTAATACAATGAATCGTTTTATACCAAAAGTGTCTCACATGGAGAGCCATACAAACCGGTACAGAAACGCAACGATCGACAGGCTGTATAGGCAAAAGAGTATTCTGCTCTCTAAGTTAAAACTGCTCTACAGACAATTCAGCGATCCAAATAGCCAGGAAATAAAAGCAATTAAGTCACTAATTAAAAATCTTCAAAAACTGATCCGTGACAACTATAGATCAGTAATTAATGAAGACTGGAACAAGAGAATTTAAGCCATTAAAGTTAGTGTCTGCGAGTTCCACGGACTCCCGAGAATTGTCAAACTCTGCTGAACGCAGGACTTACCCTGGAACACATCAACTCTAACGAAGAGTTCATAATAGTCGAGGATCCGCAAAAAAAGCAAACTCAATTGGCGCTTGTTTCGAAGCAGTGTATAGATTGAACGAATCGGCTCATTCTAAGCTTGACCTGGAAAATAAAATATATTTCGCTACGAAATGAACTTAACAATTGGCGTCTCTTAAGTCGAAGTTTCACTATCTTTAGTGAAAATAATAGAGCGGATTCCCCGCTTAGAGATCTAAACACTAGTATATTTGTACACAAAGATGAACTGACGGACATTCTTAGATCGATTAAGAACAAAAAATCTTCTGGAATAGATAGTATTCCAAACATTGTTCTAAAGCATTTACCTCTTGAAGTAGTGAAGGTTTACACTATTTTGTTCAATAACGCTCTAAATAATGCATACGAGGGTTGCCTCTTATGTTTCGGGATTTGGCAACCCTAGCGTTGCAATCCGGCAATTGACAGCTCTGTCGTAAAGTTGGACATTTTTGAGGTTATACGCACTCAGAACGTTTTGACATACGAGCGCTATTTGTGTTGTTTACAGTAACTTAAAAGATTCATCTCGGCCCAAAAATGGACTTAAATCGACAACATTTTCGTGCGATTATTTTTTACAACTTTCGGCGTGGATTAACTCAGCAACAGTGCATGGATGAACTTAATTCAATTTTTGGCGATGAAGCTCCATCAAGGACCAGTGTTTATCGATGGTATGGTGAATTCAATCGTGGTCGTAGTTCACTACAAGATGAATTTCGTGAAGGTCGTCCAAAATCAGTTGTTGTTCCGAAAACCATTGATGCTGTCCGCGAACTGATATTGGAAGATCGTCATGTGACCTATCGTGAGATTGAGACAACCTTAGGCGTTAGTGGGACCAGCATACATTCAATATTGCATAAACATTTGGCTGTCAAAAAAATTTGTTCGCGTTGGATCCCACACAATTTGTCAATCGCCCAAAAAAAGGCTCGTGTCAATTGGTCGAAAGAAATGCTCAAAAAATACGGTCGCGGTGCTTCGAAACACGTCTACGACATCGTGACAGGTGATGAATCGTGGATTTAATGGGTCATCCGCCGTATAGTCCTGACTTGGAACCGAATGACTTCTTTTTATTCCCGTACGTGAAAAACAAACTGAGAGGTCAACGTTTTTCGACACCTCAAGAAGCGGTTGCTGCATTCAGAATGCATGTGTTGGAGATACCTCAATCAGAGTGGCAAAAGTGCTTCGACAATTGGTTCAAACGCATACAAAAGTGTATAGATCTTCATGGGGAATATTTTGAAAAACAATAAAGTGATTTTCGATGATGAATATTTGTTTTTGTTCTCTAATCCCGAAATATAAAAGGCAACTCTCGCAAGGACTGGAGCAATCCAGCCAATCTTCGCAATTAGTTTGCTTCCGAACATCAGCAAGATATTCGAGAAAATTGTAAATAAAGCATTGACAAACTGGTGTGAGGGAAATAGTATTATTCCAAACAATCAGTTTGGTTTCCGTTCGCAACATGACACAGTTCATGCTGCGACAAAACTTGTTTCCGACATACAATGGAACAAGGCGAAGCGACAATGCACAGGGGCCTGTTTGGTTGACTTTGAAAAGGCTTTCGACACCGTATGGCTAGAAGGTCTGGTATATAAGTTATCAAATCTAGGTACGCCCGAATATTTATTATACATTATCTACGATATGATAATGGGTAAACAATTTGTAGTGAAATGTGGAGATATAATCTCTAACAAGACTTTCCACATCAAAAACGGTCTACAACAGGTAGCAGGGAATTCTCCCATTTTATTTAACATTTACACTAGTGGTCTAGTGGGTTCTCTCAACCATGCAATTGCGTATGCCGTCGACATTGTGGTGTATAGATCTGGGGAAAAGATTGATGTCATCAACAGACTTCTGCAAGATGATTTCAACTAAATCAAACTTTTTTGCGACGACTGGAAATTAAAAATAAATTTCCAGAAAACACAGACTATCCTTTTTCAGAACGCCACTGTCCAGTGCATCAAGAGATACAAAACGGAATTGGAAAACATTTTCCATTGCAGGAAGTAATAATCTTCCCCTACAAGTAAAAACTGTACTCAGATACCTTAGAATCTGGCTTGATCAGTATTTTTACTTTGATAAGCATACAGCAGCTGCTCTTATAGCAGCTAAAAACGCATATGCAATGACACGAAGAATCTTCCGTAGTAGTCTGCTGGACCCCAAGGTGAAAATAATTTCATACTCAGCATTCATCCGACCAATATTGGTGTATGACTGCCCGGTATGGTACAACATATCACAAATTCCTGTACGACAAATCAGGACCAAACAGAATAGATAACTTCATTATTAACATTATTCGTGGTCACACAACAAGGGCAATGTGCAGTGAAAATGATCTTATAGCGGGAGCATTCTATCCCAATGATATGTATATGAAGAGTACTCTCCAGAATGGGTTCATTCCCCCAGAAGCGTTCCCTTTCTTGGATAAAAAAAGAACTTATCCAAGACAGACACGGAGTCACTATTATTTACCACGCTTTCCGTGGTGCCAGGGATAAACGAATTCTCCACGATAGCGATATCTCTAATTTTCCAGAGCGCCTGCGTTTTAGTATGGTGATCGGTGAAAGAGATAAATCAATAAAAGATCGATCCCATGCCAACTGGTGGTGGATCACTGAAGAAGAAAGGACTACACGTCCCCATACATAGTATGCCTCTTAGGCGCACCGCTTTCCTTCCCCCCTATCCCCAATTCCCAATTATTTTTATTTTCGTTTTTAATTTGATTTTAATTTTTTAGTTCTTTATTTTTATTTGTATTCCTTGTTTACGTTTGTCCGTTTTGTTTCATTATTTTATTTTTTATTTTTTGGGTGTCAACTCCCTATATATGTAATTAAAAAACGAAAAAGAAAAAAAAGAAAAAAATGTAATTGTACATGTGTAGAAAAAAAAAATAGAATACATTTAAAAAAGAAAACATATCCATTATTGTGACATGTTATAAAAACAGTAATTGTACGCCGAAAGGCATAAGAAAAATATTAATGTATAATTTAGAGTGCTTGCTAAGAGCCACTAAGTTAATGTAAGAGTAATATTTGTAAAATAGAAATTAACATTTAGTCTTAAGAAAAATATGTAATTAATTTGTTAAATAAATGTGGATATAAAACAAAAACAAAAACAAACAACAACAACGAAATAAAAATGCCACCAATCAACACCATTGAAATCGATTGTAAGGAATTGGTATGGCTTTGTAAGCTATTTGTAGGCAATGATAATTTCCTTATTAAAAGTCTGCCTGCTCCCTGGCATGTCATTCATACCTATATGGTCGCAGACCATAATAAAATAATAAATGTGTTAAAAATGGCCACCACGGAATTCTTCTCCTACACGCCAAAATAAACAAAGAACATAACAGTTCTATTAAAGGGCATTGACCCTGACACGGAACCGGGAGTTCTTCTAAAAATGCTCGAAAAGCTGAAGCATGAAGACCTTGAATTTATCGTGGTAAAACCATTCATCTCGGTCAAGTCAAGAAGGGAAAACCGAAAGCTACCCATCTTTATGGTGCAGTTAACACCGACCAGCAGTATTGGTGGTCTACGGAAAATAACAGCCCTGGCTCATCAAATTATCAAATGGGACAAACTCAAACAAAGGCAAGTTCTACAATGTGCCCGATGCCAGAGATGTGGACACGCGGCGGCAAACTGTGAAATGCCACAATGGACTTGAACACAATGCAGAAGAATGCCGTTTGGGAAAAGAAAGGGTAGAAGACGAATCTCTTTTAAAGAGCGTATGTCGGAATGGGGGACATCCCTCGGGTAACTATCGAGGATGTCGTAAATTCCGAGAATTAATGTCGAGAAGTTCTGCGGGGTTTCTAACAGATACACACACAATACACAAGCAAATAGTGAAGAACACCGAACGAAAATCGAATAAGAAAATGCATCGGAGCCGTATACCATAGCGATAACATAACAATTCCACATCAGTTGAGTGTACTTGAGCTTAGAAATCGAATTCGTACACGCATCAGTGGCCTAATGTGTTGAGCATTGGTTCTCTTTTTAGTGATTCTATCATCGCAAACGCTATAGATCCATCTTCCTTTGGTGCAAGAATCCCACCATCGATGTCATCCCCTTAGGCTTGAGAACTCTAATTGTGACCGTATTCGCCGACGATTCTCTTGTGAGACTTCATGCAACGCATCGTTTTCTTTAGCTGCAATGTCAAGTGGTGTCCTCCCGACCAAGACATTTATGGCATCTTCAGGTACCATTCGGAATACGCAGCGTAATACAGGCCCCTGGGGTACCCCCACTGTAATTTTATATTCCTGTGGTAATCTGTGTCATAGAGCATTCTTCTATCCGAGAGATAGTTTGCTAGTACACCCACCAAGTAGGGTGAGACTTGTAGATCGCCCAACACTTTTAGAATCCGATTGCAGTTCACCGAGTTAAATGCATTTTTTATTTCTATTGTCAACACGGCGCAACATTGTTTCGTACCTTCTAGCCATCGTGTTCCAGATATCGCATTGCGTCACTGAACAAATAGCACTCCGAAACGTAACCAACGAGAGAGGAAAGAAAATACACACAAACTGTTATGGATTGAAATAGTTTTGTTTTTATTATATTTTTCTAATTTGGCTTGAGTTATAGTTGTTCCTTGGTTTCGAAGTAACAATAATTAATTTAGATTTGGTTGGCTTGCAATTAACTTAGATTTACTTTTAAATTGTTGATGAATTCATTTGCTTTTGCTTGGGTTTGTGTTTTTGATTATCACTTTATTTTGCGTATTTCCACTCAATGGAAATTCAGCAACACTCATCGAAGTAAGTTAGCTTAACTAGTTTCTGTCCTTTTGTTGATTTGATTAATGATTTTATTTTGTTTTGATGATGAAAATAGTGTGATGTCTAAAAGGAGACTTAGTTAAAGAAAAACACGACACGGCTCTGTACAACCACTTGTTGGCCACTCTCGACTCACTTTGGTACACTACGTGTGTGCGCGCCAGGAATAAAAAGGAACTTTAACAGCGTGATCTTCCTCTTTGGGTGACTGAATTACTACCGTTTTTTTTTAACGTTCGAAGTAGCGGCGTGTGTTCGACCTCGGTTGTGGTTGAGTAATGACTGCCTGAATTAGGGATGAAAAATCAATTTTGAATTCGCGCAGCTATTAGCCAATCATCATTGCGCTCTTCTGGTAAATCCTCTCATTTGCATGTCTCAGTGAGGTGAATAGTACCCGCGCATCATTCGACAGTCGCTGAATATGCGAAGGATGAAGAGAACAAAAGAGAGAGAGCGCAATAACTTCGGGGTTGGCTTAGTTTGTGCGCTTGTATCAAATGCAGTCTCTGAGAATGACCTACTACCCTAGTGCTATGGCTGTGGTGATCTCAGAGCATTGAACTGTAGGGAGATAGAAACAGGAAGGATAGGAAAATGTTCTGTGGCTATTCACCTGTGAAAAGAGATCGTTGATCCCAAGCGAACAGATTGTCCGGGAAAAAGCCGATGTGACGCTAAATTGGCTAGGGTAATTTATCGTGGGAACTAATTAAATATTTTGATAAATTTTCCAGCGGTTGCATGATTATGCTTGATGTTGCTAACCGACATGATGTGATTTCCGGTGGAATGATATCCCAACTCAATCTCGACGGCAATTAGCAGAAGCAGTACATGTGGCACGAGAGACAATCAGCAGACGTTTATGAGCAATTGGGAAGATAAATACCAGGTGTATGCATACGTTTTTCCGGTTTAACTAAGAGATGGCGCCAGCGAAAAGTACGCAGCACACAGCAAAACTAGTGAATGGCACCTTGAAATCCCTTGGATGTGACATCCTTCTGCACCCGCCGTACTCCCCAGACATGGTGCCATCTGACTATCATCTCTTCGGATCAATGAGGCACACGCTCGCGGAGCAGTGCTTCAACGACTTGGAAGAAGTTGGAAAATAGCTCGATGAATGGTCTACCGTGAAAGACAAGCAGTTTTTCTGGCATGCTATTCATAATTGAAAATTAATTTGCCTAGATAATTAAGTTTTTTTTTTTTACCAAAGAAACCGGAAAAAACGTATGCATATACCTAGTATACACTGTCCAGTTTAACAACGCGTTGAAAAATGCATACTTTCCCACACAGCAGTCATACAGCCCATCCCAAAAACAAGGAAGACTGTACAAACCCAATGAACTTGAACGTTCAATAAGTTTACTCCCCAGCATCAGGAGAGTATTCGAAAAGACCATTAACAAAGCTCTGCTCAAATGGGTAGATGACAACAACATTATTCCGAATAACCAGTTTGGCTTTAAGACGGGCCATGATACCACACATGCCGCAGCTAAGCTGCTCTCCGACATCCAATGGAATAAATGCAAGGACCAATACACGGGTGTGCCTGTCTGGTCGACTTAGAAAAAGCCTTCGATACCGCCTGGATCGAAGGGTTATACTACAAACTGGTCAGACAAGGCATATATAAGCCATTACTATATGTACGTTATAATATGTTGAATGATAGGAGGTTCCTGGTCAAAAATGGCAAAGCGACCTCCAATATAACCTATAATATCAAGAATAGTTTGCAACAGGGAGCAGTATTTTCTCGGATTCTTTTTAACATTTACATTAGCGACTTATTAGATGCACTTCACCAGGCTATTGCGTACGCAGACGATCTCGTAATTTACAGAACAGCTCCGAAAATTGAGATAATAAAATGGTTCAGGCGCGACTTCAGTAAATTGCAGCGCTATTGTGACGATTGGAAACATAAGATCAACTTCCAGAAATGTGAAGCCCTTCTATTTAGAACTTCATTATATAAAGCCACGAACAACACTAGAAAAAACTGGGAAAAGTTAGTTATCGTGGGACTGCATGCAACCAAACGTATGGTTAAATACTTTGGTATCTGGCTAGATCAATATCCGTATTTCAACAGACACGTAGGTCCTTTGGTCAAGGTTAAAAAAACGTTTGCTATGACAGGAAGGCTATTTCACAGTAGCCCACTTGACAGCAGGGTAAAAGTTATATGCTACATGACGCTGATCAAACGAATGCTCATATATGGTTGCCCAGTATAGTTTAACATAAGTCCGAATTTGATGGAAAAGATTCGGGTGTACGAAAGGAAATGTCTCAGAACTTGTCTTAGATTATATCGAACACCGTAATCTGACTATAAAAAGCACTATTCAAATAAGATTTTATATAATGAACCCTACATAAATAGTGTGGATAATTTTATGATCAAAATAATCAGAGGACATATTGCGAGAGCAATAAGCTCTTCCAATGACCTAATCTTTAGGGTTTACTACCCAAATAGTTTGTTTTATGAGAGGGCGCAACAGATATGTACCACCAGAGGTGTTCCTTGTATTGGATATAAATGGTCTTATGCATGATGGAACCGGAATTCCGCTGATTTATCATATAAGTAGATCATCCGCGGATAGCCGATTGTGCGTGGATAGATGATCGGGAAGACAGGTGCGCCGAACAAACGCTCTTTCTGTTCAGTAGGACTATTTCCCACAGAGACCGGGACGATAATATTAACCAGGACCAACAGTCCTGGTGGTTGAATGGCAAATAAGGGCCTGTGTACCAAAGTCGGTAGAATAACTCCACCATCAGTCAGTTTACACAGAACTAGGTTTTTTAGGATTAGGGTAGAATAAGGATTCGGTTAAGTTTTATATGAAAAAAAGCGAAATCTAAGTTAAATTTTCAGCTAAAAACACAGAAAAAATTGGTATGAAGTTTTTTTTTGTCTTAAAAATAAATATAATTAAAGAGACAAACAAAGTTCTGTCGCGAAAGGCAAACTGTACGACAATAGTCATATTACGTTTAGCTTAGAGCGTCCGCGTGGGACCAGTAGGTTATAATATAAATGAATCAAGCTAGAATTTAAGCATTTTTTTGTCTAGGCTGTAATTTAGAATCTAAGAATATAAAATTAAAATAAAAAATTTTGCAAAAATGAAAAAAGAAATCAATAAACGCACTTCGATCATCTTTAATGATTTTGGACAGGCAGAGACGCACAGAATTTTTTGTTTAATCAAAGAAGAACAATTATTTAATTTTTCTTAAGCTTTCGACCTAAGAGTTAAAAAAAAATGCTTATGTTCTACATTATATAACTTCACTTACTCATCATCATTATCGGCACTACAACCGGGAACCGGTCTTGGCCTTATTTGGCAAGTCCTGAGGCTTGTTAAATTTTCCATAATGATTTGTTTTTTTCCGGGCAAGGTCATCAGTCTTGCGCCAGAGGCTCCCCGACGGGAAATCGAACCCCGGTCTCCTGTGTGACAGGCGGGTATACTTCACTTACTGGTCCTACATAAACATCCTAATGTAAGCATGACTTGCCTAACATCATAAACTATTGTAGGTTACATAAAAAACCGAAATAAAAAACAATGGAAGAACTTGTGAAAGAAATTGGACGGTATTACCCAGTAAAGGGTATCCTTGAAAATGGGCATTTTTTTGACCTTATAATATGTTCTATACCTCGTTTTGTGCAATACTATAGACAACTGTCGACAAATAGCATATGTTGGACACTTGACACACAATTGCACATTAACCTTTCAAAGTTAAATCATCGTATATTGAAGTATGTAACTGTGTCATAACACAGTGTCTTCTAAATCTAACAATGAGGCGAGAAAAGTACTCTGGTATATTACAACTTGTTCTTACCTCTGTCAACAGATTATGACTTCCTACATGTTTAAACTCTTTACCCGTTCATCTTGTTCTACTATTTGGACCACCTCAAGCTAGTCCCCGTACCTGTTTTATTGGCACGCTATGGCGCCATGCCGCCAGACAAATTCAAAAGTATGGCGCTTCGGCAATGATTTATAGTTAAGGAATGCCACTCAGTGGCACGTAAAAGGCATCAAATATGCAAATAGCTTCTGATAAAATTTGATATGAATCAGTTGGCTCGTCTGGCGCACAGTAGCGGGTCACAAATAACATTTTATGGAATTCTATTAACAAATTAGTGCCATAAGACAATCTACTTGATCTTTGGAATTAGTCATCATTCTTTCTTCGCGGCTTCCAGTCAACAAATCTAAAACAGGAAATAGAAATAAACATTTCTCCGTGGCAATTATATCGTAGTATCAAGACGCAAAATGAACGGAGCAGAAATGGACAGATATACATTGAAAGAAATCCTTTTCGGTCTAAAAATGAATTTTGGTTACAATGCGATCATATAAACTTTTAAAAATAAATACAATTTTAATTTAACTGTGAACTTGTCCGACGTAAAGTCGCACCCCATACCTTATATATCCGCCTACTCTTTTTATTTATTTGGAGTAAATAAATTTTCTCCAGGTAGGAGAATACTCTTGGCACTCTGCTCGCAGACTAAACAATCTAAGCCGGGTGACAAAATACTTTTTGCATTCCGCCCGGGGATCATTTTCACTTTTGTAACATCCCCCCCCCCCCCCCCCCCCCCCCCTGACTAAGGCTGCAGTGGAGCGTAGCACCCTGGCTGCCACTGATTTGTTCGTCCTCAGGCTATTAAAATTTGGCATTAGCCTGACAATGTTTTTTATATCCCGTTCATCTAATCCGCTAAACCTTTTTTTTTAATGAGTTAGCCAGCAGTCGCAATGTTTGATCCTTCGATTTATTTATTGGACATATAGATAGATTTTACTTTAAATTTCCGAATGTCACTTGGGATATCAAACAATGTTCTCGATGTTTGGGTATTTATTGGTAGACGATGGTGTCGAAGATCGTATATTCGTATATCTTAAGAGCATCGTTGCCACAACTTTGATTATTCAAGTGCAGTACAGTTGGTTCCGAACAGGACATTATTTCTAGAACACGATTTAATAGATCCAGCGCGATCATAGAGCCTTCTTTCCAGATGTGTGCCTGGACACTATGATTTTATTGAACTAGATTACTTCGATATGTCGCTCAATTTAACGTAGTCAACACAAGTGAATGCATATTAGATGATTCCAAGCATGATGGGGCTGCAGTAGATAAATATATTGGAGTGGATAGTTTTGGTGTGTAACAGTAGTATCTGTAGAATGTAGTTAACCAGGTTGCGCTCTATCTATATAATAATTTTACACGAAGTGGTCGCATACATGGAATTTTGGCATTGCTTTATTTGTGAAAGCAAAAAGAAGGTGATAAAAGACAAAGGACAAGTTATTGGATGTACATTATTATTATTATTATTATTATTATTATTATTATTATTATTATTATTATTATTATTATTATTATTATTATTATTATTATTATTATTATTATTATTATTATTATTATTATTATTATTATTATTATTATTATTATTATTATTATTATTATTATTATTATTATTATTATTATTATTATTATTATTATTATTATTATTATTATTATTATTATTATTATTATTATTATTATTATTATTATTATTATTATTATTATTATTATTATTATTATTATTATTATTATTATTATTATTATTATTATTATTATTATTATTATTATTATTATTATTATTATTATTATTATTATTATTATTATTATTATTATTATTATTAGTATTATTATTATTATTATTATTAATATTATTATTATTATTATTATTATTATTATTATTATTATTATTATTATTATTATTATTATTATTATTATTATTATTATTATTATTATTATTATTATTATTATTATTATTATTATTATTATTATTATTATTATTTTATTTATTTATTTATTTTTTTTTTTTTTTTCAATCCGTAGTTTAGTAATTTTTCGACGATACATTTGAAGCCATTATGATATAACTTAAGGCCTCACGCAATCATTTTTTCTCTGTTATTTCAATCTTCAAACTCTTACGTTTCCTTTATATTGCAACCATCGTCCTATTTTGATTCAGCTCTGTGTTCCTCTTCTGCATTCCATGTAGAGCTGCGCAAAGTATAAGTGAAAAGAATATTTCATTGGATGCAATCCTTTATCCAAAGACAGAGACTTACGAAAATACTCTCTGAAGTGATATAAATTGAGGAAAAAAAATAAAGCCGTAAAAGAAATATTCTTCTTCAAAAATCAATTAATGAAACGGCATTTAGCGAATGTCTTTCATATAAGCCGCCGAAGTGAGCACACATTTTGAGTAACGAATTTGCCTTGCGTTAATCGGGTGGACGCAGCATACAATCAAAACAATAAAACAAGACGATAACATTTGGGTGCCATCCGAGAGAAAAAAAACAACAATAAAACCAGAAATATACATAAATCAAACTTTTACGGTGAACACACAGAGACATTTCAGCGATGAACATTAATAACATCCGTTTTTAATGTCTGAACTGTCTTAAGTACTCATTTCATTATCAAAAAGACAATTGAATTGGGACAGCCAGTGGTGGAATGAAGAGCGAAGCATACCAATAAATAATGAACTGGAAAACACAAACATTCTTCAATCCACTCAAATGCCAAACATAACCTTATCATCACTAAGCGCTGAAGATCCAAAAATGTACTTAATAGCAGTATTACCTATCAAATGCGGTATATGTAGATAAGGGTGCAAATCACCTTGCATGTCCTCCAAATCAGAAGGCGGGAAAAGTTTTTCCCGGGGAAGTTTATGTGAATCTAAAGATTTGTTGGCAAGGTAGTGATCGATAAGTAGTTGCACATCATATTTATATCACACAAAATAATTACCAAGCTGATGTTAATATATTTCTTTTGTTTTTACTTCAATGTACCGCAAATCATCCGTTTTGAGTAATTTTGTGTATCGACATCGATTACTATCAAATCTCCTCCGGAAGGTTTACCAAAGCAGGGAGCGATGAAGGAATCGAGTGTCCAAATAACTAACATTTTACACGATTGAAGATCGACAAACATTCATATCACGAATACCGAAATCCATCCATAAACTAAGACAAGTACACCATTTTAATAAAAAAAAAACGCAGAGTCAAACTCGAATCGTCGGCCAAGACGGCCGAGTACTTACAACTAGCGTTGTCCTTAAGATAGTCTTTTTTTTGGTTTGTTACAAGATATCGTGCTAACATGTATTGAATAACCGACACTGCCACTACAGATTCTGCTAAAAGGGTCTGGCGGTCACTTATTTAATTCTTTTCTTTACATAAAAATCCGCATTTATTTTACAAATAAAAAAATTACATTTTTCACTTAAGGTTAAATACTGTCCTATTTACAGTTATTTGTTATAATTAATTTACTGGCTCTTTACAACCACTCTAAATTGTTCAATGTCTTTTTGGTTTGTTTTACCTTTCGGCGTGCAATATTTTCTCAATTAACATATACAGTTATCTATATATATACATATATATATATATATATATATATATATATATATATATATATATATATATATATATATATAGTATACATGTGTATATATTGTTATGCCTCCGCAAGGCAATATGTTAGGCACCACTGAATCTTCGTGGGGAAAACCTCCGGTATTTCCTTTAGATCAAGAGAGACTGGAGCGAAGGGAAGAAGCTATGCACGGTGGATTTTTTTTTTTTTTTTATTACTTCACTTATTCTAACCTAATCATTACTTGTACAATTCTAATTATTCTTATTCAATTATTTTACATGAAAATACAATTAACATATGATCTTTCCTTATATACTAACTTTGTTAAGTAAATTGCAATCTTAATTATTTTTATTCGATTATTTTATGAATTTTACATGAAAATACAATTAACATATGATCTTTCCTTATATAATAACTTTATTAAGTAAATTACAATTATAATTATTTCTATTCGATTATTTTATGAATTTTACATGAAAATACAATTAACATATGATCTTTCCTTATATACTAACTTTGTTAAGTAAATTGCAATCTTAATTATTTTTATTCGATTATTTTATGAATTTTACATGAAAATACAATTAACATATGATCTTTCCTTATATAATAACTTTATTAAGTAAATTACAATTATAATTATTTCTATTCGATTATTTTATGAATTTTACATGAAAATACAATTAACATATGATATTTCCTTATATAATAACTTTATTAAGTAAATTACAATTATAATTATTTCTATTCGATTATTTTATGAATTTTACATGAAAATACAATTAACATATGATCTTTCCTTATATACTAACTTTGTTAAGTAAATTGCAATCTTAATTATTTTTATTCGATTATTTTATGAATTTTACATGAAAATACAATTAACATATGATCTTTCCTTATATAATAACTTTATTAAGTAAATTACAATTATAATTATTTCTATTCGATTATTTTATGAATTTTACATGAAAATACAATTAACATATGATATTTCCTTATATAATAACTTTATTAAGTAAATTACAATCTTAATTATTTTTATTCGATTATTTTACATGAAAAATACATAAGAGCTTACCTAAATTTCGGAACTTCGTTTCTTTAAAACTTAATTGATCGATTTACTTTTTCCAAATCGATTACTTTTTCCAAAACTGTTCTTCTGTTTAAAACTTAATTGATCGATTTACTTTTTCAAAACTATTCCTCTGTTTAAAACTCAATCCGGACTGGAGACTAGCCATTCTACTTCTAATTTTGCTTTTCAATTCTTTATCCACACTATGCCTCGCCAGCCGCCCATGATCGCGTTAACTTTTTGTCGACCAAGCAAAATCGTTCGTTCGCGGCTCCCACGGAGTTTTGACCTCGGAATAGGTTACTTGCAGATCAAGTAAAATTGTTTCTTATGGATCATGTGACTACGGGACTTGGAATATTTTGTATTTTGTAAATTAAGCAAAATGTCTGTTGGTGGTTTCTATGGGATTTGTATTTCAGAGTAGGTTATTTGCAATCTAGGCAGAATTGTTTCTTATGGATCATGTGACAACCGGACTTGGAATATTTTGTAGACTATGCAAGTATTTGTTATGGATCATGTTATATCGTTGGGCTGGAATATTCTGTGAGTTAGGCAAAATTCTTTCTTTCTGATTATAGGGTTGGGATTTCAAATTGGTTTTTCTATGATGGATTCGCAGCATCCATAACAATATATATTTATATTTATATTATATGCAGCGACCTCCTGAGAAAGGTTGGCGTTAGGCTAATAACCTTGCCCGAAAAAACAAACTATTATGGAAAATTTAACAAGCCGTTAGACTTGTTAAAAAGGTCCAGGGCCGGATCCCGGTTGTAGTGCCGATGATGATGATGATATATATTTATATTCATATATATATATATATATTTATATATAGATGTATATATATATATACATATGTATGTATATATATATATACATATATATATATATATATATATATATATATATATATATATATATATATATATATATATATATTGTTATGGATGCTGTGAATCGATCAAAATAACCCAAACATCAAAGATCCCTTGAAACCCGAACCCCGTAGGAATCGGCAACAACATTTTGCATAGTTCACGAAAAATGGCTTGAGCAAAGATGAAACCAAAATGTTATGTGAACCGCGAAAACGAAAATTCCCAGACACTGAGTCGAAATATCTGACATTGCAAGTCGCATGAAACGACACCAAATGCGAGGAAAAAAATTGTGACGCGATCACAGGCAGCCAGCGAAATAAGCGAGGTGTGAAGGAAGTAGAAGTTTTGATAGAAGGGCAGAAGAAAAATAGTCGCGTCACAAAGAGGAACATCGTCTCCTGTCCTATGAAATAGAATTGTCTTGTGTAAATGAAAGTTATAAAAGTCTTGAACGAATTGGCTTGTGAAAAAAAGTTATAAACTATCAGTCAAATTGTAAAAGTGTTAAGTTACCTAAAATTAAAATTGTAACCATAATAAGTTATAACATAAAATTTAAGATTGTAAAGTTAAACTTATACAAGATTGTCATTTTAAAATAAGCAACAAATTTAAGATTGTAATCATAGTAAGTTAGTTGGACATCAACGTTCATAAATAAAATTGTAAATACTCAAAGAATAAATTGTATTAGTAAAAATCGAACAAGTACAGAATAAAAAGAATTTTTTTTCTACGGCCGTGCATAGCTCCCTTCCCTCCGGTCTCTCTCGGTCTGACGGAAACACCGGAGGTTCTCCCCACGAACAATATCTGGCCGGAAGACCCACTTGGTGGACTATACGAAGTGTATAGCCCGTACTGAGGCATAACAATATACGAGGGTGGCCTGAAAAGTTTCCGACCTCATCGTGAAGATAGCAACACTCGTCAATAAAAGCTAGTAAGTGTAGTTGTGCATCTTTTGACAGTTAGTCATCAACATTTCAGTCATTTTGGAAACGTAGTTTTTATTGGACACTCATTTGAGTGAGTCGATGTGAGTGTTTTTGTGAAAATAGACAAAATTGAGTATCGAGCTGTCATTAAATTTTTGTTTTTGAATTGCAATACGACTACGCAAATCATAGATGAGTTGGACTCTGTATATGGATACTCTGCACCAACCTTTGCCACAGTGACATTTTGGGCAGCTGAATTTAAACGTGGCAATGAGAGCTTAGGAGACGATGAACATTCGGGACGTCCAAAAATTGCAATAACTGACGATAAAATCGTTTAAGTTCAACAAATGGTGCTAGACGACCGCCTAATTAAAGTGAGAGAGATAGCAGAGGCTATGAAAAGGCCCAAAGAACGTGTTTGTCACATATTAAATCAAGATTTAGGCACAAGAAAGCTGTTCACGCGTTGGGTGCCACGTTTGCTCACGTTAGACCAAAAACGTGTTCGATTGAACATTTCCAATGCTCTTTTGGCGCAGTTTAGGCGCAATGAATCCAAGTTTCGGTTAATTACTATCGCCGATTAATTACTATCGATGAAACTTGGATACATCATTATACGCCCGAAACAAAAATACAGTTAAAACAGTGGACTGCAAGGGGGGAATCGGCTCCAAATAAAAGCAAAAACTGTTTTTTCAGCTGCGAAAGTGAAAGCGACTATTTTTTGGGATAGTCATGGAGCTATCTTATTCGATTATCCTCAAAAAAGAAAAACCATTACAGGAGCATACTACGCATCATTACTTGACCAACTAAAGGCAGGAATCGCGGGAAAACGGCCACGTTTGCAGAATAAAAAAATCCTGTCTCACCAAGCCAACGCGCGGTTTCACACCTCAGCGTTACCATAGCGAAAATCCACGAACTACGGTTTGAGCTGCTTGACCATCCGTCTTACTCACCAGGTCAAGCCTCATGCGACTTCTTTTTGTTCCCTAATCTAAAAATTGCACTCGGAGGACAGATATTTTCGGCATATGAGGAAGCAATCACCTTCGTGAACAGTTATTCAACAGAGAAAAAGGCCGAGTACTATTTGGACGGATTAGAGAGGTAGGAGCACCGCTCGGAGAAGTGTGTAGAGTTACAAGGAGACTATGTAGGAAAATAAAAATAAATTTAAAAAAAAGTCTTGTATCCTTGTTAGGTCGGAATCTTCTCATCCCATTATATATACATACATCGCTCGTCTCTGTATCCTCTCAAGTAGGTCGAGGGTATGTTTAGGAGCAGCACTCCATACATGAGACCAATATTCGAGCGCGGTTCTAATTTAGGATTTATACAAGAGAAGAAATTGGGCCGGAGTAAAATATTTCATTTATGCCATTTATCATCAACTGTGAAACCGATGATCCACTTTTCTTTCAGAATGTTGTATATTGTGTTTTCGCTCCATTGACTGCAGGACCTTATCCAGATACTGATTCAGAGAGTCTATCTGGCTGCATCTCAGCTGGTTTGACGTTGATGCAGTAATCCGTCGATCACTCGAAAAAGAGAAAACCAGCGTACGATCATCCGCGAAACTGAACACTTTGTTATCCATTGACTTCAACAGATCATTTATGTGAAGCCAAAACAAGGTTGGATCCAAAATAGAACCTTACGACCCGAATTAAAAGGATACAGGTCCGAAGACTCGCCCTCCACAACCAACCGGATCGATTGATTTTCGAGGAAACGCTTCGTCGCAAAGCTGCTGGAGAAGAAGTATATATAAATACATAAATAAATAAATAAATATATATATGTATATATATATCTATTTATATATATTTATATATATATATATATATATATATATATATGGGGCCTTTTTCTTACCTTTTTTTTCTTTTTTTTTCTAATCTTTTTAATTTTTTTTTTTGTCCTACACACAAGTATTTTAGAACCAAACGAAACATCATTATCTATTGAAATAAAACTGAATGGGCCGAAATAACACTAAAACCAAAACTACATCTAGGGAAAAGAAATAAAAGCGTTGCGCTTGAAATGCATATTATATTTGAGGACGTAAAGTCCTTTCTTCGTTACACACCCACCAACACTTGGGATGAGATCGGTATCTTTTAGATTTATCTCTTTCACTGATCACTATCTGGACCATTAGACATATCGATATAATGGAGAATTCGTTCATCCCTGGCGCCATGGAAAGCGTGGTAAACAATAGACACTCCATGCTTATTTTGGATAAGACCTTTTCCTGGCTCCTGGGGGAATAAACCCATTCTGGAGAGTACTCTCCATACACATATAATTGGGATAGAATGTTGCCACAAATAAGGACATTTTCACTGCATATTGCCCTTGCAGCGTGGTTACGGATAATTTAGATTATGAAGTTATGTTTCGTGTTTAGTCCTGATTTGTCATATAGGGCTTTATTGGGGTAGAACTTCTTCGTTGGGACTCTGGGGTTCTATACATTCCAAGGCAGGAACACAAACACTGCCTTTCGACCACCCGGAACTTCTCCATGTAGAATGAGGATATGTTATATTATACCGGGCAGCCACATAGCAATACTGGTCTCATAAATCCCAAGTATGAGAATATTTTCATTTTGTAGTCCAGAACACTGCTACGGAAGAGACTTCTTGTCATAGCATATGCATAAGTAAGACCTGCTGTTATGTGCTTATCAAAGTAACGATACTGATCAAGCCAGATACCAAGTTTTTATTTATAGGGAAGGATTATTACTTCCTACAATGAAAAAATGTTTCTAATTCTGTTTTGTATCCTTCGATGCCCTGGACAGGGGCGTTCTGAAGACGATAGTCTCTGTTTTCTGGATGATAAATAGAATGGGTGATTTCACTGCTCCCAGCTGCCGTTCGTGATATGAAAGATCTCTTATGTCTCCACATTTCACCGCAAACTGTTTACCCATTATCATATCTTATATTATGTACAACAAATATTTGGGCATACCTAGATTTGGTAACTTATATACAAGCACGTCTAACCATACGGTATCGAAGGTCAACCAAACAGGCCTCTGTGCACTGTCGCTTCGCCTTGTTCCACTGTCTGAAACAAATTTCGTCGGGGCATGAACGGTGTCGTATTTCGATCGGAAACCAAACTGGTTATTCAGAATAATACCATGTTCATCACACCAGTTTATCAATACTTTATCGACAAGTTTTTCAAATACCTTGTTGATGTTTGGAAGCAAACTATCCGTAAGATTGACTGATTCCTCCTGTTCTTGCTCTTTTTGGGGATGAGATGGACTAATGCAGTATTCGAACGGGTTGGATAATATGAATTATTTAGAGCGTTGTTGAATAAAACAGTGTACACCTTCACTGCTTTAAGAGGCAAGTGCTTTAGAACAAAGTTTGGAATACTATCTATTCCAAAAGATTTCTTGTTCTTAATAGATCTAAGGATGTTTGTAAGTTCAACCTTGTGCCAAATATACTCGCGTGTAGATTTCTAAACGGAGAATCCGCTCTATTGTTTACCGTAAATGTAGTGAAACTTTGACTTTTAAGACGCCAGTTGTTAAGTTCATGGCGGATCGAAATATGATTTTGGAAAGCCCTATTTTCCAGGTCGCGGTTAGAATGAACTGATTCGTTTACTCTACACGTTGCCTCGAAACAGGCACCAGTTGAGTTCGCTTTGTCTTGTGGATCCTCGATTATTATTAACTCTTCGTTGCAGTCCACGTGTTACAGGTGTTGCGTAATTATCTTCCCCATCGCCTAAAATAAATAAATGAAATAAATACTGGCGGCGTATAAGCCCAGTTTCTTTTCGGCGGTGGTGGCTTTGGCTAGTTTCGAAGTCGACCGCCGTCGAAGATGAATTTTCGAAGAACGGTGATGGGAGAAAAAGATAAGGAATTGACATACAGAACAAGACAAGAGGAAAAAGGTGTCGAGGGGTGCCACAGGTATAAGCGGGTGAATTTTAAAAAGAATAGAGTTCGTACAAAAGGTTTAAAAAGAAAAAGAAGGAAAAGTCGGAAACCCGAAAAAACCCAAAAACTGTGAAAGAAAACTTTATACTAAGATCCTGAAACTTAAATTATATATATATGTACATGTTGGAAGTGTTATCCCTGTTCATTGTGCGTGCTGGAACTACCAGGGGGATTGAAGCCGGGAGCCGGTGTATTCTGGCTAGGCAGCAGTTTGCCAGGCGATGCGGCCGTACCCAGGTAAAGTGTAATAATCTCTAACTTTCCATTCCCAGAAGCCAAAAGGCGATTCGGTGACTGTTGGGTGGTGATTGGGAGCAGTTAGGTGTGAGCATCGACCCGACAGCACAACGGTTTATGTAAATTAACATCAGCAGACGGCGTGAACAACACCTGCACGCGCAAACCCCAAGGAAGGAAATTGCTGACCAAGTGTCTGGCGCAATCGGAGCACCTCGAGTCATTTTCCAAGCCAGCGAACAACACCAGAAGCTGAGATAGCGAAAATGAGGCATTAAATATAAGCAATTGAATCATTGTCAGTTTAGTTTTAGAATTCAACTCAAGAATAAAGGACAAGGCATTCTGCCTTGTAATAATAAATATTTTTTTGATTAATTGTGCAGTATTTCTATTAACTTATACATTGTACCGAAATTACCTCTACACGACACAATGGGCGCAACCGATTCGACGTATCCGCTATAGCTGCACTTACAGCGTTTAACTGGAACCGAGCCGAATTACCGGAGAGCTCACAACATATAGAGAGGGGAGGTTCAGTTAATCAAAACGCCCCGAAAGACTTTGAAACATTGGATACCATATATATATCACACAGGGTAAGTTCTGCGTTTAGAATTGTTTGACAATTTTCCGCGGACCGTGGAACTCGCAGACATGGAATGTCACCATAATCTTTCCTTCTGTGCTTTATTTATTTGCGGGAACATATTCGGTTCACTAACTTGGGTGGATTTTGTTGATCCAATCTTCATTAACTACTAATCTATAATTGTCGCTCATTTTTTGAAGGTTTTTGAATACAGACTTAATCGTTTTTATTTCCTGGAAATTTGGATGGCTAAACTGTCTATAAAGTAGTTTCAGCTTGGAGAGCAGAATGTTCTTTTGCCTATACAGAGCGTCAATCGTTGAGTTTCTGTTCGGTTTGTATATCCCTCCATGTGAGTTATTTTTGGGATAGAACAATTCATTGTATTAGTAACAATGGCGTCCATCATTGAAAGATAATGATCAATTTCGTCTCGACGAAATCGAATCGACGAAGATTCCTGTCAGTCGGTGAATGTACTCCATGGGAACGTAATTCTATTTTTATTAGCCGATCAAAGCGCAACCCGTGTGCTTTTCGAAAGTTAAAAATATGTATCTGGTCATACTGTTCAAGTAGTGAGTGTTCGTTTGGAATATGAAATCGGCGTTAAGTCCATAATAATTACTATTGTACTGGATTATACGAAGACAATTTAGAGCCGTATCTAATAATTGTATTCGCTTGTTCACCAAAAGTAAATCCAAGAAGGAATTTCTTCTTGGACAAGTCGGCGTACTTGTAGCGTCCAATTCTAGTTTAATTTCGATGGCGTTTGTTGTAGAACAACGTATTGCGTCTTGTGTTCGAGATAAAATTACCCCAAACACTGTGCTTGAAATTGAAATCTCCTGCCATAAAGAAGTAATTATTTTCCAATTCTCACTTGAGACTTCGGAAAACAGTATCAAGTTCATTGATAAATTGTGTGCACCGAGGAGCTTCAGGAGCGTAAACAGATACCACATATAGATGCCTTTGACTTTACAAAGAAATATTTATAATCCAAAAAAATTACGCTGTTATCCCTAAACTAACTTAATTTTTAAATCAAAAATGTTGGATCAAATAAAATCATACATCAATGTAATTAAAAATTAAAAGTTATCAAGACCCTGCGCAACGATCACTACGTGTGCGTCGGATAGGCGAGAGTCAGGGGCCCAAACAGACATCATCCGCCGCCGACTATATGAAACCATGGGCAAGCGAGGACAGTAAGGAGGATCTATAGCATGTTAAATAATAGTGAAGAAGAACCTGTGATTCGAACTGACGCTATGACAGTTTGAATCACCAAAAATTGTACCTAAGCGTTACCAATCAGGCTACTGGCCGTGTTTAGAATTTGATTTTTAAACTCGACTATACTCAACTGATGTGAATTGTTATGTTATCGCTAAGGTATACGGCTCTGATGTATTTACTTATTCGAGTTTTCGTTCGGTGCTCTTCACTATTTTGCTTGTGAATTGTGTGTGTATCTGTTAGAGTCGCCACAGATCTATTTAGGAGTGACGAAGAGGATGGAGGCGATGAACATTCGGGTCGAATGTCCAGTCAGGGCGGCCGAGTGTGGAATGGAAATGACGGAAGTGAATTTGAGATAAACATATAGTTCACAATCACATCGTGACATTGGAGACAAGATGTATTTTGTTTAGTCCTATAATTCACAGTCAACCAGAGCAGAGAACTCTTGATAGAGTGAGCAAAAGAATAAAAGAGAGCCTGTCAAGTGAACAATTTTATCCCACAATACAAAGTGATATTGCTTATCAGCTTCTGCCACAATATGGAATCCGACCCAATCCAGAATTTAATTTTTCGTGGCTAAAACTTCACGTTCGTGAATATATCATACATTACTACTTTCTTTCCAGAAGCCCAAATCCGCCCTTTAACGAATCTCTATCTGATTCACTATCGACAGAATCTTGACCTGTATTATGAAATCGTTATTATGGGTGATTTCAATGTGCATAAATCTCAGTGGTTTCCCCACTCCGGACACACAACACCTGAAGGTCAATATGTTCAGCTCTTTGCTGATGCAAATATAATAAATTAATTTTATATAAAAGATATAAAAAAACACTCAACTGTTCAATGAGGTAACACGCGTACCAGGCATAGATGCTGATTCCTTCCAATACACTGGACCTCTTTCTCACCTCCCACTCGAACAAATACGCAATTGAAATTTCTTTTCTTTTAGGCACTTCAGACCTCTGTGTTGTGTCAGCCAAATGTGCTCTTACTAACAGCAACGTTAACAAGAAAACTCCCAATAGAACAGTATGGTTCCACGAGAAAGCCAACGGGCCAAACTACGCTCGTATTATTATTATTTATCGGCCTATAGGAATACGGAAGTTCATGACCTCTCTGACTCGAACGTGCCATCGTTCCCTGTACTGTGCACTCTCCTTCCACGCTCAAACCTAACATTGTCCTCTATTACGGACCTCGTGTTCATGCCCTCGCCCAACAACTAACCCCCGCGACTTTAAGTTCCCCTCTCCACCTGTAAATAAGAAAAATCGTCAAGTAGCTAATTTGCATAAACTACTTTATGCAAATTCTACTTGGCGGAAAAATAACAAAAAATAATAATAAACGGCGTTGGCGCCGAATAAAATAAATCATATACGTCAACGGCAAAAGTATAATAAATAATCAATTGAGATTTGAAAGAAAAGGAAGGCGGAGACATCAATAAAAAAAACTTCAATTGAGAAATAAAATAAAGGAGAATTGGGACGCTTTTGCTCCACCATGGACACCAACTCCATCACTTGGAAAACCTTTCAACCAGATACTGAGAACCTACAAAGCAGTCCAACAGCAACGACCGCTCCCCGGTCCAACGATCCCAGGACCTGTCAAGAGTCCAACAGCAACGACCGCTCCACGGTCCAACGATAATAGAACCTGTCAAGTAAGTCACTTTACTTCACCTTCCCCTAATTACTCTTTTGTTTTCTCAACATTATTTAAATTGTTAACAAATAACAACGGTATACTACCCACCGCGGTCTGGACCTCTTTGGGTCTGCTTGGTGTGTGTTCCCGACTGCCTCCCTTTTGTCCTGACATCCGCTTCTTGTGTTTTGTAAACTTAATGGAAAGGCTTACCGGATTTAATCTTGTTTGGGAAAATTCCAAACAGTTTCGCAGTCCACTAACTTTACAATTACTAGACAGGAAGTCATTCCCTAACAACCTATCTGGTGATAATCCCGGTAAGGAGTCTGTCACCTGACAACTACAGGAGATTTGTTGGGGTAATTTGAATATCCCCTTGCAATAGGCTCTAAACTTGCCCTTGCCAAAAAGCGTTTGGAGGGTAGTTGCTTTTTCTGTATTCAATGTGGTTCCATATTGGAGTGCCTTCAGCTCAATAAGGCTGATTTCCAACCGATGTCTAATGGGAGATGGAGAACTGGCACTTTCGTTGGTGGGAGCTGAGGACCGGTTTCATTATTTGGTGACTTTAGTTCGGTCAGGTTGGGGAATTCCGACCCCGCCTCTGGGAGTTTTCCGACTTCTCCCATTTTGCTCTTTGTCGAAACAATGCCGTCGTGTGGTTGTATCGCCTGCAAAATGTGCACCATTGAACTTTTCTCTGTCGACGATGTCCCTGCTTTGGAGTCTCTGACGCGTCCGTAGCGGTTGAGTTCGATTGGCTACGGTTTGACTCTGGTCGACGGCGTTGTACTCGGTGCTGACGTTGTTTCAGTTTTCGAGCCTCAGCATGTTGAGTACTGTAGGAACTAGCACTGCTCTTGTTTCGTGGTAGTTGACCGCCTTTGTCGCGTAACCGTCTATGGTCCTTCGTATTTCTTTTCGTTTGGACTATCTGCCATTCGGTATTGAAGGTGCAGGTCGGTGGGGTGTGGTCGCGGAGTATAGGCTTAACCACTTTATTGGCTGTATCTGCTAGTGGCTTTCGGGATTTTATGTTGTCTTGTCTTGTCCCACGTGTGGCCCTTTCGACCACAAAACTTACAACAACATCGAATGCTATACACTCTACGATTCGATGCTGTTGCTTTTTTCGAAGTAGTTGGTCTATCTTACCCTTGGTTTGTTGCATTCGGGGGCACCCATTGTTGGGTTTGTGACTTTGGTCGAGTAGACTCACGATTCTGTGCAAGTGCTTGTGTATTTTGTGTAATCTTGGGCATCGTGCCCATATTGATCGCACTTCGTACACAACGGTGTGTTCCGGCGTCGGAGGCATTCATCATGTTGCGGATTCGCCCTTGACATTCGGCGAATTCGCAATTAAATGCTACCTGTGGCACCACCTAAATACTATATGTGGCATCACCCTAAACAATGTCAGCAACCAGCTGACATTTTAGAGTTAATTCTGTTGGTTGTCAAATGACAACCATTTTTTCTGTTATTTTAATTTCCTTCCTCTTTGTTTAACCGTCGACCAAATCAGTTGAGTTCTTTTGTCAATCAGGAAAATTCCAATCAATCTTGTAAATAAAGGTCATTATTACTAGAAGAAAGCAACCGGCGTGTATTCTATTTATTTGGAGTAGGATTATTTCTGCATAAAGGTAATCTTTTGTCCATAGACAACAAATTTACCATTTGATTCCAGCCACGGAAGCAACGTCGCTGCACACCAAAGGAGCACCGTGTTCTCAGCGCAACCACGCCAGGAGACCCCACCGTGTTCAAAACGAGTGTGTTCAGCGCTTGTCTGACACACACATCTTTTTGGCCAGGAGACACCATTGTGTTCCTGACCGCGTGTATTCAACGCTTGTTGGATACACATCATATAAATGGCCTTTCTTGTTGCAGAACCTGCATGTCATACGTGCAACAAACGCGTTGCACGTTTATCCCGGCCTTGATTGGACAAATCACTATGGTAGTCTCCTCCGCCTCTCCGATGGTGCCGTAGTACCTCAGGCTTTTTAGGTTTAGACCCTATTGGCACCTTAAAAGATCGCAGTGGTGTTTCCGATCTAAACGGATTTTCCCCAAGTTGGTGGCGCCAAAATTGTTATGTTATTTGTTACTAATTTAATTTAAATAATGTTGAGAAAACAAAAGAGTAATTAGGGGAAGGTGAAGTAAAGTGACTGACTTGACAGGTTCTGGTATCGTTGGACCGTGGGGCAGTCGTTGCTGTTGGACTCTTGACAGGTCCTGGGATCGTTGGACCGTGGAGTGGTCGCTGTGGCTTCCTTTGTAGGTTCGCAGTATCTGGTTCAAACGTTTTCCAAGGGGGGGCGGGGGGCGGTCGTTGCTGTTGGGCTGCTTTGTAGGTTTTTTTTTTGTTTTTAGACTTCTCTCGGGAGAGGCGAATCTATAGCGCCAATCAAATAGCTGTTACAGTCCTTTTTGAATAGTTGCAGGTTGTAACGCTCCGGGAACACTCGCGTGGGAGGGGAGTTCCACAGCTTCCCCGCTCTGTAACGAAACGAGTTGTGATGCAGGTTTGTTCGCGCCGTCGGGAGATGAACCACAAACTGGTGCGATCCATCGGATTGTCTTGTGGAGCGCATATAAGCCGAATTGTGCGGAACAATACCACTCTCCGAAGAACAGTACCCGTGATAATATCTGTAAAACAGACAGAGGTCGGCTACGCGCCTTCGATGTGATAGCGACTGTAGTCCCGACGTCAGCGCCGAGTCCCCGATCAGGCGGATCGCTCGTCTCTGTATGCTCTCAAGTAGGTCGAGGATATGTTTAGGAGCCGAGCTCCAAACATGAGAGCAATATTCGAGCGCGGGTCTAATTTGGGATTTATATAGGAGAAGAAGGCTCCTCGATAGTATAGTGGTTAGTATACCAGCCTGTCATGCTGGAGACCGGGGTTCGATTTCCCGTCGGGGAGCCTCTGGCACAAGACTAATGACCTTGCCCGAAAAAACAAATCATTATGGAAAAGTTAACAAGCCTCAGGACTTGCTAAATAAGGCCAAGACCGGCTCCCGGTTGTAGTGCCGATGATGATGATGATGATGATGTACATTTATTCTAAAAATCAGAAACTGCTGTTCTTTTTTCTGCGAATAAGTGCAACTGAATGAAATTCAAATTTATTTTGGAACAATAATTGGCCCCATAATTTTGTGTTTTGTGTTTTTTCTCTGTATTGCGCACTGCAAACTATAACGTTGATCTTCTGGCTTCTTTCTCAATATTTATTCACCAATTATTAATTCCCTTATTGTTTCATTGCTTGTATTTATTTCTCGTTTGTTTACTTTAGACTGATTTACAAATTTAGTTAGATAGTTACTTTTTTGTGTTGCAATACTTAATTTCTTTTTAGAGTGTTCACTCAAGCATACACTTTCATATTCTGCCACTAACTTAGATTCTCTCTTGATCGCTTATTAACCTATCTACACCTTCTCATTTGATTGTTTATTGCCCCCTCTTTTCTTTCTTTCGTATTACAATATATGATAAATTAATTTCACATATATAATTAATAATTATAAATTAAATGATTAATTTTATTTAAATAATTAATAATTCGCTTATTTGTATCATATAATGCATTTATTTGTAATGTGTATTTATATCATTAGCCAACTTGTCCGTTAACTTACATAATTGTTGGCTCGGTCTCCTATTTACTTCCTTATTTAGATGGCGCTGCACACAAAACAAAATTACGATATCAGCAACCAAGCACCTACAGACATTTCTCTCCATAGGTAGCTATCTCCAGCAGCGAAGTCTGAATTGACACAGAGGATCTAGGAAAAGAAGATTACGGCGGTGTCTTTGATATGGTGGCAATTAAAGATGCCGATTGTTTACATGATAGTGAACTTTTGATACAACAAGCAACAGGCTGGCGGGATGAAAGGGGCCGCTCTGTAATTCAAAAGTTCCTTATAGGCCTACGTTGCAACAACGGTTCAATGTTCATGTGAGCGGAATGCCTTCAATGATTTAATTATTTTGGGCGGTTGTTCTTAAAATCTTTTACACTTAACACGAAATATTAACCTATGGAGATACGTGGATCTTTTTATATGGTTTGCAAGATTTTGTTATTATTCTTACTTGATAGATTATTAAACGCCCTTTTTGGCTTGACGGCGGCAGATTAAATAAAAGCGCACATCAACTTAATTCTCTTAGTTGTTTCACACCTTATTTGTAATATTTTCAATATTCAACAGTCGGTCAAGATACTCGTATAACAATAATAAGTGTTGTTGGTTTGTTCTATTTTGGCTCCAACCTTGTTCTTGCTTCACATAAACGATTTGTTGGAGACAACGGATAACAAAGTGTTCAGTTACGCTTGTTTCCTCCTTTTCGAGTGATCGGCCGATTGGTGCATCTACGTCGCACCATCTGAGATGTAGACAGATTGACTCTCTGAACCAGGATCTAGATAAAGTCATGCAGTGGGGAAAGGCCAATCTTGTCGACTTCAACGCAACGAAGACCCAGTATACAACATTCACAAAGAAAACTGGATCATCGGTTCCACAGCTGATGATGAGTGGCCGGGCCCTCGAGGCTGGGGAAAGCTTGAAATTGCTCGGCGTCACGGTCTGTGGGAATGTATCATGGCATAAACACGTATCGGGTATCGCCAGATCAGCCTCAGGAAAACTGAGTTATCTTTTTAGAGCCAAGAAATACTTTACTCCGGCCCAACTTCTTCTCCTATATAAACCTCAAATTAGACCCGCGATCGAATATTGCTCTCATGTTTGGAGCTCGGCTCCTAAACATACCCTCGACCTACTTGAGAGCGTACAAAGACGAGCGATCCACCTGATCGGAGACTCGGCGCTGACGTCGGGACTACAGCCGCTATCACATCGAAGGCGCGTGACCGACCTCTGTCTGTTTTACAGATATTATCACGGGTGCTGTTCTTCGGAGATTCTTGGCATTGTTCCACACAATTCGGTCTATATGCGCTCCACAAGACAATCCGACGGATCGCACCCATTTGTGGTTCATCTCCCGACAGCGCGAACATCCCTGTATCAGAAGTCGTTCCGTTACAGAGCGGGGAAGCTGTGGAACTCCCTTCCCACGCGAGTGTTCCCGGAGCGTTACAACCTGCAACTGTTCAAAAAGAACCGCAACAGCTATTTGATTGGCGCTATAGATTCGCCTCTCCCGAGAGAAGTCTAATAAAAAAAAAAAAAAAAAAAAACACTGATCCCCATCTCATTGCAGATGCCCGATTTCTAACTTCGACTTGATAATTGCGCTTATTTTATTTTCCTATGGCACCCAACGGATACTTGTGCAATTGATAAGCTTATAAGTTAATGTCAGATACAAAATACAGCAAAAACTAGGTGCGGCACAAAAATCCGGACAAAATTCAATTTGAAGTTATCGCCAGCCTACACCACTAGTAGATTCTCACGATTGACGTTCATAGACCAGTTCTGCATAGGACTTCAGAGTATACGCACAGCTAAACCAAGTCGTCTTAAAAGGTGACTAAAGACCAAGTAGTTAGCTAGGTCCCAACGCCCAGACGGACGATTGGATACCATGTCCTGTGAGTAAGGCGTTAGAATATACTCACAGCTAGGCCAGCTTGTCGTAAGAGGCGACTAAAGGCCGAGTGGTAGCCGGGGTCCCAACGCCTTGTGCGCCCGGTGAAATACCACCCCATCAAGCTATAGGCTTCGTGAAATGGTCGGGAGAAATCCCTGGCCATATTTCGGACCTTGGCTTATGGACCGGTTCGAGGTTGGTTTAGATGGTAGTCGGTCCCAAGGTGAGATACCACCCCGTCACGCTGTAAATTCCGCGATATCGTCGAGAGAAATCTTCGACGGTATTTCGGATGTGTGGCTGATAGCCCGGACTGACACGGAGATAAGTCATGATGGTACCTTCTGATATAAAGAATTCTGGAGGTAAACTAGTTTCCCATTCGGATCTCCGGGGGGGGACTATGTCAGGAAGAAATATCTTGCAGATATTATGATAAATAACTGAACTTTAAGAGGTTCGTCATCGCATAAGCGGGCTCGCTCTCGAGGCTCTGCCCCCGCTCGACTGGTGACGGCATTTTGTAACATCAGGGGTAACGGTTCCACCAATACGAATGTAAACGCCGTCCACCAGTATTTGCAAACACCGAAACCGGATATCCTTGCCCTAACTTAGACCCAGGTCTATTCGTCAACTGATTCGACAGATCTTCGTTGCTCAGGATATGACCTATATTCGAGATTCCGTTTTAAGGGCGGAGTCTGCATCTTCGCTTGCCAAAGGATGGAGGCGCTGGAACCCAATAATATGGACATCATATGGTTGAGGGTCGTACTGAGGAATTCTGTTAAATTTCTTTGTTGTCTTTACTTGTTAAACTCAAACCACTGCTTACAAGATGAATTTCGTTTAATGGAATGCGGAATGTAGATCTCCATTTCGAGAAGAATAATCTTTGTTACCGCCTCCGCACATGCATTAACATGCACACCTCCGACAACGGAAAGGATGCGAAGAAATCTCGCAAATCGTTCCAGTTGCCAGCCTCATACCTCCATACATGGTGAAGCTGCCTAGGTCGGTTATTCGCTTGAAATGAAAGTGGTTGCGCGACCGATATCAAGCAGTGGTTTGAGTTTCCCAGTTGCGCAGCAACCTCCACGGTATAAATGCTCAGCTCGGATGTCAAAAGCAGATCCAGGGTGTGTGCATCATCACCTCGGGTATCCAGCACTCGCGTAGCTTCCTCCACGAGTTGAGTCAAACTCCTCGGTTCTGTTACAATGCACCAACCAGCCGGAATTGTCCACATTAAAATCGCCAAGGACAACAATTACAGAATCTGCGTACGTTATCTGTATACAGTCAACGGTACGTGACAGATGTTCGAAAAATGTAACTGGTCGATAGTCTTTCGGGGAGCGTTAAAGACAACAAAGAAATGTAACAGAGTTCCTCAGCATGATCCTCATATGATGTCCATGTTATTGGATTCCATCGCCTCCATCCACTGGCAAGCCAGATCGGTCCGTGCGAAGATGCAGGCTCCCCCCTTAAAACGGAATCTCAAATGTAAGTCGTATCCTGAGCAACGAAGATATGTCGAATCAGTTGACGAATCGACCTGGGTCTCGGTTAGGGCAAGGATATCCAGTTTCGGTGTTTGCAAATACTGGTGGACGGCGTTTACATTCGTATTGGTGAAACCGATGCCCCTGATGTTATCAGTCGAGAACGAACCCGATTACGCGATGACGAATTTCTTAAAGTTGGGTTATTTACCATAATATCTGCATGGTATACCACCGGACATAGTCCCCAGGGAGATCCGAATGGGAAACTGATTTACCTCCGGAATCCTTTATCTCAGAAGGTACCATAGTGACTTGCCTCCATGTCAGTCCTGGCTATCAGCCATACATCAGAAACATAGTCGAAGATTTCTCCCGACGATATCGGGGAATGTACAGTGTGATAGGCTGGTATCTCACCTTGGGATCGACTACCACCTAAACCAACCCAACAAGCTCCGAAAGATGGCCAGGGATTTCTCCCGACCATTTCATGGAGCCTATAGCTTGAGGGGGTGTTATTTCACCGGGCGGCAGGGCCTTGTGACCCCACCCACTATTCCGTCTTTAGTCGCCCCTTACGACAAGCCGGTCTAGCTGTGAGTATATTCTAACGCCCTACTCAGAGGGCACTTTAAACACACCGCATATTTAGACAGGAAAACGAAGTAAATCGTGAGCGAAGTGATTTATTGATTTGTCAAAATCAAAGTCTCTTTCGTGTCAAAAAAAAAAGAGACAAACCAATCATTCGAATATAGTACAAAACTAATTAAAATCATTATGAGTTGATCCCACAGCAAGATTTCATCACACGACCGTTTCGAAACGCTGGAAAGTATTAGGAATAAAACAAACAAACACATTTGATGGTGTACGAGTTGAACCCAAAAGGGATTTATTCAAAAGCAATACCAACTGCTATATAAATCGTAGAGCCGCAAAGCATCCCATAGTCACCTTTCCTGCGAAAAGGATATTAAAAAACACACCTTTATGTGGCAAATATAGCTAATTACTTGGAATTAGAAATATTAGCAAAACTCTGTTGAATACACGACGGCACCAAACAATTTCTTACCTTAAATAATGTCTTCAAACTTATTGGGAAAATCAATTTGAAAAAGAAATATCGAACACTAAAATGCACATCTCCCAGGCCCATTTATGTGTACGTTTAGAGGCAAATTTCAAGGCAGTCTTCGCCAGGTTTTAAAGAAAGACCGGTATATAAAATTAAGCGTTTAACCTAAACTATGTTCTTAATCGACCTGATCCATCTACTGTATCGAAGTTGACTGTATCCACGAATCGTTATGAGGCGAAACCAAATGGTTATTGGCAACACCGTGTTCTGAAATCACAAAATCCCAGAAAATACTGACCCGTAAGACGGCTCTTAATCTATGATTACTACACAAGCAGCCGAACAGACGATCGCAAAAGCCGAAGTCATCCGATCACTCGATCGGTGTAATCAAACAATAATCTCTGCATTAAGGCACACGCCATTCCCGAGATCAAAAGATGCCGACAAATTTTCTGCGGTTGTGCGCGCGGAAGAAACACGAGAAATCAGGGAGTTGTTTCTTTACAGCTCCCGGCTAAGATCTTCTTCTACCTCCTCATCCATCCAATATCATCATTATACCCATCAGCCGTTGTGATCGTGTTCACAGTCCGTCGTCGTCATATAGGTTCCCTGAGAAAAGGCAAAACTCCTTCCACCGGCCTTCCGCGATCAACCGCGCTAAGGGAACTATTCACACCATCGTTTGTGCGACAATGTAAAGGACCAGAAGGAATTCTTTCTACGGAGAGTTATGAGCTACGAGAATGAAGCCTAGAGGAGGTATTTATGGGAGAACAGCTAAAATAAAGTGATCAGTCACAGCTAGAATTGTCGTTTAGGCGGTTTTCTTGAAAAAGGTGTCGGTAGAATAGGAGGGTTTTGTGAGTAGCCATTTCAGAGAATTGATTAGGATCCGGTGCCAACTTGTTTCTGATTTCATTGTTGTCAGTTGGAATGTATGTCAGCCTGGTCTTAAAACAATACATGGTAGTTTAATATAGTAATCCGTAACACCAATCTCCGTTTATTACTTTGTAAATATAATTATCAATCCTTAGTTTTCGTTAATGTTTAACTACTGATCCAACATTTTCAAATGAGGGTAATTGAGCTAACCGTAGTTACATCTTATGGTATCCTAGTGGACTGCTAAGCTATATAAACCGTCTTTGTATAGGCGTGCTTCTCAATATATTTGAGACACTTTGCTTCTCCCTGTTTTGGGTCTATATTCAGGGAGTCTTTCAGTATCTAAGGCTTTTGGAGTACTGATTAAAATAACAGAGGTAGGAATTCTCTCTTATTTAGTATGGATTCGAAGGTGAACCAGAATTTAATACGCCCACTTTTTATTCGTTTATTATTTTTCTTTGTGCTTATAATTTATTGCTTCTTGTTTTAGAAGCAACAAAGGTATTGAACGTCATTATTTGATTTTTTTTTTACAATTCTGTATTTATTGACCATCAATAATTTTTACAATAAGCAATACAGATAACTTATGATACTTTAGCTATAATTGTTTACATATACTTACTAGTACATTTTTCAAACAATATAATAGGAGTTATATATTGATTATGGATTAAGATTGTAGTGGGTAGAGCTTCCTGGAAAAGGTCAGAAAACAGGATATAGTTATTTACTTAACCTATGCTAATTTGCTTAACTTAACTTAACTTATCTTAACTTAGTCTAGTTACCTAATTATTATTGAAATAAGTTAGTGTGGCGTGGAAGGGGGAAGCATAGTGATCAATAGGTATGTTATGGGTTAGTGAGGATATTGTCAGTCAGGGATGTGGGTTGGGGATCTACTTTCCGTTTGTTCGTTGAAACACAAAATATTGGAGAAGGGTTGAATATTACTATATTTAAATTGGTGAAGTGAAAGCTCTGTATTGTGGTATACAATCTCATTAGAGTTATTAACCAACCTCCCAGAGGAGAAGAACGTTCTGATGTGGAGACAGTTCGGGTAGGCAGTTCGGTTATCTGACGGAGTCGATGTGAGCGCATTTATTATCGGGTTGGGATTATTGGGAAGGTTTTCGATAAATTTGATGGACAGCTCGAGGAAGCGTCGATTTATACGTTCAATATTAGCGGCATAGTAGAGCGAACTACTGTTGTAATATTTGTAGGAGCTGGGATGTCGGTTGAGGCCAGTGATAAGTCTGAAGCATTTCCTTTCGAAAATGCGTAGCTTCTCCATTTGGGCGGGTGTGATATGGTACCATATCGGGCATGCATATGTGAGAGTGGGTCTGATTATTTGTTTGTAGATAAGTGTTTTGACTTTGGGAGACAGACCATTCGGTTTGTACATGACTTTTCTGCAGAGGTTCAGTTGGGTTGTGGCTTTACGAATCGTATTTTTAATGTGGGCGGAGAATGACAGATTGTTGGTAAAGGTTATACCTAGATACTTTAAGGTTTTGGAGGGTTTAATTATATTGTTATTTATTTTAATTCTGATTTTATTATGGCAGCGAATAGTGTTGTTTGTACAACTCGCGTTTCTGCCTTTAAAAACTATGAGCTGAGTTTTGGTTGGATTTAGTTGAATTCTCCACTTGGTAAAGTAGGCTGACAGGATTGGGAGATATCTGTTAATACAGTTTCTTGCCTCCTTGACAAGCTTGTTGCTTGAATAAATTAAGGTGTCATCGGCATAGTTGAGCATTGTTGTATTGGGTAACAGTGGCTGCGGTGCGTCTGATGTATAAAGAAGGTATAGTAGTGGGCCGAGGATGGATCCTTGAGGAACTCCTGCGGTTATGCTATAAGGTGTCGAGAGAGTTGAGTTTATTTTCACCATGAACTTTCTTTCAGAGAGGTAAGAAGCGAGAAGTTTTGTGGAGTGGATGTTTAATCCATACATGGAATGAAGTTTGTATAACAGTCCTGCGATCCAGACACAGTCGAATGCTTTAGCTATGTCTAGGGAGACACATACCGTTGGGGATTGGTTTTGGAGGTGGGTCGTCACATCATGTGTCAGTTTTAAGAGAGCATGACAAGTGGAGTGTTGTGAGCGGAAGCCAAATTGAGAGTTCTGAATGAGGGAGTTATCCCTGGCAAATGAGAGAAGATTTTTGTAGATTTTACATTCAAGAATCTTGCTAAGCGAGTTTAGCTGCGATATCGGACGGAAGTTATCCGGGTACTTGGAGGGCCCAGATTTGCTAATAGGGACGATCACCGCTGTTTTCCAACTTTTAGGGAAATGTGAAGCGTTTATTATGTGGTTGAGAAGAACGAGAATCGGGAGCAAGTTGCCTGGGTGGAGGCCAGTCGATTTTTTATTGTTACGTGAAGTAATGACTTCGGATAGTTCTTCAAAGCTTAGGAATGTGTCGATTCCTACGGGGTGTGATGCTTTAGTGGTTAGTATACCCGACTGTCACCCGGGAGACCGGGGTTCGATTCCCCGTCGGGGAGCCTCTGGCGCAAGACTAATGACCTTGCCCAGAAAAAATAAATCATTATGGAAAATTTAACAAGCCTTAGGACTTGCTAAATAAGGTCAAGACCGGCCCCCGGTTGTAGTGCCGATGATGATGATGATATGGTACCATATCGGGCATGTATATGTGAGAGTGGGTCTGATTATCTGTTTGTAGATAAGTGATTTAACTTTGGGAGAGAGACCATTCGGCTTGTACATCACTTTTCTGCAGAGATTAGGTTGAATTGCAGCTTTGCGAATCGAGTTTTTGGTGTGGGCGGAGAAGGACAGATTGTTGGTGAAGGTTATTCCCAGGTACTTTAAGGTTTTGGAGGGTTTAATTATATTGTTATTTAACTTGATTCTGATTTTGTTATGGCAGCGTATGGTATTGTTAGTACAATTCGCATTTCTGCCTTTAAACACTATGAGTTGAGTTTTGGCTGGGTTGAGTCGGATTTTCCACTTAGTAAAATATGCTGAGAGATTCGGGAGATTGCTGTAAATACAGTTTCTTGTCTCCTTGACAAACTTGTTGCTTGAATAAATTAAAGTGTCATCGGCATAGTTCAGCATTACTGTATTAGGTGACAGTGGCTGCGGGGTGTCTGAAGTATAAAGGAGGTATAATAATCGTCCGAGAATGGAACCTTGAGGAACACCCGCGGTTATACTGTATGGTGTCGAAAGAGTTGAATTTATTTTCACCATGGACTTTCTATCACAAAGGTAGGAAGTGAGAAGTTTTATGGTCTTGGTGTTTAATCCGAACATTGAATGTAGCTTGTATAGCAGCCCTGCAATCCAAACGCAATCGAATGCTTTTGCTATGTCGAGAGAGACGCATATTGTTGGGGATTGGTTTTGGAGATTCATTGTCACATCATGTGTCAGTTTTAGCAGAGCATGACAATGTTGCAACTCCAATCGCCGTGCTTCCTCTTTATATCGAGGGAAGAGCGTGGAGGTTTTAATAAATGCGTTTAGTTTTATTTTTAGTGTTCATATTTATTTACACAACTCAAACTATAGTTAATTTATAATGCAACTCTACAATCAAAACTCTTCTTTTAAAACTCTTCTCAAAACTCTTGATTCAAAAATCTTCTACTTCAACTAACTTCCTCGACTGTATTTCTCAACTAACTGATTCACTTCAACTGCTTCAACTCAACTGACTTTACAATATAAATTTCTCTATACTTATAGAACATTGTGTTCTAATTTACTGGAAATTATAACATGAACAAAACAACTTTTGACAAGGTCTCTGTGACTTTTAACATGAATAAAATTTGGACGAAAATCAAAGTTACTATGTTTTGAATGAATAAAAAGGTGCAGGTTATTAAATGTGCTGTAACTGGCAATATTGTGAATGTTTATGAATGGTATGTATTAAGTGAGAATGTAATATATGTTAAGGGAAGTTTTTAAGGATGTGTAAGGAGATTCAGTGTTAAATTTAATATAGGGTAGTATTCTGGAATACGACAACAAGTTGAATGATGTGGACGAAAGCCAAATTGAGAATTCGGGATAAGGGACTTGTCTCTAGCAAATGAGAGAAGATTTTTGTATATCTTACATTCCAAAACCTTACTAAGCGAATTTAGCTGTGATATGGGACGGAAGTTAGCCGGGTTGTTGGAAGAACCGGATTTACTAATAGGGACTATCACCGCTGTTTTCCAACATTTTGGGAAATGTGAAGCGTTTATTATGTGGTTGAGAAGAACGAGAAGGGGGAGTAAGTTCTCCGGGTGAAGTCTTTTAAATAGAAGGTTAGGGATTCTATCCAAGCCTGTAGATTTTTTATTGTTACGCGAAGTAATTAATTCAGATAATTCTGTAAAGCTTAGGAATGCGTCGGTTCCCATGGGATGTGACGCTTTATTGGTTTCGTTGTATTCAGTAATGAATGGTGGGAAGGATGGCTCCAGTGTGCGTGAGATGAATTTATTCACGGTGTCGTGGAAATTAGTGACTGGGAGGGAATCGTTTTGTTTATGAGTTTTACAGAAGTGTTCAGCGAGACAGTTTGCTATATCAGTGTCCGATTGGGCGATGTTACTGTTAGTTGGTTGGATGAGATAGTCTATTCGAGGCTTGAATTTACGACCAGTTAGTCGATTTATATTTTTAAATATGTTATGGTTTGGTTTGATACTGTTTAGAGTAGACGTGTAGGTCTGATCGGTGAAATTTTTAAGTTGTCCATTTATCAGGGTGGTCAAAAGCTGTATCTGTTGTTTAATAAAGGGTGATTAGCTAATATGCAGTTTACGTCGGAGTTGTTTTTTTATGGGCAAAAATTTTGTGAGGAGGTTGGGTAATGGTTTTCCTAAGTGGTTATGAGGGACGGTCGTAGGGGTATGGCTGAAGAGAGCATTTCCCAGTATTTGCTCTATTTTTACAGCTGCCTGGTCAATTTCAGTAGGGAATAGGTTTGAAGATTGCGGTAAAGAATAATTTGAAAAACTGGCAGCAATATCGTTATTGACTTTTTTCCAGTTTGTTTTGGAAAAATTTGGGATAGGATTCACTGTGTAGAGTAGTTCGAGCGAAGGGATTTGAACCGTGGAGTGGACGGACCCATGATCGGATGGGAATGTAAAGGACACTGTAGGGGGAGTAGATGAATAGATATCTGTGGATTTTAGGCAGAAATCGATTGTTGATTTGGTTGTACTACAAATTCGAGTAGGTTGCAATGGACAGTCTGCGTAAACATATGGATGAAGTGGGAGGAGATCTAGGAGTTGGTAGCCGTATTTGTTGCACTTGATGTCATTAAATGATGTATGTCGAGCATTCCAGTCTCCCCCTATGATGAAAGGTGCCGGCAGAGACTGCTGGATTATTTGAGAAATGTCTGCACTAGGGAAGTTAGCTTCACGAGAAGGGTGAATGTATATAGAGGACAAAACCAGTACTTTATTACTTCTGCAGAAGAGTTTAACTGCCGTGTATTCGACATTAGTTATGTTAGTGAACCTAATTCCAGTAAATTGGAATTTTTTGTGTATTAGAATTCCAGTACCACCATGAGGGCCAGTGGTTCGCGGGTTGGACACAAATGTGTAATTAGGAATGTAAACTCGAGAGTTTGATTTAAGCCAGGTTTCTGAGAGAAGAAGAACATCTGGGGAGAACTTTTCAACAAACAAACGGAGGTGTTGTCTACGAGTGTGAGAATATGTGGATTCTGTGTTGAGGGAGACTAGGGTTAAACTATTTATTAAGGGAAAGAATGTGGGAAGTTATTAAATCTAAGATCTGACCTTTTTTTTCTATTTCCGAGCTGTGTTTCAGGATGGGTACCAGCGTATGCAGGCTTCTAATATAACCCATGATGTCCAGGTTGAGAACGTTGGAATTGGGTTGATGAGGTTTAGTCCAGTTTCGGGAATCTTTCGTAACCTCTGCATAGGATATTTCTGATCCCGCGAGATGAGATGGTTGAGATGATGAGGATTTAGTTGCTGTTGCTTTGGTTGGTGCTGGTTTATTTGTTGTCGTGTGTGCCGATCGTCTCTCGAGGATTCGTAGCTTATCATTATTTGAAAGATCTCATATTCATATTGGATTTCAGTGATGTTGTGGTGGCGGTTGTCATTTCTGTTATTGTTGCTATAGGGGTGATGATGACTGTACTGTTAACCTGGATTTCCGGTGTCTTTAAACGCCTTAAATATGATTGATAAAAGCTTTTTCTTCTACAAAACGCAAGCAAAAAGAGGGATTATGAAGTTTTTTTTTTTTTAAATATACTCTCATGAGAGGTGAACCTCCAGCGCCGACACGGTGCCCCGAGATGCCACCATATACCCGTTGCAGTTCCTTGCAGGGAACACTCGCGCGGTGGAGGAATTCTGTAACGGAACGAGCTCTGATGCAGGGATGTTCGCGCCGTCGAGAGAAGAGCCGCAATTGGATTGTCTTATGGAGCGCGTATAAACCGAATGGCAAGGAACAATACGGATAAGAAAAAGCAGTGTAGAAATTCCTGACAGAGACGATATTTTGGCTTAAGGACGATATATAATAAGTAAATAAAATACAAAATACTTAGGATAACAGCAAAACCATTTTATGTATTTTAAAGTAGAACACCTGTGTGTCGGGAGAATCAAGCTATGACGGATATTGTCGCCAAGCACAGTAAGATAACACTTAAGTATATTATTGGGTCAAAAGGGCGATTTTATTTTATAAAATGATGAATTTTATTTATGCTAATAAACGGAAAACCTAGGAAAAACCAAATATCTATAAATATTAATCATTTAAACTCAGTGGTCTTCACAAAAGCAAGGAACGACAAATAGTAGCGCTTTGCACATCGGACATCAATACTGCGATTCACTTCTGATCTTTTTTTTTAAAACAAAGTGCACACCTTCACGAAGGGTTGTTTGTTGTTGAACTATCCGCTCAAGGACAAAACATTAAATATTATGGGCGCGATTGTACTGGTTTTTGCGTTTCGATGGGATACCTAGCAGTTCTGTCCTCAGTGTACTCTTACAAAAAGTTTACTCGTGTTATTTTTCTACTATTTTTTATATATCAGAAATGAATTTAAATACATAATATCTAAAATATGTGGAAATAGCTTTTTATAATTGTTCTGTTCTTTGGCTGTTAAATATTTAGCCTTTAGCCTTTTCCTTGTTATTAGAAATGCCTTTCTATTCATCATGATCGTCGGCACTAAAACCGGGATCCAGTCTTGGCCTTATTTAGCAAGTCTCTCCACCGGTATCCGGTCCTTATCCGAGATTGTTAAATTTTCCATAATAATTCGTTTTTCCGGGCAAGGTTATTAACATTACGCCAACCTCTCTCAGGATGTCGCTGCATGCATTGGTTCACCACTTGGACGGTGCCAAAGTAGCTATCCAGTGGTGTCACGTGGAGACTGCATGTCAACTTGGATTGAACAGGGACAAGGATCGTCCTGGCCGTCACCGGCGTAACATTAGAGTGTAACCCCTAATGATAACATTTAATATTTAGTTATCACAATTGGTTTAATTAAGTTATATATATATTCTTTTATTATTAAAATGTATGCTTATTCGGCTATGTGCCTGCTCGAGCGCCAAAATGTAACATTAGAGTTTGACCTCTGATGTAGACATTTAATATTCATTTATCAGACAGCTTATTGGCCAAGATGTTACACTAGTTATTAGTATTTTATTATTATTACAATGTAATACCTGAGCGTAACCCCAGATATGAACATTTATTATTTAATTATTAAAATGTAACACCTGAGCGTAACCCCAGATGTTATCATTTATTATTTAATTATTAAAATGTAACTTTAAGTTTTAAGCAGATTTTTGTTACTTACGGCGTTTGTGTTGGAACTCTTCCCTTGATGGATGGAAACTCTTTCACTTTATGTTGATACTATTCTTTTATTGACACTTTTATTTTACTTTTAAGTGCACTTATTCAATATTTGACTTTAAATGGGAATGTCTATCCCTTAATTTTATTTCACAATTTCTTAAAAAAGGAAAAACAAGAGGGTCCGTTGTGCAGTTCCGATGGCAGCAACCCTCTTGATTCTTTATTACTTTACACTGCGACTTGCAACTCATTTGCAACCACTTTATATACCATTTTAATTTGCTAAATGTGCAGATGATACATTTTCTCATCCAGAATGTGTAACCTAATCCAAGGTTTTTCGCCTGTCATAATCCAATCGTTTAATTGTTCTGCAAAAACTGCAGCGACAGAGAATTAAACAATTCCATTATCGTTTTCCTTGCTAAAAGTGTAACGGTAATGACTTGCACAATTATTTAATTGCTTTCAATTCGGCGAACCAATGATAGGCCATTGCCCGCATGTGCCAATCGTATCATACGATTTATTTGCGCCTCACTGCTGTGTGCGCTACTTCGCCGAACTCAGCAGTTTTCTGACGCTCGACTACTTCGTATTCGCTGGCCTTTGATGATGCCGCTGGCGCTCGCATATCATGTATCACACCTATTAGCATATGTGCTTGTGACATGAGACCGTGTAGGTCTGTGGGCAAGTGCTTGTTTGATTTTCGTAATGCGAAGCAGAATGCAAGGCCAAGTGCACGACGGATATATGCTTTGGCATGGATGGATAATTATCGCAAGATATGCTATATGAATTAATTGTTCGTATTCGCGAGTATTGCATTGTATGCAGAATACTTTGATTAATGTTTACTTAGATGGAATCATATGAATTGATGATCGGATTTCTATGAAGATTTATTATTTGAGGATGGTTGTTTATAAAGATAGGTTTGGATCATAAGATGAATGGAATCTTTATTGTTTGAGAGGGGGTGTAAAGCGAGGTGTAACACCGGGTTGAAAGCACAGGCTTTACCATGTATGTTCGCTCCCATCTCCCTCTGAGCATTGTCACCGACTCGGAAACTTAACACGAAAACTTGTAATTGCCTGAACGGTATGGAACGTCTTTATGGTTCGGTACCGTGCTTCTAATAAATGAGGAACAGTAGCGACCGGTGACCTGTCAGATCCTCGTTTTGTAGATGTGTCTTATATGGTCCCACTGGGATGCTCTGCTGGTGGATTTTTTGTTGCGTACGACGTCACATTTGTGGAGATGTACAGATCTCAGACGCGTATCTTTAATCCTTCCAGATATCCTAAAGGAGGCGCCGTCCGTGGGCAGGTGAGTTGCAGGATAATATTAACCACTATGGACGCATGTGTCTTCATCACACATGAAGAGAGTTTATCAAACACTATCGATGGCACCGAGAACGAGCAAATCACAATTCATTACAATATTTCGAACAAATCATCGCAGCGACAAGAGAATTTTGAAATCTCGCTGTAGTAAACTATTTATGGTCTCAACTTTCGGAGCTGTTCTGTAAATTATGAGATCGTCTGCGTGCGCAATAGCATGCAGAAGTACGTCTAATAAGTCGCTAATATAAATGTTAAAAAGAATCGGAGAAAGTATCGCTTCGTTTTGAAAGAGATTCTTGATATTGTACGTTTTATTCGGGGTCACATTACCACTTTTGACCACGAACCTGCTGTCCTTCAACATATCGTAAAGTACATATAGTAAAGGCTTATATCTGCCTTGTAATATAACCCTTCAATCCAGACGGTATTAAAAACTTTTTCCAAGTCGATCAGACAAGCACATATTGATTCTTACATTTATTCCACTGTATATCGGAGACCAGTCTAGCTGCGGCATAAGCTTTGTTTACACTCTTTTCGAACATTTTACTGATGCTTGGAAGTAAACTTATCGAACGCATGTTCATTGGGTTTGTACAGATTTTGCTTATGATAGCCGTTTTCCAACACGTGAGAAAGTATATCTTATTCAACGCCCTGTTAAACAGGACCGTGTATATATCTATTGCCATTGGGCGGGAGGTTCTTGGGTACGATGCTAGGTGCTCCATCTATTCTCACTGACTTTTTGCTTCTCAATAATGTCAATTGACAGATTGTCGTCACTGAATTCAGTAAAACCGGGATTCTCTGATTGCCAAAGTGAAATTTCATTTCGGAGGTGCAGGTGATTCAGTAGAACTCTGTACTCCAAGTCGTGATTTTGGTATATGCTTTCATTTACCTTGTACATTTTCTGAAAGACAGCTCCCGCAGCGTCACCTTTTCCAAAGGATCGTCGTTCACAAAGAGATCATTATTGAGGATAGCGTTCTCTGTATCGATGCCGATGTTGATTAGCAGCTGTTTGTTTAAATCGGTACGTGGAATTTGGAGAGATAGAATCACGTTTTGATTATTTCTCCTGAATATCTTATTTATTTGTGGGAACATATTCGGGTTGTAGATTTTAAAGCTCGGATTCTGTTGTTCCAATACAATTTATTGCTAATCTATATTTAGCTTTAAGTAATTGTTGGAGGTTTTTTAATCGGGATTTCAGTGATAATATCTCCTGGTCTTGTCTGTCTGTATACTGTCTGTGTAATTGTTTTAGTTTTGAAAGCAGTCTGTCTTTTTCCTGTGAAGTGTTGTGTTTGTATACAAGTTTATGTTATCTGTAACTGTTGATTTGTCCATTGTTCGTTTGATAGTTTCTTCCATTTGTTGAATGTATTCGTTGATTTCGTTATTTGTCAGGTTTCTGTTTGTTGGCAGGATATGTCATTCTAACGAAGTTCTCTTGTTAATGATCTGGTGAACCGTGGCCACCGCATTGCCCCGTAGTTGTAGGGTTGTGGGATCATGAATTCCTCGTGACCTCCCAGTTCGCTCGGAAGCGTTATTACTGCCGCGAATGAACACTGGTCACTGTCGTATTCAATTGTCCGTAAACAGTTTCTGTTTCGTCTATTGGTGTTAAGTAGTCTCAACCTTGAGTCAATAAGCAATGTATCTAAGTACGATCTACCTCTAGGGAACGATGAGTATTCCGTAGCTAGTAGGTCAGTTCTATATTCTACATGATACAGATCTAACCAACTAGCTAATTGATTACCTCTGTTATTAGATATATAATTTACCCAATTTTTATCCTTGGCGTTCATATCTCCACCTAGGATAAAACATTTTTTTCCAGGTGCAATTGTAAGCATCGAAAGAGAGTCTCGAGCTCTGCCATAAAGAGGTTATGTTGGTGGTCCTCAGGTGCATAGACCGCAATCACATGCAAACCCTTGCCTTGCTGTAGGGGTATGCGTACGATGCAGGCTTCCAGCACCCAGTTTAATGCATGGTGACATTATACAGCACCATGACAGAGCTGGAATTGTCGTTGGTTGTAGTTGGTTATACAAGAATACTGGTACGAGGGTTGCCTCTTATGTTTCGGAATTTGGCAACCCTAGTGTTGCAATCCGGCAATTGACAGCTCTGTCGTAAAGTTGGACATTTTTGAGGTTATACGCACTCAGAACGTTTTGACATACGAGCGCTATTTGTGTTGTTTACAGTAACTTAAAAGATTCATCTCGGCCCAAAAATGGAATTAAATCGTCAACATTTTTGTGCGATTATTTTTTACAACTTTCGGCGTGGATTAACTCAGCAACAGTGCATGGATGAACTTAATTCAATTTTTGGCGATGAAGCTCCATCAAGGACCAGTGTTTATCGATGGTATGGTGAATTCAATCGTGGTCGTAGTTCACTCCAAGATGAATTTCGTGAAGGTCGTCCAAAATCAGTTGTTGTTCCGAAAACCATTGATGCTGTGTGCGAACTGATATTGGAAGATCGTCATGTGACCTATCGTGAGATTGAGACAACCTTAGGCGTTAGTGGGACCAGCATACATTCAATATTGCATAAACATTTGACTGTCAAAAAAATTTGTTCGCGTTGGATCCCACACAATTTGTCAATCGCCCAAAAAAAGGCTCGTGTCAATTGGTTGAAAGAAATGCGCAAAAAATACGGTCGCGGTGCTTCGAAACACGTCTATGACATCGTGACAGGTGATGAATCGTGGATTTATGCGTATGAACCCGAAAGTAAACAGCAGTCGACTGTCTGGGTGTTTCAAGATGAGCCAAATCCAACAAAAGTTGTTCGCGCACGAAGCACTTCCAAGCAAATGGTCGCCTGTTTTTTCGGAAAAACTGGACATGTCGCAACCGTACCACTAGAACAACGCAGAACAGTCAATTCTGTGTTGTACACAACCATTTGTTTGGCAGTTGTCTTCCAAGAAATCAGGAAAACCAACCGCCGAAGACGGATCACTCTTCACCACGACAATGCGAGCTCTCACACATCGGCTGCGACAACTGCATTTTTGAGCACCCAAAACATCGATTTGATGGGTCATCCGCCGTATAGTCCTGACTTGGCACCGAATGACTTCTTTTTATTCCCGTACGTAAAAAACAAACTGAGAGGTCAACGTTTTTCGACACATGAAGAAGCGGTTGCTGCATTCAGAATGCATGTGTTGGAGATACCTCAATCAGAGTGGCAAAAGTGCTTCGACAATTGGTTCAAACGCATGCAAAAGTGTATAGATCTTAATGGGGAATATTTTGAAAAACAATAAAGTGATTTTCGATGATCAATATTTGTTTTTGTTCTCTAATCCCGAAATATAAAAGGTAACCCTCGTAAGCGTTTAGTGGCATATCTACTCGTCAACACTTTCAAGGTCGGCCCATAATTAGCCCTTTTGAATGGCAGAATCACCGTTCTACTAGCTTTCAGGTAGTGTGTCCCCTCTGAATCAGATATTTTCCTCTCGTGAATGAGTTCGATAAACACCTCGCTGAACTGTCCCCAAGCAGTCTTTTGGTCGGAAGTCTTCCGCCGAACACTGTCTACAAATCAAACACGGAGCGAATACAGAACACATAAAACACTGAGCTTAGTTTGTTTAGCTTTGCTTTTGTTCTTTATTAATTCTTTCTCCTCCTTTCCACTTAATCGTCTAGGACACAATTTTAATAAATTTTTTTGTTTGGTATATTGAAAAAAAAAAACAAACTTCCACCACACCTTGAATCGTTATAATTTTTGAAAATATCCTTATTATTCCTGGCTACCGCGTATAGCCTTTCACTTAGTGTTTTCAGCACAACAATCGACAATATAAAAACTGCACATGTTAGGATACCACGAAAGTGTCACGACGAGGATAACCGTATCATCATCATCATCGGCACTACAACCGGGGACCGGTCTTGGCCTTATTTAGCAAGTCCTGGGGCTTGTTAAATTTTCCATAATGATTTGTTTTTTTCCGGGCAAGGTCATTAGTCTTACGACAGAGGCTCCCCGACGGGGAATCGAACCCCGGTCTCCCGAGTGATAGGCGGGTATACTAACCACTATACTATCGAGGAGCCTGACTACTTTATATATGCTGTGATAATTCGTTTAAGGCCCTCACGCAAGGATATTATTAATAAATTAGCAAATAAATAAATAAATATATGAATAATCCATGTTTAGGCTGATATTCCTGTATCACGAACGACTGCACTTGAAAACACAGATTTTCTATTGGATTGCTTTTAGCTGTCCGGTGGGAAACTACCTTATATTGCTAAATATCCCATGAAATAGTTAGGAAACATCCTTAATTATTATTCGGAATTTGCTTAAATGTTTTTGACTGCAAAGTTTTTATAAGGCGCTGCACTTTCATATTTGGTCCTATAATCGGTAGCAACTCCAGGCATTTTCGTTGGTCTTGTCATTCAGTGAACAAACGTGTAATAGTAAAAATATTAAAACACAAAGGGTTTTTTCAATAGCTCTTCACCTCTGGTACACAACGCTCGGCCAACTACTCATTGCGTCCGTTCCTACAACACCCGTTGACGACAATTTAAATTAGCTCTTAGGAAAGGAGAGGGAAAGATGGCGCGACCGAGTCCAGTAAATAGTAATAATTTTAGTTCTCGGCTCCCCGTTTAAATTAAACGACACCTCCGATCTTCTTCTGTTGCGATGGTTGATCTCCACCCAACAGACATCAAAACATTACTTCTTATATCGGTGGTTGAACTGCGATCCTTGTTGTGGCCAGTTTTTTTTTCCTTTCAAAAAACCGTCAACATGTGGCATTGCTCATTCATTTACAGTTTACCCAACACAAGATCCATTTTTTTGGGATATGTTTTGTTAGCCAATAGACACGATGTGTGATCCACGGGTTTATTTATTTCTGAAGATAATGAGATGTTCCTTTTGGGATTAGTGTTTGTCAGTGGTCAAGTGTGTCAGTGATGTTTTCGTATATGATAATAACATTGTTGACACAAGCGTTTTTATTCATGGACAGTACCATCGTTCCGTGCAGGATATCTTTTGTGTGAACACGGTTTAAGCATCAATACCACTATAGGTTTTTTCCTGTGGACATGAATCTGCATACTATGGCTTTAATGTTTTCGAATAATATTTGATGTAATGGATCTTCCAATAGGGACTTGACAAGTTTTTTTCGGTAGTAAATTTATGATGTTGAGTTTACTGAATAAATTGAGAGTGACAGTTCGATGATTAGTGAAAGGCTGCGTACACAAATTCAATTCAAAGTTGTCAAGTCCCTATTGGAAAACCCGGTATTAATTAATTTAAAAATAACAGAAATAAGGAAATTCACCTTAAGCATGATGGACTAAGGAAAGCGAAAATATGAAACATATAGCGATTGAATTTAACTTGCCAAAGGAAACAATCGAATCCAGTATCGTGGACGGCAAACGACTGATAATCATTTAAGGATGCTCCATCAAACTTCCCTCCTATCCCCTTGCAGCATTTCTTTTAATATGTTCATCGGATTCAAATCAATTTGCTGTGGGCTTTAATCTGCGTCCTTATAAATGACTTTGCCATTGGGAAATTCGGCCCATAAATCAAAAATAAAAGTGAATAAAAACAAAAAGCGCTCTATGCAAACGATTTAGGAAATATAAAATAATGATATCCAAGATTTAAATTAATCGATAAGAAATGACAACAGTGATTAACATAACATTTGATAATCAAGAAGGTTGATGGGATAAGGCCAAGACCGGTTCCCGGTTGTAGTGCTGATGATGATGATGATGGGATGGAAAATTAAGAGACATTACATTGTACAATAAAAAATATATATATTGTACAATAAAATAATAAAACCAAGAAAGCAACAGAGGAAAGTGAAGCAAAGAAATGAAAGCAAGTGATTAAACAAAAGGAAAAACATAAGAACAATATGGATAGTAAGGTGGGCCGGAAACAGACAAAAAGTAAAAATAAATTAAATCTAATAAATAAATATAGTATAACAAATAAAAGTAAAACATAACATTTCATTACGCTTTGCCATTTAAAAGTACGAGGGCAGGTCAATAAGTCCTTAGAAAATGAGGACGATTTTCTTTTATTTTCTCATTTACTTGATCTAATAATGGCGTATAATACAGTTCAGTTATCATCTGTCCCTTTTCCCAATAGTCAATGCAAATAATACCACGTGCATCCCAAAACACAGTAGCCATAACCTTTCCAGCTGATTTCACCGTCTTTGCTTCTTTGGAGCCGGTTCGCCTTTAACAATTCACTGTTTTGACCGTTCTTTCATGTCAGGAGTGTAGTGGTGTATCCATGTTTCATCTACAGTTACCAGTCTGCGCAGAAACTAATCTGAGTTGCAACGCATGCGCCCCAAAAGATCTCAGCTGAGAGCAAAATGCGGCACCGATCTCACAGACGTTTTTCTCATACCCAATTTATCATGCAAAATTGAAGTATGAAACAAATTGTAAATTGACAGATACCTGGTGAGGAACGATGCTTACTAAAAGCAGACCATTAGCGATGCTATGAGCGCCACATAGACGTTTCTAAGGAATTATTGACCTATCCTCGTATCGCAAAGTCCTTCGACATAAATTGTTCTTTATACCCACAGGATGCAATGAAAAGAACTTTGAATCAAAATAAATTTCTGGCCTAATAAACCCATTTAGTATTCTAATATAAATTTCATAACTGTCTTATATTTGCTTCGGTTAGGAAGGGAATAACAAAGAGCATCTATGTACTCCGATACTAAGAAACAATTTTATGACCGACAAAGAAGCACCCCAAAAGAGGGATGATTTGTTTATGTAAAAAATGCCGACAAATGTATAAACCTACCAATATCAATATGTTTAATAGCCATAACTAACCTATTTGCGTCACACATCTTCGAGAAAAAATACCCGACAAAGTGCTTTTCTTAATTTATACATATCGGTCAAAAACAACCCAAAAATATGAACACAGTAAATTTGTGTATTAGACGCAGAAACACAAAGGCCCAATTCCCACGGCCATCTGCCACTATTCTTAGAACAGAAGCCCATTTTTAAAAATTTATATTTTGTGCCCTGTATCCTGGTGTCTCTTTTTTGCCGTAACATCTAAAACTCACCAGGCTTTGGTCGCAGCACTTAGGACGATAACCATCTGCTAACATGAATATGAGTTTAAGATCCTTACTCTAAATATTCAAATCAACTTCAACGGAACCCTCATTTTGGACGCCAATTTTATAGCATATGGTTTTTATCCAATGGCGTCGTAAGCTCCCGCATACCTCAAGATTCCTATTCGTAACGACTACCACTAGAAAACCAATCCAAATTCAAATTCAAAAGTTGACAAAAAAAAGCACGAAAATCTCGTAAAATTGTAAAACTGATAAAACATCTCCACACAACTTTTGAATCTTCCGATCAGTCATAAAAAATAAAGAACAGAATTAATTCTCTCCTAGATTCGGAGGTGATCCATTGGTATTAGTGTGCATGGGGATATGCACGCCGCACATCTTATACGAAATGGAAAGAGAGGTAAAAAATTGTGTCACTATCGGCGAAGATCAAAGCGCCCAAAAGTATCTGAAACCAAAAAGATCAAAAGAAGCGACGGCGCGAACACTTCGCAAAGCTGATTCGGCAGAACTAGTCAACAGATCGGGAGGGCGAAGGAGAGCATCACCCGGCCATTACCATCGCGATGAACAGACGGTACCAATTTGATGGCTTAAGAGGGTTTCTTCTCTCTGGTTTCATCGGTGTATTTTTTCTCCGTAGGTTTTAGTGTTTTTCATGCCATCATCTTTACTAAAAAGAAGTGTGTGTGTTTTTTTACTAATTTTTCTGGTTTTGAAATCTAATCATCCCGGCCGCAATTTCTACACGCATATCAATGACATTGCGCTCCTGTACTTGAATCCAAAGATCCTTTGCATGTTCCAGTTCGGTGTGGTTTATTGATTTAAGGTTACCCACGAATCCAAGACGAATACGTCGATTTGGTACGCTTTCAGGGGCCGCAACCATTAAAAGGGATACGCCGACAAAGTACCACGAAAATTGGTGTGTAATTTCCTTACGACCACCTGCTTTTATAAGAAATGATTAGTTCCTACTTTGGCAAGCATAAAGAAGAGAATACGATGGCGACAGAAGGAGGATCTTTTGTACTCGTATGTTATCTCATCCTTTTACCCTTCTCCTCAATCTACAGGGTAACAAAAAAATCGACATCCTTTAGATCATTCCGACAAAGTGGCAAATCAATTGGAGGCGCTTCCCTCATTTTCAATGATTTTTTGTTTGCAGATGGATAATGAATTGGATGCACACATACATAGACTACCGCATAATCGCCGTGAATCATCCTCCTACTTGACCTGGGAATTTATTGGAAATCCATTCCTTATCGCATCTAAATACATCATAAGCCAGTGCCAATACCAAATCGGGGTAAATTAGTAAATTAGATGTGGCGGTCGAATTTGCGTGATTCAAAGTCACGGCAGGACATCGAGAGTTGTTTGATATCGGCGGAATAATGCACTGATATTTTTGGTCATAAATCCGACCCCTGTTGTCTGAAAAACGAGTCTTTCGAACCACAGACAACGGATATTGTGGGTTTGCTTTTGATCAATATTTACCCCGTACTAACAACGTCTGTGGTGGCGATCAAATGGAATTCTTTAAATTGGCTAATTGATTTCAACCTGTGGGAGATCGGTTTCCAAAGATTCGATTTACTCATCGACCACGATGACATGCAATTTTTTGGAAACTAAGGTATGCAGGTTAAATCTCTCGTGGTTGAGTCGGATTCATAGGATGACTATTCTGGGTGGTCAACAAAACTGATGAAATTGAATATTTTATTTTTAGAAAAGTCACAAAATGGTCGCGCTAAATGACTTGAAATCATGAGGGTATTAATATCCAATGTGCGAATTGCAAGATTAAATCCAGTATTCTATTTTCGTAATTCCTTTGCACTGAATGATATATTTCTTTATAATAATACCCGTATAAACAAATCACGACTTTATCGATTATAAATGAAATAGTGATAATGAGGTAATCTTCTTAAATTCTACGTAAACTTAGAGATATACCTACCCCAGCACCGGATGAAAAACGCCGCTAATACGTCAACACAGCACTCTAAGGCAATAGGAGGCAGTGCTGGATTTGCGGAAGAAATACCAATCCCTTGGTCTAGCGTCATTCTTCTTATCGTACGTCTGTTGCTTTGTTCAGCTTCACCAGCGCCAAGTAACTTCTTTCTCTTAAGTGAAGTTGTTATCTCGCGGATTATTAACATTTTTGATAGATACATTTTGGATTCCGTAGAGGATCCCCTATATGGGCTTAACAACTATATCGTGCCTTCGCGGACCTCAGCATTTAAGAATCAGCTACAAAATATCAATAGTAATCTTATTAAAGCGTGCATTGCCCTCTTCAATGTATGCCCCTGTGGCGGTGTCGCCAAACCCCACGGTACACTTACCTAAAAAACCTCCATTACCTCATCCCAAGACGCGTAAGTTTTCGCCAATGCAATCGCATTAGGCCCCTGAAAATGCTTCACGCATTAAAGAGATCAAATTTATGATCTTCAAGTCCCTGTAAAGAAAACTTACCTTTCATGCATTCTCTTTGCATACCAATTCTCTGTAAGATTTCTTTATTAGCTTATCAGGAATTCCAAACCAATTTCGCCATCTACGTTGCCAGACAAATTCCCCAAGCCGAAGTCCTGTATACAAATGATTCGGTTTACATACAATGTAACCTTCATGACAGAGATCATGAATATTGCGCCGTATATTTTCCCAGCCTCGATGTGTGTACAAAAACTACCTACACACACATCGGCTGACGACCCCTTGTTGCCAGCGATAAACTGTCCAACGCAGATGCAAGTAATTAGCACCATCTGTGTTGAGACTAATGCCTTACCAATGCACTAAGTGCAAACAAAAGAACGCTGTCTACCAGCAGGCATTCTGGCGATACACAAACAACCCAATCGCCAAGTATCCCAGATGCATCTACCATTTAATGAGTTGCAACTTGATTACTCAGCTGAACTCACAGGTCATAATTCTCTTTTATCCTACATAGTTCTGGATCCGTTTCCCAGTAACCTTCTCACATAAACAAAGATCTCTACGATCCTTTTCCCTTTCTTTGTGTTTCAGTTTCTTCATCATGGCTTTGATCTATGAAAAGAACCGACGAACACACACACACTTGTGTATCGTGAAGATCTCCTCTATGAGATCGGTTTGTTTACTCCAAAGAGAAACTTTACGTCTCTCTTGGAATAGGAAAACGCACCCCTTAATTAAGACAACCAGTTTCACTAACCGAATTCCCTTGTCAGCGAATTAATATCGCTCAGTCCATTTCCATCATTCGATGGAAAAACAAAAGAACGGTGCGCACGGGGAAGCGATAATCAATTGTAGTCGAGCGTGTTTGTGAGTTCCGATGTAATCGTTTGAGTTGTTGTCTCCGCGAGTACTTTCTGTGTACATTCCGTAATGGCGGCGTCGTTTACTTGGACTGCCGGCCAATTGTAACATTTAACAATATTTTTTTGAGTTTTTTTTTTTGTCCAAATTTGTTGAAACCTGTTAAGTGTAATAACCCAAACCATTACCTAAAAATCTGGGGCAAGACTAATGACCTTGCCCGAAAAAAAGAACAAATCATTATGGAAAATTTAACAAGCCTCGCACTTCGTCCAGTCGCAAAGTTACTCGGAAAGTCCATATGAACAAAGTTTACTCAGCAACGCCCCGTGCCAGACGCGGTCAATAAGCTTGGAGATATCGTGGTAAGTCTTGAGTGCACAGATCACGTCTTCGGGGTCTGATAACCTGCGTTTTGGTCGGTGTGAGTGTGTGTATTTGTGCTGTCTTGTACTGTGCGTGTGTGTTTGTAGTGTGTCAGAAGTATACCCTATGGGATAGGTCCAGGGAATGTTGTTGGGAAGGGTGCTTTCTTCAGTTTTTTACTGAAGAAGAAATTGTGTTGGTTGAATTCGAAGAGGTCGAAAGAAAGACTTGTGGGTAACATGTTAGATGAAATTCATTTTTGGGATATAAATCACCCCAAGATAGGTTTATCATCCGGTCCTGTGGTGAATATCGAGAAGTAGGTTGGGAGTGTTTACATATCAGAATTATAGCTACTGCTTTGGATGGATTAAGTCGAATTTTCCATCGACTGTAATACTGATACAGTTCGTCCAGGTGACGGTTTAGTCTATTTGTCGCGAGATTAGGGCTTTTGGATGACGTGTACACTAGGACGTCATTCGCATAGCATATCTGATATATTCTCCCTTGTCCACAGGGCGAGGAATATCCGAGGTGTAGATATTAAGTAGGATGGGACCTAGAATAACTCAACTGCTCCGCCGATGTGCCCGCCTTATATAGATCCATAGCCGTCGTCTTGGTTCGACCGTTTCCTGGGTGCCGATTTCTTTGTTGGCTTCTTGGAATCAGCGCGCTGCTGCTGCTGCGCTTGCCTTGCCTTTCCTGGAAATTCATGCCGACGTGATGCATCGCCAACACATTGCATTTGTGATTGCTCTAAAAATCGTAATTAATTTTTAATTTAATTTTTATTTTATTGTAAAGGTTTTGAGTAAGCTAAGTTATGGTGTTAACAATATATATATTAACTCAAACTTACAAATAAAAGGCGTTTTCATTTAGAGAACAAGTGCTTGAATGTGGTGTCGCTACACAGCGAAGAGTTACTTATTCGGTACGACGCTCGTCGCAATTTTAGACTCACGGAACACTTAGATACGATCACATTTAACGCAGGGAAAAACTGAAAAAAGAATGTTCGGCCAACCTGTTTTTTTTTTTTACTTAAATATAACTTACATAATTTTTTTTTATATTTTTTTAATTGCTTAAAAACCTTCACTCAATCTAAATCTTATTCCACCCTAATCCTATAAAAGCTAAATCGGTGTAATCTGGTTGATATAGGAGTTACTTTACCGATTTGGGTGGACAGGTCTTTATTTGACATTCAACCACCAAAACTGTTGGAGCTGTTAAGTATTGTCATCCCGGTATCTATGGGAAATAGCTCTATTGAACGGCAAAAGCTCCTCTTCGGCGCGAGCGACTTCACGATCTTAGCACAATTTAACCACACTCTTGGTTTCCAGTTTGTGTTCGTGCGATCCCACCAACCAACCAACGTTCGCAAGTTTTTCTTTTTTTTTTTCTCGCTCATGGCTTTATACAACGGGTTTCTAAATAGAATGGCTTCACATTTCTGGAAGTTGATCTTAATTTTCCAATCGTCGCAATATCGCTACACTTTATTGAAGTCACGCTGCAGTAAACTCTTCATGATATCAATTTGCCTGGCTCCCCAAGCTACACGCTCTACAATTACGAGTACATTCATGTCCAAAGCAAACGCCATACATGGCATAAGAAATACCTTGGCAAATGCTGGCGCCTGCAAAAATGCAACGCCTGAAAAACGGACAACGACAATTGCCATTCACTAGGAGGGAATTCCCATAAAAATACTTACCCCTACGAAAGAAAGGCATATCGATATTAATGAAACGCCACCCGGCAATTCGAAAGTGACGAAACGAATGATTGAACCAAGGACACTGCACTTTAAGTGGAGCAATTAAGTGGTGATATCAATTAGGCAAAGCTTACTCGTGCCAGGCAATTGGACTCAATATGGGTCAAAGCCAACTGAGCGGAACTGTGGCAGGGTAAATGACTTGCGCTTGGGGTCAGAAGGATTAGTAGCATCGTTTGCGATTTTGTCCCAAAAATTTGGGTACAAAAGGATTGGTTGCAAAGGGAAGTAGGCAGAGTAAATCGATCAGAGTAAAATGTCGCAGCCTTGCATTGGAACAACGGGCCTTTTACACTGAATAAATAAAGTTGAGTTAACTTAAACCAGCAAAGGAGAAGTTACAAGACCTGATTTAAGAAGTAACCTAATAAAACCTATTATTAATTAATTAACAATATTAAAAAGATCGCTCCCTTGCATAAGTACAGCGGGCCATTTTACTAAATAAATAAATATAAGATTAAAATAGATAGAGATATTAAGGTTAAAACCGTATTTTCCTTTATAACTCTCCACTCAGCAACTCTTTCCTTACAAGATTAAGGAAGCACGGTTGCGAGGGGTAACATTTAGCGTGAATTCTCGCAATTTAGAACAACCTCGCTATTAGCGGAGTGTCCTTCATTCCGACATACTGTACACTTTAAAAGAACATTCGCTGTCAAAATCGAAAAAAATTGTGTTTGAAAACATCACAGAAATACTCTCCTAAAGCCGTTTTGAGAAATTCGGTATAGAAAAAATTGTATACACATTTGTAGCGGTGTTCAACGTGTGAATAGAAACCTATATTGGAACCAACAGAAGGAGCACCGACAGGTCTAAAGAAGCCCGAATAGAGAAAAAGATGGCCTTGGAGAGCAGGATTCAACTTCTAGCAGAAGGCGAAGATCTAAGGTGTCACCAGAAATGGCAATGGTAATAAATCGAAGTAATTCATTTGTGTGTATATATTATCGAACAACAATTTTAAACGCTTTATCTCGAAACAACATTTTTTGAACTCGTCACACACATTTCTCAAGCTCTAAACACCCGATTTGAAAAAGTCGAAAAGATTTTGATTCTTTGTACAAAATATTAGGGAATATACCTCTAAAAACGTATATATATATATATATATATATATATATATATATATATATATATATATATTTACAAATCAACCCTTTTACAGGGCTTCACCTAAACAAATTCGGTTTTTCAAAATTTTTAGAAAATTTTGAATAAAGTAACAAAAAAATTGTTTTTATAATTTTTTAGGTATATATTCTAACGAAATTTCTAAGGAAAAGAATCCATGCCGAATTCCAACTTGATTTTTTTATGAAGCTCAAAAACCGTCTGGCCGTTTAAAATGGTATTTTTGCGATTCGCAAAAGTTATGAAAAAATGTTTTTATGTTCTTCAACACTATAATAGTCAAAAGAAAGTTTTTCAATAAATAACATAGTTTTTTTTTTTTTTAAAGCGAATGTCCCCTTCAATGGGTTTTCTCTTACACCCTTTTCCCAAAGGCGCTCCTCTGCATTGTGATCCTTCACGCACTGATGCTGTGTTTCACAGTTCGCGGCTGAATGCTCAAACCTATGACAGCGGATGCGTTGAAGGATGTTTCTGCCTTTTTTTAGTTTGTCCCATGGATTATTAGTACCAGAAAGATGGGTAGTTTCCGGCTCTCCCTTTTGGACCTGACTGTGGGGAAGGGTTTGACCACACTAAATTCAAGGTCATCGTATTCTAGCTCTCGCAGCATTTTCAAAAGAGTCGCTTGTTCAGTTTCAGGGTCGTCACCATTTAATCACCATCATTATCGGCACTACAACCGGGAACCGGTCTTGGCCTTATTTAGCAAGTCCTGAGGCTTGTTAAATTTTCCATAATGATTTGTTTTTTTCCGGGCATGGTCATTAGCCTTGCGCCACGTCACCTTTTAATAGAACTGTAATATTTTAATTTTTTTTTTTTTTTTATATTTCTGTATTTATTGACCATAAATGATTTGTTACAATAAGTAATACAGATAACTTATAATTAGCTTAGCTTTAATCGTTTACACATACTTGCTAGTACATTTTTCAAACATTATTATAAAATTACATATTTCATGGGTGGACAAGATAGGAGTAGGTGGGGCTTCCTGGAAAAGGTCAGAAAACCAGGATATAATTATTTACTTAACCTATAACTAATTTGCTTAACTTAATTTAACTTAGCTTAGCCTAGCTTATCTAATTATTAAATCTATTATTATTACAATAAGTTAGAGTAGATTGGGGCGGGAGGTATAGTGGTCGATGGGTAGGATTTGGGTTAGGGCGGGTACTATCAGTCGGGGATATGGGTTGGGGGAACACTTTCCGATTGGTCGTTGAAACGCAAGATATTAGAGAAGGGTTGTATATTACAATATTTAAACTGGTGAGGTGAGAGTTCAGTATTGTGGTATACAATCTCATTGGAGTCGTTGATCAACCTGTCAAAGGTGAAGAGGGTTCTGGTGTGGAGACAGTTCGGGTAGGCAGTTCGGTTATCTCACGGAGTCGATGTGAGCGCATTTATTATCGGATTGGGATTATTGGGAAGATTTTCGATAAATTTGATGGACAGCTCGAGGAAGCGTCGATCTATACGTTCAATATTAGCGGTATAGTAGAGCGAACTACTGTTGTAATATTTATGGGAGTTAGGATGTCGGTTGAGGCCAGTGATAAGTCTGAAGCATTTCCTTTCGAAAACGCGTAGCTTCTCCATTTGGGCGGGTGTGATATGGTACCATATCGGGCATGCATATGTGAGAGTGGGTCTGATTATTTGTTTGTAGATAAGTGATTTGACTTTGGGAGACAGACCATTCGGTTTGTACATGACTTTTCTGCAGAGGTTCAGTTGGGTTGTGGCTTTACGAATCGTATTTTTAGTGTGGGAATGACAGATTGTTGGTAAAGGTTATACCTAGATACTTTAAGGTTTTGGAGGGTTTAATTATATTGTTATTTATTTTAATTCTGATTTTATTATGGCAACGAATAGTGTTGTAAGTACAACTCGCGTTTCTGCCTTTAAAAACAATGAGCTGAATTTTGGTTGGATTTAGTTGATTTCTCCACTTGGTAAAGTAGGCTGACAGGATTGGGAGATATCTGTTAATACAGTTTCTTGCCTCCTTGACAAGCTTGTTGCTTGAATAAATTAAGGTGTCGTCGGCATAGTTGAGCATTGTTGTATTGGGTAACAGTGGCTGCGGTGCGTCTGATGTATAAAGAAGGTATGGTAGTGGGCCGAGGATGGATCCTTGAGGAACTCCTGCGGTTATGCTATAAGGTCTCGAGAGAGTTGAGTTTATTTTCACCATGAACTTTCTATCAGAGAGGTAGGAAGCGAGAAGTTTTGTGGAGTGGATGTTTAATCCATACATTGAATGAAGTTTGTATAACAGTCCTGCGATCCAGACACAGTCGAATGCTTTAGCTATGTCTAGGGAGACACATACCGTTGGGGATTGATTTTGGAGGTGGGTCGTCACATCATGTGTCAGTTTTAAGAGAGCATGACAAGTGGAGTGTTGTGAGCGGAAGTAATATTTTAAGTTCTTTCGGCTTCTAAGAAAAAAATTCCAAGGTGGCTCTTTTTAAAATATTTTTAATTTTAACATGGTCACCAACGATATAAGTTTGATGGCATCCCTATTGCCTGCCAGTCATTTAATCACGAAGTTATTAATCGATGTCTACCGTGTTGATTGGCAGCATTTTATTTATTTATGTTTTTGCTGGTTTGCTGCTGTTGTGATTTTGGTTGATGTGCAGCCTTTTCTTGATCTGAACTTTGTTTTGGGTTTGAGTTTTGTTGCTGATGTTGGCATCATTTTGGCTTCGGCTTTTCTTGTTTTTTATTGTTCCAGCGCTTCAATTTCCACTTCGTCCTGTCGGGCCTTTGCTCTACCTTGTTTTGCTTCTAGCTCATTTATTTCTTCCTTCGTCCTCCGATTCAGAAGAAGCCAGAGAAGTGAATGTGTCGTTAGAAAAATTCCCGCTGTAGTTGGAGGTAAAAGGGAATACATTCTCCACCTCCATTTGTTGTTCTAATACAAGTTCTGCAGCTTTATTGTGAGTCATTATTATATTAATTATTTCACTCTCTTTGATATTCTTTAACCGATTTTAATTTCGGTTTGGTGCACGCGAAGCATTATAATAGGCTTATTTTGCCTTTTAATATTCTACTGTTTTTTTTTTATTACCCTTCTCTCGGTAGAGGCAAACCTATAGCGCGAAGTGGGCGCCCCGAGATGCCACCAAAAACCGGTTGCAGTTCCTTTTAAACAGCTGCAGGTTGTAACGTTCCGCAAACACTTGCGCCGTAAGGGAGTCCCACGGCTTCTCCGTTCTGTAACGGAAAGAGTCCCGATGCAATGATGTTGGCGTCGTCGGAAGATGAACCGCAAACTGGTGCGATCCGTCGGATTGTCTTGCGAACCGCATATAAACCGAATTGCGTAGAACAATACCACGAATCTCCAAAGAACAGTACCCGTGATAATATCTGTAAAACAGACAGAGGTTGGCTACGCGCCTTCGATGTGATAGCGACTGTTACCAGACGTCAGCGCCGAGTCCCCGATCAGGCGGATCGCTTGTCTCTGAATATTTTTAAGTAGGTCGAGGGTATGTTTAGGAGCCGATCTCCAAACATAAGAGCAATATTCGATCGCGGATCTAATTTGGGATTTACACAGGAGAAGAAGTTGAGCCGGAGTAAAATATTTCTTGGCTCTAAAATGTAACTCAGTTTTCCTAGGGCTGACTTGGCGATGTTCGACATGTGTTTATGCCACGATACCATTCCCACAGACCGTGACGCCGAGCAATTTCAAGCTCTCCCCAGATTGGCGGGCCTCGCCATTCATCATCAGCTGTGGAACCGATGATCCACGTCTCTTTGTGAATGTTGTATATTGTTCTTCGCTGCATTGATGTCGATGATATTGGCCCTTCCCCACTGCAGGACCCTATCCAGATCCCGAGTCAATCTGTCTACATCTCAGCTGGTGCGACGCCGACGCACCAATCGGCCGGACACTCGAAAAGGAAGAGACAAGCATACTATTATCCGCAAAACTGAACAGTTTGTTATCCGTTGTCTCCAACAAATCATTTATGTGAAGCAAAAACAAGGTTGGAGCCAAAAAAGAACCTTGAGGCATCCCGCTCCAACAACGATATTCTCTTCTATTACCTCCTGTCTGGAAATTGTTTGGTATAAGTATTTATTTCTTAGTCCATCTTCTTCAAATGTGAGTCGTTAGTGGGCGCACTGTCCACCAACGAGCTCGTGAAACTCGACCTTTCCCGGACGGGCTCGTGAAACTTGACTTCTTTATGTGCCAATGCTCCATAAGACCGCTCCAACAGAAAACTCGATACTCTCTTCTACTTCCTCCTGTTTGGAAATTGTTTGGTATAAGTATGTATTTCTTAGCCCATCTTCTTCAAATGGGAGTCGTTAGTGAGCGTACTGTTCACCAAGGGGCTCGTGAAACTTGACCTTTACCGGACGAGCTCGTAAAACTTGACCACTTTATGTGCCAACGCTCCATAAGGCCGCTCCAACAGAAAACTCGATATTCTCTTCTACTTCCTCCTATTTGGAAATTGTTCGGTATAAGACCTTCCTCGTCATTTAACAGCTGGGGCTTTTGCCTTTAATATAATATTCAATGGCGTCTGCTTCTTCCTTTTTGTTTTTATTTCTAGTCAGGGGGAACATGATGCAGATATCATGATAAATTATGGAACTTTGAGAGGTTCGTCATCGCATAACCGGGCTAGCTCTCGAGGCTCGGCCCACGCTCGACTGGTGACGGCATTTTGTAACATCAGGGGCATCGGTTTCACCAATACTAATGTAAACGCCGTCCACCAATATTTGCAAACAACGAAACCTGATATCCTTGCCCTAACTGAGACCCAGGTCGATTCGTCAACTGATTCGACATATCTTCGTTGCTCAGGATACGACTTACATTCGAGATTCCGTTTTAAGGGCGGAGTCTGCGTCTTCGACGGTCCGAACGTGGCTTACCAGAGGATGGAGGCGTTGGAACCCAATAATATGGACATCATATGGTTGAGGGTCGTGCTGAGGAATTCCGTTAAATTTCTTTGTTGTCTTTACCGCTTCCCGAATGACGATCGACCGGCGACATTTTTCGAACATCTTTCATATACCGTCGGCTGGATACAGATCAACCACCCAGCTTCTGAAATTATTGTCCTTGGCGATTTTAATGTGCACAATTCCGACTGGTTGTTACATTCTAACAGAACCGACGAGGCTGGGATGCTAGCGGAGATGTTTGCTGTAGGCCACAACTTGACTCAACTCGTGGGGGAGCCAACGCGAGTACCGGATGCCCGAGGCGATTATGCGAACACCCTGGATCTGTTTTTGACATCCGAACCGAGTATTTATAGCGTAGAGGTTTCTGCGCCTCTGGGAAACTTAGATCACTGCTTGGTATCTGTCGCGCAAGCACTTGCATACCAAGCGAATAACCGGCCTAGGCAGCTTCGCCATGTATGGAAGTATGGGGCTGCTAACTGGGACGATATGCGAGATTTCTTCGCATCCTCTCCATGGTCGGAGGTGTGCTTCGGAAACTCCGATGTTAATGCTTGCGCGGAGTCGGTATCAGTGATTATTCTCCTGGCGATGGAGATGTATATTCCACATTCCATCAAACGAAGTTTGTCTGATAAACCTTGGTTTGACAAAAAATGCGAGCTGATTACAGTGGCAAAAAATAGAGCTTTTAAGCAATGGCGCTCCAATCCCACCGAAGTTAACAGAACGAATTTTGTTAGAATCAGAAACGCGTGCAACCAGGCGATTGATACCGCGAAGAAGGCTCACAACGACAGGGTGATCAATAAGCTCCTTCGGTGCCCAACTGGTTCGCGCTCCTTCTGGTCAATAGCAAAGGCTGTCAGCAGTAACTTTGCTTCCTACTCTTTCCCTCCGTTGGGGACAGACAGCGGGACGTTAGTCACGAATCCAAAGGATAAAGCTAATGTGTTCGCGAATTTATTTTCCGCGAATTCAAACCTCAATCCCGGCCTCCTGGAGCCACCTGTGATCTCGCCGGTACAGTCTTCCATGCGGGATGTGAGATTTCGTCTGCGCACTATTCAACGCATTCTACGTGAACAGGATTGTAGGAAGGCAACCGGCCCGAACGGAATACCAGCAATAGTCCTTAAGAGCTGTGCTCCAGAACTATCGCCGGTTCTTGGTAGACTCTTCCGCTTATCTTATGCACGGACGACCTTTCCTGCCTGCTGGAAAATCGCTCGAGTTCAGCCAATCCCAAAGACGGGAAAAAAGTGTCTCCCACAAAATTACCGTCCGATAGCATTACTGTCTATTTTATCTAAGGTAATGGAAAAAGTCATCAATACAGAGTTGGTTAAGTATTTGGAGTGCAACGGTCTTCTGAATGATCGTCAATACGGATTCCGTGGCAGGCGGTTCACAGGAGACCTTTTGACACTTATAACCGATATATGGACATCTGCGATTGAACGGCATGGCGAGTCAAGGGCGGTCGCATTGGATATCTCCAAGGCTTTTGACCGCGTCTGGCACGGGGCATTGCTGAGCAAACTTCGTTCATATGGACTTTCCCAACAGCTTTGCGACTGGACGAGGAGCTTCCTCGAGAATCGATCGATCCGGGTTGTTGTGGACGGCGAATGTTCGGAACTGTATCCTGTTAATTCCGGGGTGCGCCAGGGTTCTATTTTGGCTCCAACCTTGTTCTTGCTTCACATAAATGATTTGTTGGAGACAACGGATAACAAAGTGTTCAGTTTTGCGGATGATAGTACGCTTGTTTCCTCCTTTTCGAGTGATCGGCCGATTGGTGCATCAACGTCGCACCAGCTGAGATGTAGACAAATTGACTCTCTGAACCAGGATCTAGATAAAGTCCTGCTGTGGGGAAAGGCCAATCTTGTCGACTTCAACGCAACGAAGACACAATATACAACATTCACAAAGAAAAGTGGATCATCGGTTCCACAGCTGATGATGAGTGGCCGGGCCCTCGAGGCTGGGGAAAGTTTGAAATTGCTCGGCGTCACGGTCTGTGAGAATGTATCATGGCATAAACACGTATCGGGTATAGCCAGATCAGCCTCAGGAAAACTGAGTTATCTTTTTAGAGCCAAGAAATACTTTACTCCGTCCCGAAGAAGTTAGACCCAAATTAGACCCGCGCTCGAATATTGCTCTCATGTTTGGAGCTCGGCTCCTAAACATACCCTCGACCTACTTGAGAGCGTACAAAGACGAGCGATCCGCCTGATCGGGGACTCGGCGCTGACGTCGAGACTACAGTCGCTATCACACCGAAGGCGCGTGGCCGACCTCTGTCTGTTTTACAGATATTATCACGGGTGCTGTTCTTCGGAGATTCTTGGCATTGTTCCACGCAATTCGGTCTATATGCGCTCCACAAGACAATCCGACGGATCGCACCCGTTTGTGGTTCATCTCCCGACAGCGCGAACATCCCTGTATCAGAACTCGTTCCGTTACAGAGCGGGGAAGCTGTGGAATTTCCTTCCCACGCGAGTGTTCCCGGAGCGTTACAACATGCAACTGTTCAAAAAGAACTGCAACAGTTATTTGATGGCATCTCGAGGCCCCCACTCGACGCTATAGGTTCGCCTCTCCCGAGAGAAGTCTAATAAAAAAAAAAAAAAAAAAAAAAGTACTTGTTCACAAGCAAATCGATTGCTAACTTCTCGACTGTTTTGTTATGTTGTCTGCTCTTCAATGTCTTTCTGGCGATTCCAACATATCAAGCAAATGCCCCAAAGTGAATCGGAAAGATTAACAGCATTATATAACCAGGACATTGACGTAGCAGAACAGTGTGTGCAGCGAGTAAAATATTCTCTCGTGGGATCAAGGTTATTCACTGCTATGCAAAATGCTTTAGTTGGTGATCCCGATGTGCTTGGTACACACAACGAAACACCTCTCTCGATCAGTTAGGTTAGTTTTTCACCAAAGAACATGTACATATCCGACCAGCTTCATATAGGATAGAACAAACGTATTTACAAAGGATCAAATAGTGTGGTGATTCCAAAGGTCACAATAAAAGACACAGTACTAAAAGAGAATTGAAAAAAAAATCATTAGTGTCGCATACCAGAGCATTAACGTGGCAATCACAGCTAACATAACATGCGACCGTCATTTGGTGCGCCGGTACTTAGTTGATATATTTTTAGAGCCGGTTCAAACTGCACGTTTTACTGCTTCGCAAAACACTGTAATTCTCATCTTCTAACACTCCTAACACCACGTCATTGTTCGGACAGAGTGGTTGCAACCTTGAACGATCGCTTTCATTCCATTTTCTTTGAGTCTACTATGGTTGACGAATTTCACTGGAGTGTTATCTCTAAGGTTGCCCCCACTGAAGGATACAATCCAAACTTATGAACGAGACGACTTTACCTGTCTTTATTTTTCTTTTAATTATCATCACCATCATCGGCACAACAACCGGGATCCGGTCTTGGCCTCATTAAGCAATTTTCTCCACCTGTATACGGTATTTATCCGAAACTTGTTAAATTGTCCATAATAATTTGTTTTCACAGGCATGGTTATTAGCCTTGCGCCAACCTTTTTCACGATGTCGCTGCATGCATTGATTCACTAGTTGGCGAGTGCCAAAGTAGCTATCCAGGGGTGTCAAGTGGTGACTGCATGCCAACAAGGATCGTCCTGGCCTTCGCCGGGTTGAAAGCACAGACTGTACCCTGTATGTTCGCTCCCACGCTCCCTTGTAATTATCACCCCCTAGTTATCTTGAGGCGGTTATCGAACCAAGTTTCTTCTTCAGATAGATTTACACTTTTGAAACGCCTCCCTCAAAATGTTTAGTAGCAAATTCTAAGGCGCGGCTACTATTTGAATTTTCGCTATCAACGTTTACTTGACAATGGAAAAACTAAAATCAGAATTCAAAATTCAAAACGTTAAGAGCTCGGAAGAAAGGATTAAAAAAAAATACAATGAAATAAATACTAAATTCAATAATTTAAAAATGTATGTACCATATACAAAAACAAAAAAAAAAGTTTAAATAAAGTTGGATTTATAACGCTATTTGTTCTTTAAAATGTCATCATCGTCATCGGCACTACAACCGGGAACCAGTCTTGACCTTATTTAGTCAGTCCTGAGGCTTGTTAAATTTTCCATAATGATTTGTTTTTTCCGGGCAAGGACATTAGTCTTGCGCCAGTCTTAAAAATGTCACCCATTGGGATAAACAAGGTTTCACTAAAAAAAAGCTATTTACACGGAAGGATTCTTTAAATTGTTTTTGAAACTGGTAGTTCTCTTGTTTTGATTGAAAGCGCTAATCATTTGGTGGCGCATCTCAGGATTGAGAATAAATCTCCCCAAATCTTGCACTATGAGCGGTCGCGGCTATTCTTCGTCTTATATTAGTTGGCTTTAAATGTTCTGCATTTGTTCACACTTAAATATTGTTGCCTCTTCACCTCTTGCTTGGTGGGTTTGTAGCGGTCCTGGGAACCGCATAACACCTGTGGGGTGCGCCTAGCCAAAGGGGACATACATACCGTGTCCTCAACCCCACGCGTCCACTGACACGTGGACCCAATTTACCTTTCCGCCCAGCTAAGGGGGACATGCATACGAGAGTCCTCGACCCCACGTATACACAGACACGTGGGCCGAAAATGTTTTTAAGTTAGTCAAGTTGCAACATCCGCAGGGAAAAGACCCGCAACCTTCGCGAAAACGGGCGAGTGTGTCGGCGCGAGTATTCACTAAAGAGAGTGTTCAAATACACAAAAAAAAAAGAAAAACAAACTAAGAAAAAAGGGTTTTGATTTTTATGGACAGTGTTCGCCGGAACACAAGCCGCAATCAATAAAAAACCGCCAAAAGTTTCCAATTCTAATTTGTCCTCACTTGAACCGAAATGTCTCTTGTGTGAGTCCATCGCACCTCATTAAGACTTTCTGTGAGTCAGCCTTGCATATGGTTTAAGGGCTTGAGAATCAGTTGTGAAATGCCTTCAGCCTCAGTCTTTTTAGCGATGAATGAATGCTGAAGTGAGGCGATAAACTCTTGTGGGGGTTCTCTATACTACATGGAGAGCCAACCCACAATTTCAACCTTATTTCGACCGCTAACAATGTGTCAAATCACCCCCCAATTCCACCCACCAACCTATTCACCTGGAAATCATGTTTTTAAACGGACGCATAGCTGAATACATTATTCTATGAAGGTAAGGCATAATTGAATTCAGCTACCTTTTTGCCATACGGCAACTCCAGTCCTCTAACCCACGAGATTTCCACCGGAACTTCCAATTCATGTTAGTTAGCAACAACAAGTCGAATCAAACGACGCGGGTGCACAATTATCCAACGGTTTGGGTAATTATCGAATTCCACAGCGTGTTTCCCACGATAATATTAACCTAGCCAAAGTAGCGTCACTTCGACTTTTCCCAGACACTCTATTCGCTGGGGATCAATGATTTCTTCTTACAGGTGAATAGCGCAAACTACATTTTCCTCTCCTTCACAATTCTGTCTTTCCATAGTTCAATGCACTCTGAGATCACCACAGTCGCCGCACTAGGTCAGTGGATCATTCTCAGAGGTTGCATTAATACACACACACTAAGCCGGATCAACCCTGGGTTATTGTGCTTTCCTTTTGGTTTCTTCATCCTTTCTATGCCATCGACCGTCGAACGAATATACAAGTATTTATTCACCTCGGTGAGCGTAGAGAATTGAAAGATGTACAAGAGAGCCCGATTACGATTGGCTGATCGTTGTGCAAAATTGAAAATTCGAATTTTATCCCTAATTCCAGTTAGTCAAATCTCAACCATTGTCGAGCTTGGGTGCGTGCACACGCGATCGATTTTTATTACGAGTCTGTCGAGTTTTATTTTGGAGTCTCTGACCGGAATTAAAAAAGAAAACAAAAGGAATAATAATGTTGTGATGGTGATGCGTTTAGTTCGGAATTCAAGTGCCTAAAAACTAGAAAAACAAAAACAAATATATGTATACAAAGCAACAAAATCTATTTAAATTGCCCATGCTATAGTCGTTAATGTTAAAAACAAAAAAATACATTAAAGTAGGCAGTGATAGTGAATGTAATTTATAAAAAAATATTAAGTAAAACCAAATAAAAAAAACATTTATACAACACGACAACCCCTGTGCATTAATTATTCTTCCCTTCTTCCTGCGAACAATTTTTCGGTGGACAAGTGTTGGGGGATTAGTGAACTTAGTGCCCGTGTTTGGCATACCAACTTCTACCCCCACACTCTTCATGTAGCAGAGCTAATATTCGATGCCAAAAATGTGTGTCGGCAAGGTAAACGAGGGCATGCTTCAAGGCATCTTGCTCGGTATGGAAGATCCACCTGCAGGGCGCCAACTTATTGGAGATGACATCAACGATCCTTTATTAGTCACAATGCAGGATAAAGGTAGAAGGCTGAATCAGTGACCTGAGATGATTTTTTCTCTACCACTTCAATTAGACAAGCTCTGAATGGTGATCAAGGATTTATCCCAGCCATTTCACGGAATCACAGCTAAATGCGATGGTAATTCACCTGCTTGAGCATTAGACCCCAACGATTACACAGTATGGCCGCCACTGAGAGCGGTTGTTCTAAAAAAAAAAAAAAATTGTGGAAACAAACAAAGTGCTAAAGAGCTCGTCACCTTCCATGAAAAGGGGCCAGGCAGACATGAAAACGATGACACGGAGCCGACTCGAGCGACAGACGAGTGTTATAACAAAGCGGCACAAGCCAAATACGGACGGCGAAAAAAATGCAAAAGGAAAGAAAAGCGAATACACAGGAGCAGGCAACCAATTCAACGAATTGATTGACCTTGACCCAAGTGAAATCGAATTACCTGCTAATAAAGACAACAATATCACAGGTACTGCAACAGATCCGACGGAACTATAAAAACTCCTTGCGGATATAGACACAAAAAAGAGGAGCTCAATAAACAAAGAGAAGCAATCCTCAAATTAAAAGACCTGGTGCAGCAACAACAAAGCCAAGAAAATACAACAGCACAACGGAAAAATCAGGAACAACAACATGAGGAAGCAAACAGAAGGCAGCAAACAAAGGATATGCAGAAGCAGCAAAAGAACCAGCACATCGTAATCAACAAAAAGGAAAAGGCGCCGCCTATTATACTTACGTCCATGGAAACAAAGGACGTTATAAAATTAGGTGAGTTAACTTGCAGAAATTTCAAAACAAAAAAAAATTAATAACTCTAAAATAAAATTAATGTGCGATGATATTGAAGGTTATCACAAAGTAATGACTGCTGGACAAAAAGCGAGTACTACACGTACACCCCGAAATCGGAAAAAATAATCTCCATGTTCCTAAAAGGAGTTGACCCATCTTTTTCCCCTGAGGAGGTATTCGAGGAATTAAAAAATGTCGAAACGGACAATTTAAAATTTACAGGTGTGAAACCCTTCTCTACCGCCAACTCCAGAAAACGCAATTACAAATTGCCTTTCTTTATTGTATCACTGAGTCCCAACAGTAAAGTTGATGCTCTCCGATACATCAAACACCTCAACCACCAAACAATAAGTTGGGAAAAAATAAGAAAAATCGATCGCGTATTTCAGTGCATGCGTTGTCAACGCTTCGGGCACGCGGCATCAAACTGCCACATGCAATTCAGGTGCGTAAAGTGCCTCCCCGACCATATCATTGGTGAAATCCCCCTGGGCAAGGAACAGCTTTCAGATAGGAAAACACTGTCCTGTGTCCTCTGTAAAAATACAGGTCACACTGCAAATTTTAGAGGATGTCCTAAATTTCAACAAATGAAATTAAAATTGGAATCCAAAAAGAAACAAGTTGAAGAAGAGAAAAAAATGGAAACTCGTTCTTACAACAATGTCGTGGCTCCTTGTGTGTCATATGCGCAACTGGCCGGTGCTCCTAAGCAACCAGCATCCATGGAACATACATAGTAATGGAAGAATGCCTGCGCCAGAGGCACATTCAGAAATAATAACTATGTTATTAACCATGCAAGCACAATTTGCCGAATTTAAAAAAACACTGACTGAACAAAGAACACGAATAGATACCCTCTACCCAACCCTGTTCTCAAATAACTCTCCACATCAAAATCTTCAACCCTCCGTCTGAACTAAACCTAATAATTATAGCTGTGAATGTAAATTCACTAATCCACATCGAAAGAAGGGATAATTTAGGCAATCTGCTCCAAGCCGAATGCCCAGATGTGCTCTTGGCTAGCGAAACTAAGCTAAACCAAAGGCACAAAATGGGCTACAAAAATTATAACATAATTAGACGAGATCGACCACACTTTACTCGAGGGGGTGGGGTCGCTAGCTTAGTTAAGAAAGGTCTTCACCATAAGGTCGTTTACAGCACGGAAGTACACAAATTCCAGGTGCTAGAGGCATGCATTATAGACATTCCTCTAAAAAGTCAAAGGCATCTATATATAGTCGCTGCTTACGCTCCTGAATCTGTTCAAGGTACCCAATTTATCTGTGAAATCAATACGCTTTTCCGTAGTTTCAAGTTAGATTCAGAAAACAATTACTTTTTAATGGCAGGTGATTTTAACGCCAAGCGCAGTACCTGGGGCAATCTGACCTCGAACACCAGAGGCAATGCCTTGTTTGATTGGTGGCAAACAAATGCGATCGAGCATAAACTAGAATTGTACGCTACAAGTACACCGTCTTATCCAAGAGGTAACTCCTTCCTGGATTTACTTATGACAGATGATCGAATTCAGTTACCAGATACCGAGGTAACTACTCGAAATTGTCTTCGCACAATTGAGTACGATAGCGATCATTACGGACTTGGAGCCGTAATACACGTGCCAAACGAGTACCATCTACTTGAGCAGTACGACCAGGTACACTCTTTCGATTTCCGAAAAGCACATTGGTCGCGTTTCGATCGCATAGTAAAAAGAGAAATACGCAACATTGGCATAGACCCACCGACTAATAGAAACCTCCGTAATGATGAAATCGATCATTACCTCCTAACTATGAACGATATTGTTACTAACACAATGAATCGTTCCATCCCCAAAGTAGCTCATATGGATGGCTATACCCACCGATACAGAAATGCAACTATCGATGCTTTGTATAGGCAAAAGAGCACCCTACTCTCAAAGCTGAAATTGTGCTATAGGCAGTTCAGTGATTAAAAATCTCCAAAAACTGATCCAGGATAATTACCGAGCAGTAATAAATGAGGAATGGAGCAATAGAATTCGAGCTGTTTAAGCAAACGGACCGAACATGTTTTCACAAATCAAGAAAATATGTCGAAGAAAAGATGACAATGACATTCCCTGTCTCCGAATTCCACGGACTCCCGAGAACTGTGAGATAATGCTGAACGCAGGACTCACCTTAAAGCACATCAACTCCAATGATGAAGTAATAGTAGTCGAAGATCCGCGTTCAATTGCAGCCTGTTTCGAAGCAGTGTACAGAGTTAACGAATCAGTTCATGCTAACACTGAAATTGAAAGCAATGCCCGTCAAATACATTGCTCGCTGCGCAATCAACTTCACAACTGGCGATCCGAAAACCGTAGTTTCATCACATTCGGCGAAAATAATAGGGCGGATTCTCCCGTCAGAAATGAAAATACAAATATGTTTGTGCGCAAGGATGAACTTAGAAACATACTTAGTTCAATAAAAAATAAGAAATCATCTGGAATAGATAGCATTCCAAATGTGGTTGTAAGGCACTTGCCTCGCGAAGCAGTGAACATATGCACTACTTTGTTTAACATCGCTCTAAACAATGCACACTATCTAACCCATTAGAAGACTGTATAGCGTTTGAAATAATAGTGAAAAAGATCGTGTGATTCGAACTGACGCTATGACAGCTCGAATCACGAAAAAAATGTTACCTAAGCGTTACACACCAGGCTACTGACCGTGTTTAGAATTTGATTTCCAAACTCGAGTATATTCCACTCGTGTGAATTATTTTTATTTATCGCTTGGTATACGGTTCTGATGTATTTTTCTTATTCGATTTTTTTCGTTCGGTGTTCTTCACTATTTTTGCTTGTGAATTGTGTGTATCTGTTAGAATCGCTACAACTGCAGTAATCCACCCTATCCCTAAAAAGGGTAAGGATAAGAACAATCCAGCCAATCTGCGATCGATCAGCCTGCTTCCCAACATCAGCAAGGTATTCGAAAAAATTATAAACAAAGCACTGATAGGTTGGTGTGATGAAAACGATATCATCCCCAACAACCAGTTTGGCTTTCGAGCGCGACATGATACAGTTCATGCAGCGACGAAACTTATTTCCGATATACAGTGGAACAAGGCGAAGAGACAATGTACAGGCGCCTGCTTGGTTGACTTTGAAAAGGCTTTCGACACCGTATGATTAGAAGGAGTTGTCTATAAGTTAACAAACCTGGGTATGCCGCAATATCTGTTATACATCATTTATGATATGATAATGGACAAACATTTTGTGGTGAAATGTGGGGACATACTCTCCAACAAGACCTTCCAAATTAAATGTGGCTTACAGCAGGGAGCTGTGAATTCCCCCATTCTATTCAATATTTACACTAGTGATCTAGTGAGTTCTCTTGAAAACGCCATTGCGTACGCCGATGACATAGTGGTGTACAGAACAACAGCAAAAATAGACGTCATCAATAGGCACTTCAAGATGACTTCAACAAAATAAAACAATTTTGCGACGACTGGAAATTAAAGATTAATTTCCAGAAAACCGAGACTATCCTTTTCAAAACGCCCGTATCCAGGGCCTCGAGGGATACAAAATACAACTGGAAACACTTTTCTATTGTAGGTAACAATAACCTTCCACTGCAAGTGAAAACTGTAGTTAGATACCTTGGTATCTGGCTAGACCAGTATTTATATTTTGACAAGCATGTAGCCGCGTCCCTCTCCGCGGCTAAAAGCGCATATTCGATGACAAGAAGTCTATTCCGGAGTAGTCTTCTTGACCACAGAGTCAAAACAATTTCGTACTCGGCATTCATCCGACCAGTTTTGGTTTATGGTTGCCCAGTATGGTATAATATATCTCCACTTTATATGGAGAAGTTTCGTGTTTTCGAACGGCAGTGTTTGCGTTCCTGCCTCGGACTTTATAGAAGACCAGAGTCGCAATACAAAAAATTCTATCCCAACAAAATCCTGTATAACAAATCAGGGTTAAATAGGATAGACAATTTCATAATTAAAATTATTCGTGGTCACACAGCAAGGGCAATGTGCAGTGACAATAATCTTATCTCGGGAGCATTCTATCCCAACGATATGTATCTGGAGAATACCCTCCAGAATGGGTTTATTCCCCCAGAAGCGTTCCCATTCTTGGATCAAAAAGGTCTTATCCAAGACGTGCATGGAGTCCCGATTATTTACCACGCTCTCCGTGGTGCCAGGGACAAACGAATTCTCCATGATAATGATATCTCCAATGCCCCAGACCGCATGCGTTTTAGCAAGGCGATCAGTGAAAGAGATAAATCAGCCAAAGATCGGACATCTCCCAAATGGTGGTGACTTCTCAACGAGGAGAGGACTTCACTTCCTCAGATATAGCATGCCTCTCAAGAGCAACGCTCTCCTTCCTCTTGTCCCCCCCCCCCCCCCCCCCCCTCCCCGCCTTCCTTTCCCCATTACTTTTGTGTAGCTATTCTATTTCATTTCTTATTTCTTATTTTATTTTTTATTCGTTTCGTTTTGAAGTTTTTGTTTGTTATAAAAAAAAAAAAAAAAAAAAAAAAAAATTGTAATAATAATGTATACATATAGATGTAAACGAGGAGTTCCTCTAATATATGATCTATTTCGTATATATACATATATATATATATATATATATATATATATATATATATATATATATATATATATATAAGAAATAAAAAAAAATGTACGCCAAAAGGCATATATAAAAATCAAGTTGTAATGTGTAATGTAAGTTAATTTAAGGACTGTGATTGTAGAAAAGGGTTTAACATTTACCCCTAATATTATACATGTAAAAAGAATTAGGAAAATAAATGTGGTTTAAAAACTAAAAAAAAAAAGCATTCGACCCCAACCTGACACTCAATAATTGTGCCGAATTGCTACAATAATACGAGTCGTAAGTTGATACTGCGCTGCACAATTAAACCCATGGTACAATCTTCTTACAAGCTCAGTCCTTGAAGCAGCATTATTTGTACTCCGAGATATCTCTTATATTCTATGAATAAAATAGAAACTAAAACCTTCTGTTTTTTCGTGTTAGTGGTAATCAGTCGCGACTACTTCAAGATGATGACCAAATAAAATCAAAATAAAATGTTTTATATGGTTAGTCTCGTTATATTACAGCCATGCTTCGAATTTAAATCTTCGAACGCTTTCACTCGTCCTATTAAGCTCGACAGATACGACATATAGCTAGAATTTTGTGAAGAAGAGGTTAAAACAGAAAGATTTACAGTACAACATAACAGAATAGACCACACCTTGACTCACGATGTGGCATAGATCAGGACTCAAGAAATCTTGACTTGCCAAATAAGAAGACCATGACCAGAGGTTCCAACCGAAGTACAAATTAAAAATATAGCATTGGTTATATGAAACAAACGAATGTCTTCAAAAATGGTTATTAGCGACCGCTTGTTATTTTCTATTCATATATACCACCACATATACACACACCAAATTCATGCATCCACCTGCTATGCCGCCGTGGAATATCCTTCCGCAAATTAGACCTAAAACACAACGGCTTATGCGGTACCACAGCCACCGCCGAAGATCAATTACGTTTCCTTCACAACGTGGAACTAATTCCTAAGGGACCGACATTGCCTAAGATGCAGCGCATACGCACTCATGTAACACAACAGATAGCCCCATAGCAAGTTTATCTTAAGAAGGCCGACAACCGAGTGAGGATCATGCTAAAAGCAATTTATGTTCCAAGCGCTACCGTGATACGCCACTGATGCAGCTACCGCCAAGCGGCTGATACAACTGGAGCGGTAGTCTTTGTAGCCTGCCCAACTCCTTTTGTTCAAGCCGCTGTTCCTATGGCTCCTTCTTATAACATTATTTCCTTTTTTTTGGGTAATTTTTTATCTCGAATACGGCCCTCAAATGCATTGGCAACTAATAGAGCGTGTCCTATGTATAATGGTAGAAGATTGAGAAGGTGGAAAGCGGGAAAACAGTGGCTGAAAATAAGAAGATACACAACAGGTAATTGAGGATGCAGTGAAGCGAAATGATAGTGCGTACATGTAGGATAATTGAAACAAAGATGGTGAGGTACAATAAATTACCAAATATCGATTTTCAAAAACAATACGAAGAATCGAAGACATTCAAAACTCAAAAATTGTTACTCAAATGCTCTAATATCGATTTAGTAGTAATTACCAGTAAGTATTCTTATTAAAAGTATATGCAATATAACATTTGTTCTGTCGTACTTTTTTTATTACCAGTTAAATATTATACAGAAGGATTTTTCTGTGATATCGCACGTTTGCAATGTATTGTTTGGTAATTACATTGATATATATTTTATATCTATCTGGATATCGTGAATTGTTTAAAAAAATAGAAAAGCCGTACACCGCTGTTACTGTCAAAGAAAGAATTGAAGAAAAGTCGAGGCTAGTGCTATTAGTTGTCATTTTATTTGATCTAGTACATAATTGAGGAATTTGATCTTGTGGGTAATTGTTTTTGTACACATCAACTTGTGTACAGGTTAGAATGGTCCTTTTTTGGTATTTCTCATATCTTTCTTTTTTTCTTTTTTGTTTCTACCCATCATCATCGAATATCTCGCCACCGCCCCACGATACTCACAAACCAGAAGACCACTGGCAAACAGTTGGACAGAAATCTACAAATAAGGTGAGACCACCCCCAATTTACATTAAAAATCCTAATAGTACCAAGGAAGTCATCAAGACGCTTGAGAATGCCCTTGGACACAGAAATTTTACCACGGACTCAAAAGGATCTTCGATCTCTATCAAGACGATGACTCTAACGGATCACGACATGGCAATAAGAAAACTCTCAGAGAACAAACACGAGTTCTTCACATTCCAACATGCCCAGATAAAACCAAAAACATTCATCATAAGGCACATTGATCTAGCATGGACTACCGAGGAACTTACACTCGAAATCTTGAGGATATGCCCGTCAATGAAAATCCACAGATTGGACTACTTTCAAACCCCACACATGAGGGAGAATAATATTAGGAGCTTGCGAATCATACAGATCCCACCGAACGGTGATGTCACCCAACTTAAACAAATAAAATATTTGCTCACACACAAAATCACGATCGAGGAGCCACATAAACAGAGCATTCTCCATTGCAAAAGGTGTCAAGGATCAGGACACCTAGCAGTTGCGTGCCACCTAAGTGCACGATGCGGAAAATGTGCCGAACAGCATATACCAGGAGAGTGCAAAGTGAACCCGCCTGGCACAGAACCATCAATAATTCAGCAAACAAACGCCGATGGATCAACATCCACGAAAAAAATTACCATAACTTGCTGTAACTGCGGAGGCCCACATCCAGCTAGTTTTTCACAATGCCCCGAAAAGCTACGGATTCTGGAGAGACGTTCGTTACATACGGTAACTAATACGGCCAAACCAGCTGCAACGAAACCCTTATCACCACAACCATCCCATCTCAGGGGGTCAGGAACATCATATGCAGAAATTACGAAAAGTTCCCGTAGCTGCCCGAAATCTCAACAACCCAACCCCAACGTTCTCAACCTGGATATCTTGGGATACATCAGGAGCCTGGAGACACTACTACCAACCTTAAAACACAGTTCCGAATTGGAAAAAAAAGGTCAGATCTTAAATTTAATAACTTCCCACATCCTTTCCCTTAACGTATAACTTAACCCTTATCTGCCTCAACTCAGAGTCCATTTAATCCCACACCCGTAGACAACACCTCCGACTGTTTGTTGAAAAGTTGTCCCCAGATATTCTTCTGCTTTCAGAAACTTGGCTGAAATCCACTTCTCGAGTCTACATACCTAATTACACATTTGTGTCCAACCCACGAACCTCTGGCCCTCAGGTACGGGAATCCTAATATATAAAAAATTCCAATTTGCTGAGATTAGGTTTGCTAATATAACTAGTGTCGAATACACGGCTGTTAAACTTTTCTGCCGAAATAATATAGTACTGGTCTTGTCCTCCATATACATTCACCCTTCTCCTGAACCAAACTTCCCTAGTGCAGACATCTCACAAATAATCCAACAGTCTCTGCCAGCACCTTTCATAATAGTAGGAGACTGGAACGCACGACATACTGCATTTAATGACATCAAATGCAACAAATACGGCTGCCAACTCCTTGATCTCCTCCGACTTCATCCATATGTCTACGCAGACTGCCCGTTGCAACCTACTCGAATTTGCAGCTCAACCAAGTCGACAATCGATTTCTTCCTAAAGTCTACAGATAGCTATTCATCTAATCCTCCCACAGTGTCATTCACATTCCCTTCGGATCATGGCTCTGTCCACACCTCGGTTCAAATCCCCTCGCTTGAACCACTCTACACTCTGAATCCTATTCCAAATTTCACCAAAACAAACTGGAAAAAGTCAATAAGGATATTGCTGCTAGCTTTTCAAAATTTTCTTTACCGGAATCTTCTAACCTGCCCCCTACACAAATTGACCAAGCAGCGGCCCAATTAGAGCAAATACTGGGAAATGCTCTCTTCAGCCATACTCCCACTATCGTTCCTCATAATCACTTAGGAAAACCCCTACCCAACCTACTCACAAAATTATTACGTATAAAAAAACAACTCCGACGAAAATTGCACACTAGCTACTCACCTTTTATTAAACAACAGATCCAGCTATTGACCTCCCTGATAAATGGACAACTAAAAGTTTTCACTAATCAGACCTACACATCCACCTTAAACAGTATCAAACCAAATCGCGATCTATTTAAAAACATAAACAGACTAACGGGTCGCAAACTCAAGCCTCGAACAGATTATCTTATTCACCCAACTAATAATAACATCGTCCAGTCGGACACTGATATAGCAAACTGTCTCGCTGAACATTTCTGCAAAGTCCATAAGCAAAACGATACCCTCCTAGTAACAAATTTCCACGATACCGTGAAGGATTACATTCCACGCTCACTGGAGCCATCCCTCACACCATTTATTACTGAATTCACCGAAACCAATAAAGCATCACACCCCGTAGGAATCGACACATTCCTAAGCCTTGAAGAACTATCCGAAGTCATTAGTTCACGTAACAATAAAAAATCGACTGGCCTCCACCCAGGCAACTTGCTCCCGATTCTCGTTCTTCTCAACCACATAATAAACGCTTCACATTTCCCTAAAAGTTGGAAAACAGAACAGTTGGATCGTCCCTATTAGCAAATCTGGGCCCTCCAAGTACCCGGATAACTTCCGTCCGATATCGCAGCTAAACACGCTTAGCAAGATTCTTGAATGTAAAATCTACAAAAATCTTCTCTCATTTGCCAGGGATAACTCCCTCATTCAGAACTCTCAATTTGGCTTCCGCTCACAACAATCCACTTGTCATGCTCTCTTAAAACTGACACATGATGTGACGACCCACCTCCAAAACCAATCCCCAACGGTATGTGTCTCCCTAGACATAGCTAAAGCATTCGACTGTGTCTGGATCGCAGGACTGTTATACAAACTTCATTCCATGTATGGATTAAACATCCACTCCACAAAACTTCTCGCTTCTTACCTCTCTGATAGAAAGTTCATGGTGAAAATAAACTCAACTCTCTCGACACCTTATAGCATAACCGCAGGAGTTCCTCAAGGATCCATCCTCGGCCCACTACTATACCTTCTTTATACATCAGACGCACCGCAGCCACTGTTACCCAATACAACAATGCTCAACTATGCCGATGACACCTTAATTTATTCAAGCAACAAGCTTGTCAAGGAGGCAAGAAACTGTATTAACAGATATCTCCCAATCCTGTCAGCCTACTTTACCAAGTGGAGAATTCAACTAAATCCAACCAAAACTCAGCTCATTGTTTTTAAAGGCAGAAACGCGAGTTGTACAAACAACACTATTCGCTGCCATAATAAAATCAGAATTAAAATAAATAACAATATAATTAAACCCTCCAACACCTTAAAGTATCTAGGTATAACCTTTACCAACAATCTGTCATTCTCCGCCCACATTAAAAATACGATTCGTAAAGCCACAACCCAACTGAACCTCTGCAGAAAAGTCATGTACAAACCGAATGGTCTCTCACCCAAAGTCAAATCACTTATCTACAAACAAATAATCAGACCCACTCTCACATATGCATGCCCGATATGGTACCATATCACACCCGCCCAAATGGAGAAGCTACGCATTTTCGAAAGGAAATGCTTCAGACTTATTACTGGCCTCAGCCGACATTCTAACTCCCACAAATATTACAACAGTAATTCGCTCTACTATGCCGCTAATATTGAACGTATAGATCGACGCTTCCTCGAGCTGTCCATCAAATTTATCGAAAATCTTCCCAATAATCCCAATCCGATAATAAATGCGCTCACATCGACTCCGTCAGACAACCGAACTGCCTACCCGAACTGTCTCCACACCAGAACCCTCTTCACCTCTGGCAGGTTGGTCAACAACTCCAATGAGATTGTATACCACAATACTGAACTCTCACCTCACCAGTTTAAATATTGTAATATACAACCCTTCTCTAATATCTTGCGTTTCAACGACCAATCGGAAAGTGTTCCCCCAACCCATATCCCCGACTGATAGTACCCACCCTAACCCAAATCGTACCCATCGACCACTATACCTCCCGCCCCACCCTACTCTAACTTATTGTAATAATAATAGATTTAATAATTAGATAAGCTAGGCTAAGCTAAGTTAAGTTAAGTTAAGCAAATTAGTTATAGGTTAAGTAAATAATTATATCCTGGTTTTCTGACCTTTTCCAGGAAGCCCCACCTACTCCTATCTTGTCCACCCATGAAATATATAACTTTATAATAATGTTTGAAAAATGTACTAGCAAGTATGTGTAAACGATTAAAGCTAAGCTAATTATAAGTTATCTGTATTACTTATTGTAACAAATCATTTATGGTCAATAAATACAGAAATGTAAAAAAAAAAAAAAAATTTTTTGTTTCTTTTTGTTCTTATTTAATGATTTTGTTATGTTACGAAGTTGTTCTTGTACACATTAGTCTCTGTACATGTTTGAATGTACTTCCTTTCTTATATGTCATTTCTTTCTTCTATTGTTATCAGTTTTCATTTTGTTTTGTTCTGATTTAAGGATTTTATTTGTACGTTGTCGCTTTTTTTTGTAAAAATAAATAAAGTTACATGTTTTAGATAGATGCCCGGAGACATTGTAAAGTGTAATTGGATTGATTCAGCAGAATCTCTTGGTGGATGAAAAACCCAACATGAGAATATAACTTTACAATACGAGTGTCCACCATCTTTGATTCTATTTGAGGAACCATCAACAGAGCTTCAGTTCAAAATTGGATGTATTGTAATGATCTTGAGAAACTTATGTATATCGGATGGATTGTGTAACGGAACAAGTTTAATAATGAGAAAGATACATACAAATAAATTGAAGAATGAAATCTTGACTGGAGATGAAAAAGGAAACATAGTCGATACTCCCAGAATTACGTTTGTGAAGGATGTCTAGATATGTCTGTGGTATTGGAAAGGTTACAATTTCCAATACTATTAGCAATGGCCAACGTTTTGTTAAGATTGTTTTCTTACTTATCAGAAGTATTCATATTTATACTTGGACAAATGTATGTAGCTCGATCTAGATGTAAAAGTAATGCTGGAATAGAGATTAAGGCTTCTTTATCTAAAAAATTAAATTTATTAAGAACATTGTTTTTAAAAAGACTTAAAGAAGGATTGATGTAAAGACTGTAGATACGAATTTGTCTTTGTATCTTATTACATACATTTAATAATACATTAATTAACTAAATCGACAATATTGTTTGAGCTGTAAGAAGAAAACGCCCTGTGGTCGTAGGTGGGGACTTCAATGGATAGGCTTGCGAGTGGGGTTGAAAAGAAATATTTTTTTTGGGCTCTTTCACGGACTTAGACCTGATCCTACTAAATGAAGGTAATAAAGCCACCTTTGCCGACATATCGCCCTCTCGAGTAGTGTGTGTCGGACATCTATACACATAGCGACCACTTCACAGTCGTATTCCAAACAAAAAGAAGGTTTAATCCGAATCACAGAAATACAAATGCACAGCGTAAGGTACGGAAAACCACTATGCTAGTTAAGGCCATACTCAACTTCATGACGGAGAATCTAAAGGGCCACATGGCTCAGCCGAAGAACAAGCAGCAAAACTGATGGAAAAGCTGAAGGATACGGGTGATGCCTTTATCCCGAGAAAGGCACAAGAACGAACACATACAGTGGACAATACTGGTGGAACGAAGAAGCATCCGAGCTCAGAGCAGAATGCCTTAAATTGCGACGAAAAACACAATGTAATAGAGGAGGATCCGAGTCCGAAACCCTCCACAACCAATTTAGCAAATCTAAAAGGGAGTTGAATAAAAAAGGAATAAAACCCTAGTTTTCATGAAGCTAACGGGGAAAGTCCAAAATAACGTTTGGAGCGGTGCTTACAAATTGGTTTTTTTTTTGTGTTTTAATATACTTCTCTTGGGAGAGGCGAACCTGTAGCGGCGAGACGGCGCCCCGAGATGCCACCAAATAAGTATTGCAGTTCCTTCTGCAAAAACTCTCGATTTTGAATATCGAAAAACCACGGCTACTCTTCAACAGGTGGCCCTATTATCGATCGAGAAACTAAACTCAACTCAACGAACACGACGGAAATCAGCCATCTTCTTGATCGACTTTTTCTTCTATTTATTCTACTGTTGATTAAAGTCATTGCGTTTGTGATTGCTCTCAAAATCATAATTAATCTCTGATCTTATTGTTATTCAATTTAATTTTTTTTTGAATAAGCAAAGTTGCGTTAACTATAACACCATATATATATATATTAACTCACACTTAAAAACGCTCTGTAACGCAACGAGTTCTGATGCAGAGATCTTCGCGCCGTCGGGAAATAAACCACAAATTGGTGTGATCCGCCGGATTGCCTTGTAGAGGGCATACAAACGGAATTGCGCGGAACAACACCACGAATCTCCGAAGAACAGTCCCCGTGATAATATCTGTAAAACAGACAGAGGTCGACTACGCGTCTTCGATGTGATAACGACTGTAGTCCCGATGTCAGCGCCTTGTCCCCGAACAGGTGGATCGCTCGTCTCTGTATCCTCTCAAGTAGGTCGAAGGTATGTTTAGGAGCAGAGCTCAAAACATGAGAGCAATATTTAAGCGCGGATCTAATTTGGGATTTATACAGGAGAAGAAGTTGTTGTGTAATAAACGTACCCCCTAAAATAAGGAAAATCCTAGCATCGGCAAATCCTTACCCATTGGTAAAACATCACATCAATCTTACAATAGAATGTTCCCACCATACAGTTTATAAATATGTAAATTAAATTAACATTCCTTTTTTCAAATTCCCATCCCAGTGTATAATATTTGTTTAGACCTTTACGGTCGCGAATGTTATATACTGAACACAGCCAGAAGTTTTTCCCGAATAACTCTTCCTGTGTGTCCTCCCGGTAAAAAGGAAGCGAAGCGAGGAAGAGGGACAAAAAAACGATATGCAGACTGCGACTCTAGTCAGAGGTCTGATGAATTGTGTCGTAAAAGTGTGCGGTCGTGCGGTTGTGTTGTGGAGATATTAAATTCGGTTGCGAATGAAAAAAAAATGAAAAAGTTTAAAATTAAGCGGGGAAGCCTATAGAATATATCATGAGGCAACCCTAGCGCTGTTCTGTGAGTATGAACAACAACTCCGGAACACGCTGTTACCACAGTCTTCGTACGAAGAGTATTACAGAGTTAGGGAAACAACACCCGAAAGGTATACCAGGGACCCTTTTTCAGAAGAAGATTATTCAACAGCGGACAGAAGAAAGGTTCGCACCGGGCGAACCCGTCATTCACAGGGCATGGAAGATATAGATGACCACCCTGTGAATAGACAAGCTGAATATGATCGGCCGGTACCAAGCAGGCGAAGTGTAACATGGCGAAGCCCGCCCCGTCATTCACAAGGACTGGAAAATATAGAGGACCACCCTGTGAATAGACAAGCTGAATATGATCGCCCGGTACCAAACAGGCGAAGTGTAACATGGCGAAGCCCGCCCCGTCATTCACAGGGACTGGAAAATATAGATGACCACCATGTGAATAGAGAAGCTGAATATGATCGCCCGGTACCAAACAGGCGAAGTGTAACATGGTGAAGCCCGCACTGTCATTCACAGGGACTGGAAAATATAGAGGAACACCCTGTGAATAGCCGAGATGAATTTGACCGCCCTGTACCGGCAAGACGACACATCAGATGGAGCAGCCCGCCTCGTCGTGCACAAAGAGAGGATGAAATGGACGAACCCCCGCTGAACAGGCGAAAAGACTTCGACCACCCAGTGGCCAGTAGACGGGACCCAGCGGGACGGAGCCCACATCGACACTCACAGGGCACGGATTATATAGAGGACCACCCGGTGAGTGGACGATATAGTTATAGCCGACCAGGCGCCCCGTCACGAACACAGGATGAAAGAAGCCACCGAGAACAGAGGTGTAGGGAATGTATCCCGGATTGGCAGGAGTCGTTCAGTAGGCAACATCATCCTACGAACGACGCGTCTCGGAGAGAAGGGGACTATTATTGCAGGTCGACCGACACAGCTCGACCCTATACAGGACAACCCCACCCCGTAAGCCGCCCCCAACCTGCGAGGAACCCATTCCGGACGTACGAGACACCACACGCACCACCACACTATTATCAACCACACAGCGGGACAAAGCCCAACTGACCTGAAGCACGAAGGTACCAACAGGGCGAGGATGATTATTATCATCAAGAAACGCCCACCCAGGTCCGAGACGCGCAACCACACCGGATAACTGCAGAAGTACTGTGCAATTTTTGCCACAAAAGGGGACACCTACGCGACGAGTGCATTATTCGGCGTAACATGGCCATTTGCACCTCGTGTCTTAGGTATAGACACGAAGTAGGAAATTGTCGGGTAAAAGTTGTACCACCAACGTCAAAAAATCCCACACCACCTGCACAAAGACCAAATAATGAGCAGAGGGAGTCCCCGAGACAAACAAATCAGGGACAAGTACCACCCTCTAATACCAAACAACCACAACCAACATCGAACCGAAGAGTGTACAGCGTTCGATGTTGTTGTGGGTATTGTGGCCGGAATGGTCACAAGTGGGAGCAGTGTCGATACAAAACAAATTTGGAAAAAACCCACCCAACTCCAGCTTGTACGCACACTGCAACGGCTAGACCTGTACATCGCCGTAATAACCTGCCAACCTGCACGGTTAACCAGACAAGAACAAATGACTCAAAAACCCATGAAACACAAATTGTTGGATTCATTTTCCACAACAATTGTATATCATTTATTATCTAGTTTTTAATCGAACTTTTTTAATTTCTTGTGACTTATCCTGTGTGGGTCCCAACGCGGGTCTCTGTGTTTATTAAAATTGTTTTTCTTCAAAAACGCCTTTCCTTAAGAAAATTCTGCACAACTCCCGAGTGGCACCAAACAAAATCGAGTCACCCGTTCACTTCAAATGTTATTCTTTGATTCTGGAGCACTGAACTGTTTTATACAAACATTTAATAATTGTTATCAGCAACGGAAGCAAACACAAACTGTACACCTTTTTTCATTCGCAACCGAATTTAATATCTCCACAACACAACCGCACGACCGCACACTTTTACGACACAATTCATCAGACCTCTGACTAGAGTCGCAGTCTGCATATCGTTTTTTTGTCCCTCTTCCTCGCTTCGCTTCCTTTTTACCGGGAGGACACACAGGAAGAGTTATTCGGGAAAAACTTCTGGCTGTGTTCAGTATATAACATTCGCGACCGTAAAGGTCTAAACAAATATTATACACTGGGATGGGAATTTGAAAAAAGGAATGTTAATTTAATTTACATATTTATAAACTGTATGGTGGGAACATTCTATTGTAAGATTGATGTGATGTTTTAACAATGGGTAGGGTTATGCAAATGCTACGATTTTCCTTATTTTAGGGGGTACGTTTATTACGCAACAAAGTTGAGCCGGAGTAAAATATTTCTTGACTATAAAAAGATACCTCAGTTTCCCTGAGGCAGATATGGCTTTGATCGGCACGTGTTTATGTCACGATACATTCCCACAGACCGTGTCCCCGATAAATTTCATGCTTTCCCCTGATTCGAGGGCCACACCATTAGCTGTGGAACCGATGATCCACTTTTCCTTGCGAATGTTGTATATTGTGTCTTCGATACATTGAAGTCAATGAGATTAGCCTTTCTCTTCTGCAGGACCTTATCCAGATCCCAATTCAGAGAGTCGATCTGTATACAACTCAGCTGGTGCAACGTTGATGTACTAATCGGCCGAATACTCGAAAAAAAAAAACAAGCGTACTACCATCCGCGAAACTGAACACCCTGTTATCCGTTCACAACAACAATTCATTTATGTAAAGCAAAAATATGGTTGGACCCAAAACAGAACTGTAAGGCACCCCGGAATTAACAGTATACCGATCCGAACTCTCGCCGTCCACAATAACCCGGATCGATCGATTTTCGAGGAAACTCTTCGTCCAAATGCAAGGCTGCTGGTAAAGTCCGTAAAACGAAACGCGGCCATATCCAATGCGACCACCCCTGACTCACCATGCCGGTCAAGAGGTCTCCCGTGGACCGCCTGCCACGGAATCCGTATTGACGATCATTCAGAAGTCCGTTGCATTCCAACTACTTAATTAACTTGGCATTGATGACATTTTCCATTACCTTAAATAACATAGACAGTAATGCTATCGAACGGTAATTTTGTGCGAGACTCTTTTTTCCCCTCTTTGTGAATGGCTGAACTCGAGCGATTTTCCAGCAGGCAGGAAAGGTCCCGCGTTCATAAGTAAAACGAAAGACACTGTCAAGAACCGGCGGTAGTTCTAGAGCACAGTTCTTAAGGACTAGTAATAGTATTCCGTCCGGGCCGGACCGGACTTTATCCTTTGAATTTGTGACTAACGTTCCGCTGCTCGTCACTAACGGAGAGGGGGGGGGGGGGGGGGGGGTACTGCTGACAGCCCTTGCCATTGACCAGAATGGACGCGAACCAGTTGCGCATTCAAGGAGTTTATTAGTCACTCTGTCGTTATAAGCTTTTTTCTCGGTTTTAATGGCCTGGTTGCACGCGTTTCTGATTCGAACAAAATTCATTCTGTTCACCTCGGTGGGATTGGAACGCCACTGTTTAAAAGCACTTTTTTTGCAGCTGTAATCTGCTCACCTTTTTTATCAAACCAAGGCTTATCAGATGAATTTCTTTTGATGGAATGGGGAATGTAGATCTCCACCCCGAGATGAATAATCTCTGTGGTCGACTCCGGACATGCGTTAACATCGGAGTCTCCGAAGCACATTTCCGACCACGGAAAGGATGGGAAAAAATCTCGCAAATTGTCACCGTTTGCAGCCCCATACCTCCATACATGGTGAAGCTGCTTTCGCTGGAAATGCAAGTGGTTGCACGATGTTCTCCCGACATAGTCCCCGCCGGAGATCCCAATGGGAAAATAGTTTACCTCCGAAATTCTTTCTCTCAGACGGTACCATCATGACTTATCACAGTGGCAGTCCGGGCCATCAGCCACACATGTTACGTAATTAACTTCCCCATCGCCAAAAATAAATAAATAAAATAAATACTGGCGGCGTATAAGCCCAGTTTCTTTTCGGCGGTGGTGGCTTTGGCTAGTTTCCAAGTCAACCGCCGTCGAAGATGAATTTTCGAAGACGGTCATGGGGGGGGAAAGATAAGGAATTGACAGGAGGTGCCACAGTAATAAACGGGTGAAGTAAAAGAATAGAGTATGTACGGAAAGTTTAAAAAGAACAAAGAAAGAAAAGTCGCAAACCCGAAAAAACCCAAATACTGTAAACCTTTTTTTTTTAAAACCAAAAAAAAACTGTGAAAGAAAACGTTGTACTGAGTTCCTGTTAATAAAACTATATATTGGTACATGTTGGAAGTGTTATCCCTGTTCATTGTTCGTGCTGGAACTACCAAAAGGATTGAAGCCGGGAGCCGGTGTGTTTTAGCTCGGCTGCAGTTTACCAGGCGATGCGGCTGTACCCAGGTAAACTGTAAATATCTCTAACTTTCAAACATATAAAAAAAGGAAATTCAGTTAATCAAAACGTCCCGAAAGACTTTAAAAGATTAAATATCATATACATTACAACTGACGCTGCGGACTGCGGCAGAAAACACAAACGTAAATTGAGATAATCATTAGCTTACGACAAGCTTGCCTAGCTGTGAGTAAATTCTAACGCCCTACTCACACAGCTAGTCGCCTTAACGCATATCAATATACTGTACTCAAAAACGCTGGACTAATGAACACCATTGTGACCATCGAGCGATTCAAATCGCGTGTTCAAAATATAATACCGGATGAGAAAGGGGTGGTGGAATGAGTAATCGCAAAGGAAACAAAATGAACCAGCCGAAGCACCAAAGCGTCAAAGGCTCCAGGACTGGATGGCCTATCAAACGGGGTACCCGAAAGGATTATGCTGGTCACCCAGAAATATTCAGTACAATACACACATTGTGCGTAAGGGCGGGGGGCGGTGGAGCGGTGGAGCGCCGGCGGTCGCCGGGGGGGGGGGGGGGTTACCAAACTGGTTCGAGAAACAGAATCCCGGTACCAAAGGTTAACAAACCACCCCAAGAACCATCACCCCACCATCCCATCTCGCTACCGACCCCACCTGGGAAGCTATTGAAGACCGTCATCCTTTCGAGACCGGAATAGTATACGGAGTATTCAAAAAAAACATTTTAGGGAGTACCTTTGGTGGTAAATATGATGATCAGGCAGGCCAATGGAGGAAACTCCATAACCACGAATTGGAAGAAATTTACCGCAAACCTACAATGGTGAGAGTAATCCGGTCGCGAAGATTAAGATGGGCCGGATATGTGGCGAAAATGGACAACGATGGGACCGTGCGTAGAATTCTGGACGGAAGACCAACGGGAAAGAGACCGATAGGACAGCCGCGACGGAGATGGGAGGACAATGTAAGGTTTGACCTTGAGGAAATCGGATCACATATATATATATATATATATATATATATATATATATATATATATATATATATATATATATATATATATATAGATAGATAGATATATATATATATATATATATACATATATATATATATATATACTACTATTTACTATTTATCGGTCTATAGGAATCCGGAAGCTTGACCATCTGATCCGATTTCCTCAAGGTCAAACCTTACATTGTCCTCCCATATATACATATATATATATATATGTATATATATATAAGTATATATATATATATATATATATGTATTTATATACATACATATATATATTGTTGTGCCTTGACCGGCTACACATTGTATAGGCACTGCTGGGTCCCCAGGCCAGATGTAGTTTGTTGGGAAAACCTCCGGTGTTTCCTTTGGACCAGTTATACGCAGGGCATATGGATCATTTAAACGATGGGACTTGAACTTTAGAATTGATGAACGTGCAAAACGGAAACTGTTGCTGACTCTATGGGGTTTTTGGGAATTACAATTTCTTCCGATATCTTGGATCAATCCGTAGGACTCGCGGAATCCATAACAATATATATATATATATATATATATATATATATATATATATATATATATATATATATATATATATATATATATATATATATATATATATATATATATATATGTTTCTCGTGTGTGAACTTCCACACGAAAAACCTGTAAATCTTGATTTACGTCTTGACAGTGACAGATCCTGAAAAAAAAGTTCAAACGGCGCATTTAAAATGCAAAATTGGAAAACCGTTCATATTAACTATTATACCCATGCAACGGTATACGATCCGATCATTTACCATTCACCCTTATATGTGCAGTATTTCTACTAATAGTGTACTATTAGTTCGTATACCCATCACTTTTGAACCATTAACTCGTATACTATTAACTCTTACAATATTCACTCTCACAATATTCACTCTTATACTGCTTTTTCTTATACTATTCACCCTTATATTAAACATCGTTATGACAATTGCTTGCTTACACCGAACAATTTTTTCTGCTCGGTTAGCGACGCGCACCTCACGACTGCCAATGGTCGAACAATTGTTATGTATTAGTGATATTACAATTATACTGTTAAGAGACTATATGTTAAAACACAACTGTCATGATGATGTAATACCATCTTGGTGTTATACGATTCACCCGTATGTTATGAACTCTTCTACTGTTAGCTATTATACGGCAAGCTCTTATACTGTAAACTCTTATACCGCAAACGCTCATACTTCAAACGTTTCTACTGCAAACTCTTATACAGTAAACTCGTATACTGCAAACTCATATGCTGTAAACGTTTATACTGCCGACTCTTAAGCTCTAAAGTCTTATACTTCGAATACCTATACTTCAAACTATTATTCTCCAAACCTTTTTACTGCAAATTAAAATACAGCATGCTCGTATCCCACCAACTCTTAAACTTTGCATCCTGTGTATACTGTATAGTGTATATGATCCTCTTACACGAGTAATTCTTATACGTTTACCCTTCTAATGGTTATGATATTTATTGTTATACTATTCATGTTCTACTATGGTGCTGTTGCACTTTTACAAATGTTATATTATAATAATGATACACTATTTTACCGATATACGCATACGATACTATACTATATTCGTCGGCATCTGACTCACCACTTTGGGTCGAGTTGGTTTTCGACTTCGTGAAAGGTTTCATAAATATAGCACTATTTACTTCTCTCAGAAAAAGCGAACCTATAGCTTTTGGTCAACACCCTGAAATGGCATTCAATTATTTTTTAACATAGTTTTAAATGATATTCAATATTGGCAAGTATTTTAAATAATGCTATGCCGTAGGAAAAAATTGGCAAGGTTGAACACTTGGCGTTGGTTCAGTTTTATTTATGGTAATGTTCCGGTGTGTAATATTAAAGTGATTGAGTCAATGCAGTCAAGGAGTATATATATATATATATATATATATATATATATATATATATATATATATATATATACCCGGGTTGCCTCTTATGTTTCGGGATTTGGCAACCCTAGCGTTGCAATCCGGCAATTGACAGCTCTGTCGTAAAGTTGGACATTTTTGAGGTTATACGCACTCAGAGCGTTTTGACATACGAGCGCTATTTGTGTTGTTTACAGTAACTTAAAAGATTCATCTCGGCCCAAAAATGGAATTAAATCGTCAACATTTTTGTGCGATTATTTTTTACAACTTTCGGTGTGGATTAACTCAGCAACAGTGCATGGATGAACTTAATTCAATTTTTGGCGATGAAGCTCCATCAAGGACCAGTGTTTATCGATGGTATGGTGAATTCAATCGTGGTCGTAGTTCACTCCAAGATGAATTTCGTGAAGGTCGCCCAAAATCAGTTGTTCTTCCGAAAACCATTGATGCTGTGTGCGAACTGATATTGGAAGATCGTCATGTGACCTATCGTGAGATTGAGACAACCTTAGGCGTTAGTGGGACCAGCACACATTCAATATTGCATAAACATTTGACTGTCAAAAAAATTTGTTCGCGTTGGATCCCACACAATTTGTCAATCGCCCAAAACAAGGCTCGTGTCAATTGGTCGAAAGAAATGCTCAAAAAATACGGTCGCGGTGCTTCGAAACACGTCTATGACATCGTGACAGGTGATGAATCGTGGACTTACGCGCATGAGCCCGAAAGTAAACAGCAGTCGACTGTCTGGGTGTTTCAAGATGAGCCAAATCCAACAAAAGTTGTTCGCGCACGAAGCACTTCCAAGCAAATGGTCGCCTGTTTTTTCGGAAAAACTGGACATGTCGCCACCGTACCACTAGAACAACGCAGAACAGTCAATTCTGAGTGGTACACAACCATTTGTTTGCCAGTTGTCATCCAAGAAATCAGGAAAACCAACCGCCGAAGACGGATCACTCTTCACCACGACAATGCGAGCTCTCACACATCGGCTGCGACAACTGCATTTTTGAGCACCCAAAACATCGATTTGATGGGTCATCCGCCGTATAGTCCTGACTTGGCACCGAATGACTTCTTTTTATTCCCGTACGTAAAAAACAAACTGAGAGGTCAACGTTTTTCGACACCTGAAGAAGCGGTTGCTGCATTCAGAATACATGTGTTGGAGATACCTCAATCAGAGTGGCAAAAGTGCTTCGACAGTTGGTTCAAACGCATGCAAAAGTATATAGATCTTCATGGGGAATATTTTGAAAAACAATAAAGTGATTTTCGATGATCAATATTTGTTTTTGTTCTCTAATCCCGAAATATAAAAGGCAACCCTCGTATATATGTGTATATATATATATATATGTATATACTCAACGCGACAAAAAACTCCAACGTCCGATTGCGAATTAGACATATAGCCCAGGACAACCAAATAAATTTTCTGTATATCCGGGCACTAAAAACACAAATACATTTAGTAGATGTAAGAATAAAACTTCCATATACCATGTTTGTGATAATATCGCAGAAATATAATACGAAATTAGCATCAGAATTGATATGTCGGATTTCTTCATGCCTTTTCTGCTGTCAGAGTTTTCTCGACGTTATTCTTCTGAGTATAAGAGTCGCTATTGCACATATCATCAAAAGAAATTCCTTTGATAAACCTTCGTTTAAAAATAAATGTAGACACATTACAGCAACCAAAACAAGACGATGGCGCCTTTTTCCAACGATTCTGGAGTAAAGAAATCTGGAAGTAAAATAGTCATCGATCAATCTATCTCAGGAGGAAAACACCATATGATTTACCATTTGATATCAATTCTTCACAGTAACCAATACGACAAGATATTTAGCGTAATGCACCTATAATAAAACTCCGTCTAGAAGTTAATAAATAAAGTCTTATGTTGCAAGGTTTTGATTTTATTAATTTTGTTTTAGTATAGTACGAGAAAATGTTAATTCTATTTATTTGTTCCTATGCACCTAAACATAAAGTTCGACAGTTATGTCAAATCGGTCAGTAAATAAATTTAGTTGAAGTATTATTAAATCTAAAGGACTGTATCCTCAAAATATTCGCACTTGTAACATCCTAAATGGCGCATATGTCTAAAATGATATTCTATGAAAAAATTGATAACTTGACAATCAGGGGACTCATTAAAGCCATAGCTCTTCATCCATTTTACCCGCACACATGACTTCAATTTGTATTCATAATTAAAGATTGAAATACCCGAATATGTTTATATTAAAAAAGTAAGTAAATAAAAAACACCAATACGAAAGCAATAAAATTTTGAAGGAATTTTAAGAGAAGAACAACAAATCTCCATCAAGAGACACATTATTGAGGAGACATGATCAAGATTGGTTCCGACAAAGGCGTTTATGTATCGAAATATTTCTTTAAAAGCATCGAAACATTAAACGTTCGTCAAATAAATATAAAAATTTAATTCCAGTAGTCGCTGGGAGTATAAATTAAAATAAGAAGCGCGCACATAAGAACAATGCGCCGACGGCCGTTTGGGCGGCGGTTGATTTTTGATTTAATTTTGAATTTCCAGTTAATCCGGTTCGATTATCGGTTGGGAATTTATAGTTTGGATGATCAGCATAATGGCAAAAACAAATTTAGGACCCGTCGGTTATTTTTTTGTTTTTTTTTTTTCTTTTTTTTTGTGATTTTGAAGCGGGTTACATTTTTATGAGCTTAACATCACAGTGGAGCGAAGAAAAACAGAAGCTTTTTGGCGAACACTCTTAATGAGATTTAATTCGTCGCATTATTTAGATTCTATTTCGATTAACCGCTAACAGGATTTCAGAGGGAAGATATTCACGGTTGCTTTTGGGTCGCAGATAACCTCCGTAGCGGTGATGGCTTTGATGTTCTCGTAGGAGGTAGGCCTTAACAAAAATGGTTTCGGCGAATTCGTGCAAAGGTGCCACAAAGTTGGTAGCCATATACGTCAACAGGTAATGATATGTTTGAAAACTTTTTTTACATTTTTATGTATACGATTCGATTCGGTGGTTTGTTGAAGGCCATTGAGATTTTCGTAAAGCTAATTCTATTTTTTTTTTCTTATTTTTGTATGCACACACAAAAGTGTTCTTTATGGTACCCTTAAATGTCAATACATAATTTGGGTGCCAGATAAAAAAGCGAGGTCCGAAACACATTGGGCTTGCTTGCATGGAGATTGTTATGTGGGGAAATATGTGAACAGACAGATTATTTTACGCTCGTATTGCTCGGCAGAGAAACAATACTCTATGTTTAATTGTACACCTGAAGTCAATGCTGTAGATCTGAATTCAGGGAGCTTTCTAAAGAGCAAGCTTACTACGAATAAATGGGTGAGGATATTCAGTCGCTTTGATTTGAATGTTTCCAATCTCATTACTTTCAGGACTGTGCTTAGGCATACTAATTCCATTTCAGTAAAAACTTCAGCAACATCGATATGAAACGTCAGACCTCTTAGATGTGAAGAAGGGCTGTCCTTTAGAATATAAATGATGTGGGATCATCTGCGAAGAGTTTGTTTTTAAAATACGAGACGTATTTGACCTTAAAGATCGAGAATGAATCTTGAACTTTTAGATCCTTATAAGTCAATTTACGGCTCCTCGATAGTATAGTGGTTAGTATACCCGCCTGTCACGCGGGACACCGGGGTTCGATTCCCCGTCAGGGAGCCTCTGGCGCAAGACTAATGACCTTGCCCGGAAAAAACAAATCATTATGGAAAATTTAACAAGCCTCAGGACTTGCTAAATAAGGCCAAGACTGGTTCCCGGTTGTAGTGCCGATGATGATGATAAGTCAATTTACAGTGGTTTGGTATATTACAATTGATGGGCGAAATGATATTTTTTGGAAGGAAAAGCCTTACCTGGATTTCTTGGTTCTTTCGTTCGTTGTTCCTTCTTGGTTAAGATGGAGAAGACTCAGAGGACGTGGAACTGCTTTTTGATGCTGTTCCGTTCTTTGTTTGTTCGTTTATTTGAATTTGATTTTGGTGACGGCAGAACCCTCGTATACTAAACTTAATTACAGCGATAAATAGTCTTAACAACTAACTTAAAACGAAAATATAATGAAAAAAGGACAGGAAAGAAAAAGAAACTGAATTTAAACTTAACTATGGCGCGGGGGGGGGGGTTGAAGGCATTGACTACAAACTACTTTAAAGGCGAGTTATGTGTATAATATTTTGGGTGCACCACCGTGCTTCCGGTTTCCCGGGAAGAGAGGGTGTCCTTAATACCGATTCACTAGCGACGTAAACAGTGAAAACTTCCTGCTAAGCAGTCACATAAACAACACTTCCGATTATTTTCCAAACTGATTTATTTTTAGTTTTCATTAAACTTATATTATTTTTTGAGGAGGTCTTCTCCTCGCGTGCGCTACTGACTGACTCTGCCAAGCGACTCCAGTCAAGTCACTTTTCCAAGGTGTTCACCTTCCCATTTCAAAATTCTAATTCTTAAATATCTTTATGTTCTTTCGATTCCTTTTATCCTTTCTTGGGGCTTTTGTTTATGTTAGCCATCTGGCTAATGCAAAGAAGAATTTTCGTGTATTTCAAATGGGTACCACAGATCCGTGGAAATTGGTTGTTAGTTTAGGATCTGGGAATCCGTGTCTATTAGCAAATCATAAAACATCTGGTATGCGTTTGGATGTTTTATGATTGCAAGAATTGTGTGCCGACGTATCGAATAGATGTGCCTTTCTGCACTTATAAGTTTTGGATCTTGTAGGTTTTTTAGGTGCTAATTGCTTCTAGCATACATGGGAAAATAATGCATTTTGCTGTTTGATTTTAGGAAATAGAATCGAACCAATGCATTGAATTGAATAAATGAATTTGAATTCAATAAATGAGAATTTGAACGTTTAGTTCGATTTGGTTTGACAATGTTATGTTGGGGATGTGGAATGGATTTTGTTACAGGTAGGATTTGTGTATATGTGGCAGGAAAATGTAATGTGGGAGAAAAATGGTAGGGCTTCTTGGAGCACTACATGTGAATGGCGAGTTGGTTTCTGAATTTATTTACTTATTTATTTAACTTAGTTCAGGCGAATTCAATGAGTTACTGTTATAATATATTTATTTTGGTAAATATATCTTGCACGCCCTTTTAAGAAAAGCCAAGGTTATAAAAATACACTAGTCCGTATTGAATCAGAATTAATTCATAATCTCTTCCGCTGATGGTATGCAGATATGTAGAAAGGTCACTGACTTCTTCTGGTATGCGTTGCTGAACTTTAAGTTGTTATAGATTGTTATTATTTGCCTTCGCCAAATTGTTATAAATTATATATTTGCATTCGTCAAGTTGTTACATACAATCTATGCCTTTCTGTTTGGAGCGCCAGTTGTTACCGTTGTTATAGATTTCTTCTCGGATAGTTGATTCCTTTGTTTCTGATGCCGTGTCGTATTATACTGCAGCAGCGGTAAGTGATACGGGAAACAACTGTGCCGCGCCGAACCATTTACCTCGCCTCCGCTGCAGCAAGAAACTACTTAATAGCTTATAAGTGGGCTTACCGATACTCTCCACTATGATCCACCGCTGGATTCCCTCCAATTCCAAGTAACAAAACAAAGTCCAGCAACTTCAGTGGTTCACCACTGTCTCTTGGTATTCCAAATTAAGACACAAAATAAAATAAACTGAACTTAATCACAGTCCTCCATGTACGACTTTTACTTTTATTTACTATTGTATAACACACTTAATCTAGTTTAAACAAATAAAATTCATTAATTCAAAAAGTGTCCTCCATGGACGGGTTCTAGACTTACGACTACTTCAGAACAGGTCAAAGAACAGAATCACACTCAAAAAAGACTACTCTCTCCCTCTCCATCGCTCGCCATCTCGCCAATACTCCGAAAGGAAACCCTACCTGACCGACCTTTCGCAATCAACACGATGCCGGTTCGTGCCTCAGCTCGTATTTAATTGTAGACCATATAAAAAGATTCAAGAATATAATAAATGATCAAGATAGGGTATTAAATTAATGTGGAGTATTGAATGAAACAGAATTTATATTCTTTACTCCATCAATCAAATCAATGAGGAGCATTAAACAAAAATAGAATTCATACTCTTTACTCCATCTCGGTGGGGTAATGGAGATGGGGGAGGCCATTACGTAACATTACGACCCAGCTAGATATCTAAGTTAACAAAGAGAAATAGGACACTAAGCTAGTGTAGGTATTTGGATAAGTTGGATAAAGAGGATAGACGATCATGTAAGTGGCAGAAAGGGGAAGGGTGGGGTGGTGGGATAAGGGGGCAGGGTGTTGGAATGTGTGCGGGTAGAATGAGTGTAAACGGTGGTTGGGGCGGGATCAGGAGAGGAAAAAGAGGAGAGGAAGCTTCAAAGCATGAGGGGTGAGATTGAAATCAAGGAGGTGGGGTAAGAGTTTGCTCACCTCAGCATTCATGAAAGCGGTTCTGTTACTGCTTTGCGGACGGCGCCTTCTCCGGCGACGTCTCAGCTTCCTCCTCTCCCTGTGGACTGTATTCCAGCACCGGCTGGCCAAACGGTTCTGCAACTTTGCCTTACAGATGTCTCTGAACCTTTCGAATTGAACGCTAGTATATAAATCGAAATGCGTATAAAAGTCCAACAAATACACCACTCTGGTTTTCTTTTATTCCAAGGTCTTAATTTTAAACTACTTTATGGAATATAATTCTTCAATACAAATAACTGACTGCACAAGTCTTTCTCTCTTTGAACCCTGTCAGGTCTCTTCACAACGTGCGGCTGGGAGTTACTGTCGCGACTCCTATTGCTTGGCCTTATATAGGTCGGTAGCCGTCGTCTACTCGTTCACTCGTTTCGTTGGTGTTGTTTTCCTTAGTGGCTTCCTGGAATCGGGGCGCCACTGATCGTTGTCTCTTAGGAACCTGTGTGCTGGCGCTTGCCTGCCTTTCATGGGAATTCGTCTGGACGTGGTGCATCGCCAACAGGTTCGTTAGAGACGTAAGGAGTGTGAGGGGCGGCGAAATAAAAAAGACGAGGGTTTCGCAGGTTACGGGGGTTAGTTTTGAATGTAATGGGGGAGAGCATGCCTGGGCTGTGAAATGAACCAGTGAGAATACGGTGCATAAAGACGATGTCAGCGTGAATTCTGCGCTATTCAAGTGTGTTAAGGTTTATTAGATGTAGACGGCTTGTGTGTGGGGAAGAGTCCGAGGATTTTCCCAGTTTAATCCACGAAGATCCACGCAAAAAACGATGTTGCACGCGATGATTTATTTTTTGATTTTCTTTTGGTGATGTGTTCCTTACTATGGTTGCTGTTGGAATTATCACACAACTCGCTCCCTAGTAATTATGTTACAATAAGCTTCTACGGAGTCATGGAATGATTAATTTCTGTGAAGCGGACGGAACATATGCCAGTATTTTGGGAAAACATAAAGTCCTGATTCACAATGGGAAAGTGCTTTGTTGCATAAAGATGCCGTCGGAGCTCTGAAAAACATGATTAGAAACCACACAGGTATGTCTTAATTCGATACATATTGTGTTATTGCTATTTGAATGCTGTGGTGTATTATACGGGCTGTATTGATTTCTTCCATTCCCTTTCTGTTGAAATCGCCAGATGTGCACTATACTTGCGGAGCAAATTTACAATCTATTAAATGTGTCCAGCTTAAGAGTGTTAATGTTGCACTCAAACATCGGATGATAATCTCTTAGTTGATGGCTCACAAATATGATACAGATATTTCGCAATGGACGAACTCAGTAAAAGTATTACTATTACTACTATTTATTGGCCTGTAGGAACCCGGGAGCTCATGACCTCGCCGACTCGACTCCCTCATTGTTTCCTGTCTGGGGCGCTCTCCTTCCACGTTAATCTTCACAACTTGAATACTCTCACTATTGTTGGGTTGCAGTGTAGCTCTTCCAATTCGTGGTTGTGGAGTTTTCTTCATTGTCCTGCCACCTCGTCATATTTACCACCACAGACACCCCTTAAAACTTTATTCTCGAATACGCGGAATTTGTTTTTTTTGTTGTTGTTTTGAACAATCAGCATGATTATGGTCATCTTAACACGAAGCTTTATATTACGTGACAGGAGTTTGGATTTCAGCAAGTTACTGACTGTGTGCCAACTAGCGTTGCCGCAGTGTAGTCATTTATTATTTTCCTTCGACATTTCGTTACTGGGCGGCAGCATTGGTCCCAGACATTTAAATTCTTTAACTTTTTCAAATATCTTGCCTCTGACGTTTATATGTGTTCCCTGAGGTCCACCTGCTCTCACCGAAATCAGGTATTTTGTTTTGTCTTCATTTATTCCTAGGCCCACATCTTCCGCCGCCTGCATGATGATTTCACTGTTTTTATTTACAGTTTCTAGATTATAGCCCAAAACGGAGATGCCATCCGTATATGTGAGCACTTGTGTGACCCCGTTCAGGAATAATCCTACCATGTTGTCGTCTTGTACCTTTCTGATAACATACTCGAGGTTAAAAAGACATGGTGAGAGACCACCCCCTTGTTTTAGTCCATCGCGGTTTCAAATGGTGCTGAGAGGTGGTTTTCTATTCTAACTCGCCCTTTCTTTTCGTTCATGCAGATTTGAATGAGGGCCGCATATTTTTTCGGGATTCCCAGCTCAACTATAATATGGTAGAGTCTTTGCCTTGCGACTGAGTCTTAGGCTTTTTTGAGGTCAACGAACCGTTGGTGAACCGTCTCTCCGTATTCCCACTTCTTTTCCAGCTGTTGCCTTATTGTGAATATTTGATCGCTCGGTAATCGGTTCCTACGGAATTCGCATTGGTGGTCTCCCAGTATTTCTTCTGCGTACGGTGTGATTCTCGCTAGTAAGACATTTGTTAGTATTTTGTATGTGGTTGGGAGCAATGATATTCCTCTGTAGTTTTCCCAGTCAGATCTGTCGCCTTTTTTGAAAATGGTGACGACTATTGGGGCCTTCCATTCTTCCGGAGTGACTTCCTTAAGCCATATTGTTTTAATCAGTTGGTGGTTCTGTGGGGGTTCTCTACACTACATGGAGAACCAATCCGCAATGTCATACCTTATTTCGACCGATTTCAGTGCGTCATTTCTACCATTATTCCCCTTACAATCTATTCCACCTGTAAAACATGTTTCCCATAAGGACGCATAGCTAAACTCATTATCCTCTACAGATAATGCATAATTGAGTTTCGCTATCTTTTCACCATACGGCAACTCCATTTCGCTAACGCATGAGATTTCCACCTAAAATCGCATCATGTCGGTTAGCAAGGGCATAGTCTGATCAAACGACGCGGTTGCATAATTATACAACCGCTGGGGAAATTACCGAAGTATTTAATTTAGTTCCCATGATCAGATTTCCCTAGCCAATTCGGCGTCCTATTCACTTCTCCCACACCATCTATTCGATTCGGATCAATGATCTCTTCTTACAGGTGAATAGCCACAGAACATTTTCCTCTCCTTTCCGTTTCTATCTTGCCCGGGTTCAATGCGCACTGAGATCACCACAGTCATCGCGCTAGGGCAGTAGGTCATCCTCAGAGGCTGCATTGATACCAGCACACAAGCTAAGTTATTGCGTTCTCTCTTTTGTTCTTTTCATCCTTCGCATGCACAGCGTCGGTCGAATGATGTGCGGGTATTATTCACCTCACTGAGCCATGCAAATGAGAAGATTCATGAGAAGAGCGCAATGATGATTGGCTAATAGCCGTGCGCATTGCAAAATCAAAATTTTATCCCTAATTGGGATCAGTCGTCACCCAGTCATTGCCGCAGTTGGTCACGCCGCACCAAATTTAAAAATCATCCCTCGTAGCCCACACCAACGTTACCAAAAGTCTAATATTGCGCGAGTCATATATCAACTCCAAAGTGCTCACATGCTTTTGGGTAAAATACTTAATTATCGTGGTCACAGTGTCGAGAAAGAAGTTTATTTTTTTCAACTTGTATAATATCTGTAAAAAAAAAACAATTTAATAACAGTAAATAATAAGTTCTAAGTTAAGTGAAAAGGATAACAATACAATAAAAAACTATTAAAATAAAGAAAATAAAATTAGTCTCTATCGGTACCAGTTGGTGTTTCTGTGTTTGGTTTCCCCTCGGTGCCGCAGTTGTTAGTGGGAAGGAAGTTAACCACGCGACCATGTCTGGTACAATACCTCTCTACCCCCACAGATCTTGCAAGAGGTTGCCTATCCTCCATGTCTCATAAGATCTGCCGGTATGCAGTCGACTCCGGGAGCCAATCGATTTATTGCGTCTACAACTTCGTTGAAAGACGGTTTTGTGATCTGAGGCTCGACTGTATGCCTTTATTTGTGGTTGATGGGTGCGCACATCAAGCCAGTTTTCAAAGTACTGCTTCCATCTTGTCACGATATTGTTTGTTTCTGTAACCAGACAGCGGGTTGCATCTCGAATTATTTTGGCACTCCCTCGGTAGCCATTACTAATTGAGGTTATGCCGGCATACACACCTCTGATATTCTTTGCTCTGGCATTTTCTAGGATTTTTTCGATCCATGTCTTCTCTTATTCGCGTTTTTACGTTTGAAAAGTCTCGTAGTCTTGTGGCAGTTCTACAAACCTCATAATCCACTAAAGGTAGAGATATCGTCGTTTCCACCAAGGAACACACTCACCTATAGCTAAATTACGCGTGCCCACAGACACGTGCCCTCAAAAGTCCTCCTTTCCACTTGAAACAAAGGTAGCAGGCATCTGGGAGGCAGCAACCCCACGTATCCACAGATACGTGGGTCACAAGTCCGACCAATTTTTCTACGCCTGCGCGGCGATCGAAGGACATACTTACCAACAGAAATTGTATAACGATCCATTAACTGAATATACAAAACGGTTGGCACAGCTGCTCAAACGCCGCTTTTCCGGCGATAAGCGAATTGTTGGAAATCCAATCTGCCGACCAAACCTTTTTCCCTACCGCAATGCACTTCACCGAACAAAGCCATCGCGGAGAAACAGCAATTAACTAAAACGCTGTTCCCATAGGGCAAAGCAAATATAATTATCGCAACCGAAGATAATTATTGTGGCCAAAAAGGGAGCGCCAGGGATAATAAACCACACCAAAGATACACAGATCGATTCGACAGAAGGTGTGAACTCCGGGATCCCAGGAAATTCTTCGGCCACACAGGCAGCAACATCCGCGTCTGTATGTGCGGGTGCATCGGCACATCTGGCCTGCGACGAAACACAAAACCGCGGGACAAAAAAGAGTACGATCTTCCCTATTGGAGAGATTCGAGGGTAAGAGGGAATCTCGAGGAAGAAAAGAGAAATGAATGAGAACCTTCGAGTTTTTCGTTTTTGCATCCCTTGAAGGAAGTTGTTTAAGACGGTCATCACAGAGAACTCCGATGAGAAGGTGATCCGGGCGTAAAATTGTAAGGCAAACAGAAAGTCGAAATCGAGAATCTCAAAAGAAAAGTAAATCGAAAGAGGAAACGACAGTACCTTGCGTGTGTCCAAAGTTCTTAACTTAACATGCAGTGAAAGCGTCAGGAGTGCTTAATCCGAATCTGTGAACTAATGTAAGCTCAGAAGGGAAAAATGTTAATAAACAAAAAGTATACACTAAAAATAGTTGGTTTTTTCATTTATTTAAATAAACAGACCTGGTTCATCTGAAAGTAGTTCGTCGCTTCATTTGCCACCGTGTTTTTCTCCGCTGGTGTATTTCCCTCTGCGATAAACAGTGTTCGGCGGAACACTACATCATCATCGGCCATAAACATTCGACTAAGAAACTGGAATAACAATCCGCCAAAGTCTCTTTCCGGATCGTCGCGTATCTTTCTGTGTTGGCTTTATCCACACTATTGGCTTCCTCTTCCTCGCTGCTCCTGTGGTAAATCTTGTACCAACACCGAAGAAAAATTCATTCGTAACAAGCGCAATAGAGAATCTTCATCACTCGCTGGTAACCAAATAAGAAATTAACCACCGGCTTACAGTCAAAGGATATTCTTTATTGTTATTATGTAACAAATAAAACATAACCGGAACTAAAGAACACTTCTTAATAAAAACTTTTGATATTGTTTTGGGAAATTAACATTAATTAAAAACTATAGTCTGTACACTTTTATTTTCATAAAAAACCGAATTAAACTTTTAAGATACTTTCAGGAAATGCCGTTACAAAATACCGACGACCGGTACACTCTCTTCAAAGGAAGCTGTAGCGTTCTACGAACGCACAATTCTACGCAGGTAAGGTTCCTATCTTCAAAGAACTTACTTACCTGAGAGCGTTGCACGCGCCCACAGACGCGGCCCCAAAGTCCCACCATAGGGCCTGCAACTCGCAGCCAACGTTGAGACCGACACCAAAAAGCAAGGAACTGAACGTCCCCAAAGCTTTTAATGCCAAGCTCAACATTCGTAAGTCATCATACCTGAAACAAAAAAGAAACATTCAATCCGCCTGCGCCCAGGAACATTCCATTGAATCGGCAATTTCAAACGTCTATGCAATGCAAATTAGCCGACCAACGATGCACGTGCGGGTAGCTGCCATAAAGACCACCAAATCTATCGGCAAAACAAAAAAACGGCAACCGTAATTATCTCAACGAGATAATTCAAATTGTATGAGGTTGAAAACCTACAAGGAAACTACTCCGATCCCACGGTGTCTGTTTGTATTTCACACCCATCAGAAAGAGCTAATGGATTTCGGGTGTATTGACAAAAGTCAAACAAAAACCATGAACCATGCATCCATGCAAATTGCAGGATATCTTTCGGCCTTCGCGCCAGATGTGTTATGTAAATAAGGCGGCATACAATTGACAACCGTCGAACTGAATTTCGACCACCACCACGGATGGTGATAATGATGTTCGATGATGAGCGAGTTCTTCTTTCAGGAATGAAAAATCACCCCTGGGACGTGATAACATGCTGCTAACAGAAATTCGGAAGTTCTGTTAGCAGAGCAAGTAGGAAAATTTTTCCATGTAGATACAGATACCAGTTTGGAATCTGGATATCTGTGTGGGCAGACAGGCAGTCTGATTTCGATAGCCATATCGGGTGATATATTTCGACCAACGAAGTTAGGTTTCGATCGGCAGAAGACGAGGAGAACAATTTTCGAGTGTATAAAAATCTGAGTAGGCGTTTTCGAAGTAGGAAAAAAAATAAAGTAACGTCGAGTGTGATCGCACGTGCGGTGTAGTGAAGCGCTGTAAGATTAAAATAGAACCAAATATAAAAACAAAACAAAACAATTCTTCTCGTGGTTTAATTTGACATTGCTTTCGCTCCGTTCTTTTGTTTCGTTGTTTTGGGAGTAGTGTTCGGCGGAACACCCCAGTATCAACTAGGATACGCAATAAAAATCCGCCAAAAAGCTGTTTTCTGACTTTTTGTTATTTAACGTGGAGGCACGACCTGCCTCCACGGAATCTGTATCGCGATTAATTATATCAACCGAAGCGACAGAACACCAACATTTTCATCCATCGCCCCGATGACCATATAAGGGATGATCTTAGAAGATGATCACCGAAAGGATGTGCACACACACAGATGCGGTTACCTCACACTCTCATGCTGTGCATGAGCAAGCGGACCGTGGATATAATAACTCCATAGGGGGAACATTAGCTGGCATGGTTGCAGCTGGTGCCATTATCTCGACATAGAGATTAAGGTGTTTACACGATCAGCGACTGCGTAAAGCATTTATGCTGATCGTGCGCATCTTGGCGGCATCTCCACGTAGTCGAATTCTCGATGGTAATTTTCCAATTATGAGAACTAGAATTCCTTGGGCGGCCAGCCGTATGCCATCATGTATTTGTCGGTCGGATGACCGATCGATGTGGGCATGTATGAAAAGGAAAAGATGAAACATCTCCTGCACGTGTGCGGCTGTCTCGTAAGGGGATATCTCATTGATTTGCTTCTGGCAATGTTGGTTGCTTGATGGTGCAACCAAATTGCTCTTACGTGTGGAAGATTCGGTTCGGTTCATGTTGGTTGCCTTATGTATGCCGCATGTTATACTTTCATACTAGAAAATCCGATGATGCAACATACACCCAACGAATTACTTCCCAGGACATGATGCCCGTGAGGAAAATGTCTTTTGTGGTTCGTGCTATTGAATTAGTGAAAATGTGGTTTAGGAGACACTTTAGGTGAGTGACAAAAAGGTAAATACATGCTTAATTGCTAGGCAAGCAATCAGTACTTGTTTTATCGGTTTTTCGGCCGCTCTAGGTGGACGTTTTTACATTGTTAACAGGAAGATGAGTAGTGGCGTTCGAGGGAAACGCCACACTCTCATTCTCTAGGATGCCAAATCTATTCGTTAGTTCGTCTTGATATTTAGCCCTTTTGCGCAGGTCTTTTAGTTTATCAATTTCGAAGTTTTTGGTCGTCTCCCGTGACTGCCCATGTGGGTTTGCTGCGAGCCAACTCCTAATTTTGTCCATCACCAGAAGATGATCGGAGTCGCAATCTGCTCCTCTATATGATCTTACGTCAAGGATATTCGAGTGGTGTCTTTTGTCTATGACGAAGTTACTTTTTTTGCTTACGCGTTACGCCGTCGGGTAAGAGTACTAGCGATGGAATATGTCGACCGTATCCTCGAAATAAATGTTAAATATTGGTCCCTGAGTGAACAAATCGGAACGTTTGGTATCATGTTGATGGGCCTAGTTCGTACATTTCCAGAAAGTTAATTATTGGTTATCTGGGCTAATATATTTTGCTGCGAAGCTGCGCTCCCATAATGTCAAAAGTCAATTCCCGTAGAAACATATCCTCAAGCGTCGATTAAAAACATTAAGGTCGAATTGCAGAAATTTAATCGAATGAGAGTATAAAGGAAGAACTGATGCGAGAGAGAGTTGCAACGAACTCAGTCATGATCTTGCGATTTCTTATGTTCCGTGATTGATTACTTGGTTGATTTGCTTGATTCATCCGCAAAGCATTATCTAAATCGTAGGAATTTTAATCTTTTCCAAACTCTGCTTAAATATAGTTTGGTATGTCTGCTGTTTAACTCAAGTCGCTTCCATACATTTTCTTACGGCAACTTTGTATCTAATGCATACTGTAGTTGGCAGCATAGCCATCGTACTATCCATTGGTGATACTAGATCAATGTGTTTCATGTTGACCTAAATAAATAAACAATGCTGGATATGCAGTTCGAAAATCATTTAGAACAAGGTCGTGTTGTCATACTTGAACCAAAATCCAGGGGTAGTCAGTAAAACCCGTCAAATGTCAAGTTAAGTAAAATGAAATCACAACCAGACAGCACCTCATGTGGCAACATCATCCACAAGGGTTACGATGAGAATGAACCATAAAACGAATGCCCAAATGTGAAGTCCGAAACGAGGTCAGCTCACTAAAACAGACGCGAGGATAATCCTCCAAATCAGAAGCTCATTCGAAGATGACTTTGAAGTGGAGTCCGAATACTCAACTACCGGAGCCAACACCAGAAGCCACAAACCGACCATAATAAAGATGAGACTGGGTATTAACGTTTTACGGTTTCACTCCTTGTGACTACCGAACAGGAGTTGTTACGCTACCACATCGTTTCCTATCGAAATGAATGTCAAGACCAGTTCGAAACCCACATAGCTTCTGAACATAAATCAAGTCTTCCCGCAGTCCTCGGGATTCTGGTGACTTGAAGACTTGGTCTATTTCTCACTTGTGGCCGAAGTGATGTGTCAGGTCTCTAAGATCTCGCGCATGGAGCGTTACTAATTTAGTAATTAAGTTACCATGAAGAGGCACAGGTGAGGTTGGTTGCCTTTCATCTACCGGCAAACCGGAGGGGGCATCGTTCGGATGGCTTACATTGCCGAGTATGTTATAAATATTCACTCGACCTGATTTCAGCACCTGCTCTGCACACAGAAAAAAATCATAAAATTCAATTATCCTTTATCCAAAGAAGGACACCGCAAGGAAAATATGTCCTTCGTAAATCAGGTGCCCCACACGCACACAACTCGCCAAAATCAGAGAGGCCGACTGCCGAATACATACGCCCGTCCATGTACGTCCCTCGTCCAGTCGACGACGTGTAATTATTTCCCAGTTCATCAAGGAATAATAAATAAATAAACGATAATGAAGTGCCAGAGGCGTACACACACCAAAGCGGAAGAAGTGGAAGTTGAAGATCACAAATCGGAGCGACTGACCGGCTGACCGGCTGGCCGGACCGGATTCTTCGTGCAAATGATGCGCACCTCTCAGGAGTTGTGTGCACTCGCCTGTCCCAGTGTTGGTTGGAGATTTGAACACAGTCTCTGTTTCCATGACTCGTTGTCTCGTGTATTGTCTGAAGATTTGGACACAGGGAACCGCGGAGAGATCATCAGTCTGAAGATGATTGAGTGCGAGAGTGAGAAGAAAGGTCGTAGCGGCACCTTTGATGTGGAACAGTTCAAAGGGGCCGACTGTTTACATAATGGTGAACTTTTGATACAGAAACAATAGAGCGGCTGGATGAAAAAGGCCGCTCCACAGTTCACAAGTTCTTTACACGTCTATGCTGCAACAGCTGTTCAACGTTCATAGTTACAAGTAGTTGTTTGGAAAATTCGTTTCTTTCCATTTTTTTTTTTTTTGCTGGTAAGCGTTACAATTTTTTACGCTTGTACCACTATGAGGCAAGGTGAACATTTTGCATATTTTTCAAATGTTATCGGTGTTGAAATCGTTAGGAAAGTTTTTAATATTAATATATTCGAACGCTTGCGTGAGGTGTGACTGTAAAAATGTTTTAAGGGTGATAGCAATAATATTAATATCTAGTATCACCAGTGCCATTTGGGCAAAATTGTCACTTTAATAAATGACTGGTGGATTGGAAAGGGAATGCCCACCACCCGAGGACTAATTCTCCAGCCGACCGACACAAATATGCTACACTTATTATTGCTCTACTTAAATTGACAAGTTTTTGGTAACTTTTTTTATATATTGACATTCACCAACATCGTACTTTTGAGTTTTCACAGTCTTAAATGTTCCTCTGAGATAGTAGCCTCTATGTTTCAATAAAAAACACTGATCGGCATCAATTTAGTGATGTTTAGTGTTGTAACAACATGTCAATTTCTCTTTATTTTACTTAATCCTGCTGGCTATCGAGAACGGATTTTCTCGAATCGTATTCGTCATTTTTAATTTACTATTTAACAGCTGTAATTTAAAAAAAGGCAAATATCAACACCATAATCCCTATAATCCCGACTTAAGTTAACAGTTTTCGTATTCATTAATAATTTATTGTAAAACACAAGCAAAACAAAAAGCAGCTGAAGTTAATGAGACTTTTCGACAATAGCCCGGACACAAAAAAAAAATGGAACCATATTTAAATAGGTCGACAGCGGTTTCCGTATTCCATAAATAGCCTTACAAACTCGAAAGAATCCTTCTTTTATTCGAAATATGTCCAAAATCGACTGCACAATACCTATGGTTACAGTGAGTTTGTGTCTGGTATGTCATGTAAATGCAATGAAGTATCGGAAATATTTGACTACCATCACAACAAAAATCATCATAAAACATCCCTCCTATTCCACGCAACCGCTTCCACACTCTAGGTTAATAACTACTGTTCTACATCTCACACTAGCAATAATATTAAAATCATTGAAATAGGTTAAGGTTTATATTAAGCTGACCAAATCAGCCTTTCTATTATGTTAAATAATTTTCTCCGGGCAAAACCACAACTTTTTGCACGCCGTGCAGAGGTCGTTTTAACATTTGCAGATTTGTGATGAGACCCTGTGGGGTGTGTTTAATGTACCAGGCATGGACACTAGATCCTCTCAACTCTTACCGTTTGTTTCACTGTTAATTGTCCACCAATAACCGAACTCCAAGCAAACAGCAAAATGAAAAGGCACGAAAGCTATTTAGTTGATTAAGTGTTCTTTATTTTATTTATATTATGGCTTCGGTACATGCGCGTAGAACTGGAAGTTAACGATATAGGGTGTTTACTGGCTTGAAAAATGGTTCACAACAAAACTCCAGGAAGTCTTAATATATGCCAGTGTTACTAGCTCAGAAATTGTTCACTGTTCACAATATAGGGTGATCGGCTTTGAAAAATGATTCACTACAAAACTCTAGGAAGGCTTAATTTATTCTAGTGCTCACTAGCTCAGAACTGTTCACAACTAAGTTCGCATAATCCTTTGGCGATGAACACCTGCAACTCCTTCAGGATCGCCAGAAGTATCCAAACGGATTTATCGACTCAATAACTAAAAACACCAGGCGCTAACTCGCACTCTGAACTCGTGTATATTGATCGTGGTTAAAAACTGACTCCTTGTAACGCGGCGCGGATTGAAAATTAATGTTGAAAGGCGCGACCGTCCGCTATGGGGATTGAAATCTGACTCTCTGGTGAGGTTGTACGAAACCTACCACCAGTCACAACCGGGGGTGGATTTCCACCGATGTGTGAGGAGCAAATCCGATCTTTTCTTTGGTGACGACCAATAAACGATCGATTTGAGTTTTGTTGGAAGAATTTCCCTGGCGATCGTACAGGTCTGGTTGAAAACTCATTCGCTGGAAGCCAGGACAAACGACGATGCGAAGGGTGCACAAAAGAAAATCCAAATACGCAGCTGATCAAATAAGCCAAGGCCAGTAATAAATAAGAAACTATGATTTCACTTGGGAGGGTTCGCGTCTGAAATAAAAACATTTTCCAATTAACTGTCGCAGGATTGTATAACTTTCGCATCAGAAAGAATTTTAGTAGACATAAGATATACAGCTTTTGAGCGCAGCCCTCCATATAATCTTTGAAGAACTGAGACAGGATCTTGTAGCAATCCTCTTTTGGGGCTTATTTTACGTCAACAATGGAATCCAGAAAAGATCGGAATGATGATATGTTGTGCAATACCAAGACTATGTGGATGCATCCAAATTTCTCAGCCAGGGAGTTTTAACTTTTACCGAAATATCGAAGACATGGCTGACCATTGTCAATATGAAACCCAACAACTGTCCTATTCATCAATTATGGATTGTTTTTTCAGTTTCTTATCTCAACCGCTCCTCGATAGTATAGTGGTTAGTATCCACGCCTGTCACGCGGGAGACCGGGGTTCGAATCCCCGTCGGGGAGCCTCTGACGCAAGACTAATGACCTTTCCCGGAAAAATAAATTATCATGAAAAATTTAACAAGCCTCAGGACTTGCTAAATAAGGCCAGGACCGGTGCCCGTTTGTAGTGCCGATGATGATGATGACCTCAACCGCATCAATTTCCGGCAGTATAGATTTGAATTAATTGTTTCGGTGAACTCGTAATGAATGATACTTTGGAGCATTTATTGTTTGTAATACATGCCAAGTCCAAACTCGATCCCTCAGAGGCAGAGAGTAAACGATTACAAACGAGTTTCACTGCTCATATTATGGACGAGACACTGATTCACACATAAATTACACAGGTAATAGAGAATGTGATTTTAACATATTTTTCATATCTTTAAATAACGAACGAATTACATTTCTCCTCCCACCGAACTGGACGCGCAATGAGTCATTCCCGTCCTTCAAGCGTTGAAGTCAACTAACTTATGGCGGCCATTCAACTTGGTTTTCACATCAATAGGCCCTGATTCAGCTCCTTACAGCTTATATAGACGATAGTACTAAGCGCTGACTCCTGATAGTCTTCTGATTTTTCACTGTCAAATTTTTCTTGGCAAGTAAAAATATTGGTCAAATTAATCGATTTAAATGCGGAATATAACAGGTCGTACAAAGAAACAATTTGAAAAAATTCACATAGCCACCAAAGGAAAAAGATACATCATTAAAATTAAGTTTAATTAATTATTAATCAAGTGCAGTGAATTCGCGCTAATAGCACTTATATTATGTCTAAATATGTTTAAATTTTCTTATATGTGTTTCAGTAGCAATTCCGACAATCTCCCAAAGATTCATTCAGTTTTCATTGTAAGCAACAACAAAAACTGAGGCCATGCGTGGGGAGACTTTGCAGTTGTTCTCGTACTGTTGCAGGCTCCGTTCAGGAGATCCATTCGTAATTTTAATCAACCTTTGAATTTTAAAGTCGGTCTAATTTAAAGCTGCCACAAAACAACAAAACAATGGCTTAACGGTATATGAATTAACGCTCGCCGGAGAAAAAGATCTAACTCCCAAACGAAAATAAAGAAGAGCATGGCAAGGCGGTACAGGAAGAGAACGAGAAAAATAATGAAACTGCATCCCCGGAGAAAACGGAAGACTGACGCTCACGCAGCGATAGACAAATTGTAGATGACTAAAATAAAAACGACGACCGTATTAAACCTGAAAAAAAAACTGAAAGATACAACAGAGCAGTCAGCAATAAATTGGATAAGTTTGTGAATCCAAACAAAACAGTAGTGTAATGTAGAAATGTAGCGCATCACAGGAGGAGTTATTTGGAACGGCCAAGAAATCGTGGAACACACACAACACACTCGGAAACACTCGGAAGGGCTGATAGCGTTGGACGAACGCGCTATGGAGAATGATGCAGAATGAAGTGGTGAGGAACGTAACCAATGGAATGTGCATGATCCCGTTTCATACAAAAGTGTCGTCGACGAGTATGAACAGAGCGATGAGAACAAGTCCATCAAGGCTGACGACATAGATTTGTAGCGGTGCCGCTAAGCCCCACGGTACACTTACCTAAAAACCCCCATAACCACATCTCACCAGCATAAGTTTTCGTTAATGCAATCGAATTAAGCAATGAAAATGCTACACGCATTACTTAGATCAAATCTATAATCGTAAAGCTTCTGCAAAAGAATTCTTACCTTTTCAAGCATTCCTTCGCTTACAAATCCCCTGTAAGAGTTCTTACTTTCCTTGTCATAAATTTCCTGAAAAGAAAATTCATCGGTTCGTATATCATACGACCGCATATCAGAGAATCTTACCATAGAGTTGGCTAATCCCAGCCTCAATATGTGTACAAAAACTAATTACACACACATCGGCTGGCGACCCCTTTAGCCAGCGATAATAGTCCAACGCAGGTGCATGTAATTAGCACCATCCACGTTGAGACTAATGTCTTAGCAATGCACTAAGTGCAAACAAAGGAACGCTGTTCTTTGGCAGGCATCGGGCGATACGACAGACTATAGTCGTATCACCAGCATCTTCCTATAGATAAACAATCTACAATTTCTTTCGTGCCGCAAACGAATAATCCCGCATATTCAAATGCGAACAAGGGATTCGTTTCGGCAACTAACTCATGATACAATATACAATTTTCATTGTATAAAGTATCGCACCACTTAGCACCTTTTTACCAACGTCCATCATAGCGACGTTGCATAGGGTAAACATGACCCTCATTACGGAGCAAACCATTTAGTCGCCTCTTCCTTTGTTCTCGCCGCCTGCTTGCTTCGTTGTTTCATTGCCTTCGAGCACGTACAAATAGCAGTACGGCCGCACACGCATACCATTGCACTGAATGAGTGCATTTTCTTGGCGGCCACGCCCTTAAGAGAAAAGTTTTTCTCTTTCTTCTTTTTTCTTAGCCCTAACCTAGGATGGAATTCATGTCAGAGTTCCATCCTCGGTGAGTCGAATTACAACCAGCGATCGAGACGGTCGCTCCGCCATCCACCGTACCGGCGCCGGTACGGTGTGAACCGAAGAGTTAGAGTCGAGCGCGTTAAAAATAAAAAATAATTTTTCTTGTGCCCCCCAGTATAAGGCCATTCAAGTAGAGTACTCTGTCTTACATTCTTTTTTTTTTGTGCATCCGTGTCATCGTCAGCGTAATTAGAATCCGTTTTTAAGTTAAATAATTGCGAACCAGTTGCAACAGTTAAATTAAATAAAAGAACCTTTTAAACCGAAACAAAGAACAGAGCGTTTCATTTAATTTTCCTGGGGGCTGTTCCGGAGAGTGTTTTCCTTATTTTAACTTGGGTGATCGTGTTAGTGTTTTCCTTACTCCCGGTTGTGGACAAACGTGGCGGCGTTTCGTTCCTTTACTCTGCGGAACTTTAGTGACAATCGGATGGGAATAGGAGTGAACCGAGTGTCCGTGTTTGGCACAATACTCCTAATTCCCACAGTCTTCCCGGGGACGAAGGTGGACTTCGAACCGAATTTACGGTAAGGAATCTAAAAATCAGTAGAAATACGACCAAGTATCCTAGGAACATGGGTGTCAACTCAGCCTACAACCTAAAAAATGAAAACTGGCCTGTCACGAGCCATCCAAGACGTCCCACAGATCCGAAATAAAATATGGTACCCGGTATACCACAAAGGACATTGGATCTATGAATGCCCAGTGCCTGAAAACTCGTTGAACGAACTACATCCATCGTCGCTTGGCAACAATATTAAAAGTATTGTTGGGAGGAAACAACAGTGAATTGTATACTGTTCCACTGCCGCAGTATACACGTTCAATGACCAAAAAAAAAAACAAAAAAGGAGTGGGTGTATTAGAGAGCGCGTGACCGCGCGTGTTAAATTATTATTATTTATTGGCCTGTAGGAATCGGGAAATTCATGACCTCACCGCCATCGTTCCCTGTCCTGTGCAGTCTCCTTCCACGCCTGACCATCTGATCCGATCTCCTCAAGGTCAAACCTAACATTGTCCTCCCATCTCCGTCGCGGCCGTCCTACTGGTCTCTTTCGCGTTGGTCTACCGTCAAGATTTCTACGCACGGTCCTATCGTTGCCCATTCGCGCTACATGTCCGGCCCATCTTAATCTTCGCGACTTGATTACTCCCACTATTGTAGGTTTGCGGTATAGCTCTTCCAATTCGTGTTTGTGGAGTTTCCTCCATTATCCTGCCTCCTCGTCATATTTCAATTTTGAAAATGGGGACGACTATTGAGGTCTTCCGGAGTGACTTCCTTATCCCATATTGTTTTGATGGGCCGGTGGATCTTTCGAGCGGTTACCTCTCCTCCATGCTTCACAAGCTCTGCCGATATGCAGTCGACTCCGGGAGTCTTGTTGTTTTTCAATCGATTTATTACGTCTACAACTTCTTTAAAAGATGGTCCTGGGATCTGAGGCTCGGCTGTGTGTACGTCTGGTGCGTTTTTTGTGGTTGATGGGTACGCACATTGACAGGTTTTCAAAGTATTGCTTCCATCTTGTCACGATATTGTTTGTTTCTGTGACCAAACAGCCGTTTGCGTCTCGAATTATTTTGGATCTCCCTCGGTAGCCCTTTCTAATTGAATTTATGCCGGCATACATACCTCTGATATTCTTTGCTCTGTATTTTCTAGGATTTTTTCGATCCGAGTTTTCTCCCATTCGCGTTTTTTGCGTTTGAAAAGTCTTATTGTCTCTTTCCGAATCGTCGCGTATCTCTCTGCGTTGACTTCATCATATCTCTCTAAGTGGATCACTTTGGGGCGTTTCCGTTCTTCGATCTTCGCCCTGCACTCATCGCGAAAGCAAGGTTTGGACATAATTGTTTTCTCAAATCCTAATACCTTTTGGGCTGTTTGTTTGATTGTGTCTCTGATCGATGTCCATTTAGTGTCCACACTATTGGCTTTCTCTTCCTCACTGCTCCCATTCTCTAGAATCTAAATCTATTAATTAGTTCGTCTTGATATTCAGCCCTTTTGCGCAGGTCTTTTAGTTTATCAATATCGAACTTTTTGCTCGTCTTTCGTGACTGCTCATGTGGGATTGCTGCGAGGCGACTCCTGATTTTGGCCATCACTAAATGATGATCGGATTCGCAATCTGCTCCTCTATATGATCTTACGTCAAGGATATTCAAGTGGTGTCTTTTGTCTATAAGGAAGTGGTCTATTTGATTACGCGTTACGCCACCCTTGTGGCCATCCATGTGGCCTTATGAATTTTCTTGTGCTTGAACATCGTACTTTTCACTAGCAGATCTTTCGACTGCGAACGTGATAATTCGAATTCCATTATCATTTGAAACTTCGTAGAACGTGTTCTTCGTTTCTTCGTCCATAGATTCTGTTGGGACGTGTACGTTTATAAATACATAATTGTACCATGGGCCCTGTATTTTTAGCACAGACATTCGGTCATTAATAAATTTCACATGTTATACGAGTACAAGGGGCATAATCTTCTGCCTAATGATGAAGCCGGTTCCGAGGCTATGTGTATCGGTAACTCCACACGCCAGTGTAAATCCGTTGGTTTCGATTATTTGATGTGGGAATCGGACTTCCTGAACAGCGACGATATCCATTTTATTTTGTTTCGCGTTTTCTAGGACCGTCTGTATCGCGCCTGGTTTATATGACGTTCGAACATTCCACGTCACGACGCGTATATCCCGCTTTTTCCGTTTTTCCCTACGTCTTCTTTTTGCTGAGTCGGTGTTTTCTTGATGATATTTTCCCTTATGGTAGTGTCGGCTGATCACGCCTACCGGGTTTTTGGTGAGATTGTTTTTTGTATATTGATTATTCATTTTTGTTCCCACGAATCTTGGGGTTTTAAATAGTCCGTCACATCAGACCCCCTCTTTGATATGGTAAGGTCTGCTTACTGCTCTATTCGACCCGGTGTCAAAGAGGCGCCGTTATAATACAGCAGATATACCCCTGGCTGCAAACCATCCAATGGGCACGCTGACGCGTAGCACCCTGGATTAGGGGTGGTAGATCTTTGTGTGATACTCCTCGCTAGCCTGTCTGACATTGGTAGCCCTACTGGAAGCGCATGCTTCCGTCAGCATAGCCTGAGTGATTCATTGTAGTTAAAGCCGCCGCACCACATCAAGGTTTCTACCAAGCGGGGGAATCGTTTTGATTATGAACAAATATTCGTATTTGGTGACGGAACATCTGAACATCTGCGATTTGATATGGGAAAATGATAAGTTTTTGCATTGAGATGCAACGGAAAATTGTGGCCACAGAATATCAAGTTTTTGGGATGGGATTTTGTATTGTAAGGGATGATGGTTTTAAAATGTGGGTATTGCATGGAGGAAATATACTATTTTCAGGAATGTGATGCGTATTTCTTTGGATAAGGACACGAATGAGCGATAGATTTTTATGATTGAAAGGAGGGGTGATTATTAATGCAAGTTAATTATGTAACAGCACCAATGAAATATCTAGAATAGATTATTTTTAAAATACTTTATTGCGTTATAAATTATAACAATTACAGAAAGTAGGGTAGTTATAGATGAATTTATGTACAAAGATGATATATTTTGAATTTACTGTTCTCTATTAAGTCTCTATTTTTTAAATGTTCTACGAGGGTTGCCTCTTATGTTTCGGGATCTGGCAACCCTAGTGTTGCAATCCGGCAATTGACAGCTCTGTCGTAAAGTTGGACATTTTTGAAGTTATACGCACTCAGAACGTTTTGACATACGAGCGCTATTTGTGTTGTTTACAGTAACTTAAAAGATTCATCTCGGCCCAAAAATGGAAATAAATCGTCAACATTTTCGTGCGATTATTTTTTACAACTTTCGGCGTGGATTAACTCAGCAACAGTCCATGGATGAACTTAATTCAATTTTTGGCGATGAAGCTCCATCAAGGACCAGTGTTTATCGATGGTATGGTGAATTCAATCGTGGTCGTAGTTCACTCCAAGATGAATTTCGTGAAGGTCGTCCAAAATCAGTTGTTGTTCCGAAAACCATTGACGCTGTGCGCGAACTGATATTGGAAGATCGTCATATGACCTATCGTGAGATTGAGACAACCTTAGGCGTTAGTGGGACCAGCATACATTCAATATTGCATAAACGTTTGACTGTCAAAAAAATTTGTTCGCGTTGGGCCCCACACAATTTGTCAATCGCACAAAAAAAGGCTCGTGCCAATTGGTTGAAAGAAATGCTCAAAAATACGGTCGCGGTGCTTCGAAACACGTCTATGACATCGTGACAGGCGATGAATCGTGGATTTACGCGTATGAGCCCGAAAGTAAACAGCAGTCGACTGTCTGGGTGTTTCAAGATGAGCCAAATCCAACAAAAGTTGTTCGCGCACGAAGCACTTCCAAGCAAATGGTCGCCTGTTTTTTTGGAAAAACTGGACATGTCGCAACCGTACCACTAGAACAAGGCAGAACAGTCAATTTTGAGTGGTACACAACCATTTGTTTGCCAGTTGTCTTCCAAGAAATCAGGAAAACCAACCGCCGAAGACGGATCACTCTTCACCAAGACAATGCGAGCTCTTACACATCGGCTGCGACAACTGCATTTTTGAGCACCCAAAACATCGATTTGATGGGTCATCCGCCGTATAGTCCTGACTTGGCACCGAATGATTTCTTTTTATTCCCGTACGTAAAAAACAAACTGAGAGGTCAACGTTTTTCGACACCTGAAGAAGCGGTTGCTGCATTCAGAATGGATGTGTTGGAGATACCTCAATCAGAGTGGCAAAAGTGCTTCGACAATTGGTTCAAACGCATGCAAAAGTGTATAGATCTTCATGGGGAATATTTTGAAAAACAATAAAGTGATTTTCGATGATCAATATTTGTTTTTGTTCTCTAATCCCGAAATATAAAAGGCAACCCTCGTAAATACAATTCGTCTAATTTTATATCGGATATTACTTTATCTTCTCTTACGTTTGTAATAAAATTTGGTAGTACATATATTTTTCTTTCAAAATTTCTATATGGCCTATTTTGTATTAATATTAAACAATTATTTAAATTTAATTAAATAACTTCGTTTAAGTTTCGTGTATTACAATTTTGTGTTATTAACATTTAGTAACATTTTTTAAATATTAAAATTCCTAATGTAATTTCTTTAATTCCCATTATGTATATATATATATATATATATATATATATATATATATATATATATATATATATATGTATATATATGCAATTTTTGCACGAAGTGCTTCCTTCGATCGCATAATATTTGCAAAGCTATCAGCTATTCCTAGAAGGTTTTTCTTACGGTTATCTTTTACTGGAAATTCACAATCGTTATTTTCTTCGTCATTGAAAATTTCTTTATTTTTCAAATCAATTGATTTTACCTAAGTAGTCTGGAAGTGGCTCTATGATAATTTTGAAATAAGTATCATCGGATATGTGACGTACGATTAGGATGATTATAATTTGGTCCTTGCAAAATGTCACTGTCACTTTTATTCCGCTAAAACTTTCTATATCTGGAATTAATTCTAACTCTTGTTGGGCTAATATATTCCTAGTGAGCATGCCTAATTTGCTAGAAAATATTATTTGTTCTATATCTGCACATCATCACCGTGGATTATATATACTTATTAATCTGGTACATGTATTGCATAAGGCTTATTTGGTCTTCTAAAGTTGTTACTCTGCTTACTTTTATTTGGTACCTTTAATTGTTGGTTTGTCTGTGTTCCGATATTTCTTCCTAGATTTAACGTGTGTTCTATAGTATTTGTTTTGATTGATTATCAATTACATGATCTTCGACAGCTTTAGTTGTGAGAATTTTCCTATATAGTGAATGATTTTTCCCCCTCTTATTACTTTGATAAAATGTTGACCTTCTTTTAAAGAGACGTCTTTTCGGTCTTGATTTGCTTTTTCGATTATCTTTTTTGTTTCTTTGTTACCATTATATCTAGATTTCTTTGTAATCATCTCTGTGGATTTTTCTATTAACGAAATCTACAGGTTTTTTATTAGTTGTACAATTAATGGTAGTATTATAAAATGTTATTATTCGGAGAATTTATCGTCTATTGTACCTTGATTATTAATTTCGTTGTGCTTGAGTAGTCTAATATGTACGTTAATAGCGTTATGTCGCCTTTCAATGTCCGGGTTTGGAGTATCATTACTGTTACAAGTGTAATGTATTTTTGTATCCTGGTTTTTCAAGAATTCTTTTAAAGGCAAAGAGTCAAATCCTAATTCGTTATCGACTATGATTTTCTTTACATTACCAAATTGACAAAAGTAGTAAGATAAGGCTCATTTAAATTCAGTCCAGGTTCTACCTCAAATTTTAATCGCGCATGAATGTTTTAAAAATGGATCTATGATTGTTAAGAATAATGACTTTCTAAGCTATAAAATACCTCTACGTACATGATTATCTCTTGGACTCGATGGGGCCCTGGTAACCTTAAATAATGGTTTAAGTGGTCTTCTAATATATTTTTCTAGGTTGCAAATATCGCAATTGTTTATAAATTGTGTGATTCTCTTTTTCATGTTTGGGTTGAAATAATTTAATTTTAGTTCATTATAAATTGATTCTATACTTCGGTGCTTGTTTTTTGTTCTTTTTCTATTAGTTCGGCCAACTTCTCTTCATCTGTTATCGATCAATAATGTAACACAACGAATTAATTTAAATTTTACATCATTCGAAAAATGTTTGTTGAAGGCATTCTCAATTACTTTATAAAAATCTTCATTTTCTATTAAGACAGCGTTTAGATCATTGGGTTTGAAATGATTTTTTAATAAGGTGATAGCCATTAGCTCGTCTAATATTTTGGTGTGTACAGTCATTCGATTCCTATTAAATATATTTATTTTCTTTAATCGTAAGGATCCTGTTTGCGATTTATTTCTAGCGATTTGGTTTTTTAAAAACATAGAGACAAGATTTGCTTAACAGCATTGTTTCCTCTTCTTGATTTAAGTTTATCGCTATATTTAATATTCTGGAAAAGGCGCCTGCGTTACTATTCTTTGTACCTTCTTATTTTTAAGTTTATAGTCAAATTAGAACATTTTCAACCTCCACCTAACTAATTTAGAGTTACTTAATAGAGAAAAACCATGTTAAGGGCTTATGATCAGTTTCTATTAGAAATCTTCGCCCAAATAAATAAGGTCGAAAATATTTGGTTACCCAAAAATATTTGGTAACTCCTTTTCAGTGGTACTGTAATTGGTTTCGTGTTCGTTAAGTGTTCGAGTTGCATAGTAGACTGGGTGGTTTTCTTGCGAAAGCACGACACCAATAGCGTACTGGCTGCATCTGTTGTTAGAGTAAAAGTCTTCTTGAAGTCGGGATAAATTAAGGTAGGTTCGATAAATTAAATGGTTTTTAAACTTTGAAAACAGTGTCTTTCTTGAAGTATTTGATCATGGGTTTAGCAACTTTTGAATAGTCTCTGATAAATTTCCTGTAATATCCTGTCAAGTCAAAAAATTCCTTAATTTGCTTGCATGCTTTAGGGATTTCATAATTTTTAAAACATTCTACCTTTTTTGGATTCGGTTTAATACCGTTTAGTGTAACAACATGTTCTAAAAATTCGATTTCTCTCTTGAAAAATTCCGACTTATAGTTTAGTGGGGCTACCACTCCATTTATTGGCTTAATTTAAGCAACATAATTACCTACAACAAATATATATATATAAGTTACTATTGTTCTAGTTAGGCTGATAAAACAAATTATTATGAACAATTTAACAAGTCTCGGATAAAGACCGGATACCGGTGGAGAGACTTCCTAAATAAAGCCAAGACCCTATCCCGGTTGTAGTGCCGATGATGATGATGATGATTGTTTTAGTTATCTAGAATTCTAGAATACTAGAATAACTATCTAGTTATACCTTTAAATTTATCTATCTTAATCTCTTAAATACTTTTTGTGGAGAGTTGATATGTTCCTGTAGCGATGTTAAAAAGATAATAATATCGCCCATATACACTAGACATATATAATTATTTATTTATTTATTTATTTATTTATTTATTTATTAATTTTTTTTTTTTTTTTTTTTTTTTTTTTTTATTATTAGACTTCTCTCGGAAGAGGCGAACCTATAGCGCCGAGTAGGCGTCCCGAGATACCACCAAATAACTGTTGCAGTCCTTTTTGAACAATTGCAGGTTGTAACGCTCCAGGAACACTCGCGTGCGAAGGGAGTTCCAAAGCTCTGTAAAGGAACGAGTTCTGATGCAGGGATGTTCGCGCCGTCGGGAGATGGACCACAAACGGGTGTAATTCGTCGGATTGTCTTGTGGAGCACATATAAGCCGAATTGCGTGGAACAATACCACGAATCTCCGAAGAACAGTACCCGTGATAATATCTGTAAAACAGACAGAGGTCGGCTACGCGCCTTTAATGTGATAGCGACTGTAGTCCCGATGTCAGCGCCATGTCCCCTATTAGGCGGGTCGCTCGTCTCTGTATGCTCTCAAGTAGGTCGAGGGCATGTTTAAGAGCCGAGCTACAAACATGAGAGCAATATTCGATCGCGGGTCTGATTTCAGATTTATATAGGAAAAGAAGTTGGGCCGGAGTAAAATATTTCTTGGCTCTAAAAAGATAGCTCAGTTTTCCTGAGGCTGACCTGGCGATGCTCGACACGTGTTTATGCCATGATTAAAGACCCAAAACAGCATTTATTATACGTAGAAACGACGCAGGGGCTGGTTTTAATCCTAATGGCATACGAAGGAATTCGTAATGTCCATTCTTGACACTATAAGCAGTCTTCTGTACCTCTTCTTGACGAATTTCAATCTGATGAAATCCCTTTGCTAAATCCAGCTTTGTAAAATATTAGCATCTTTCAAGCTTATCAAGAAGGTCGTCGATATTCGGTATTGGGTACCTGTCGTCAATCGTCAACTCATTTAATTTACGATAGTCGGTTACAAGTCGCCACTTGGTCTTTCCACTGGCATCTACCTTCTTAAGCACGATCCAAATGAGAACAGAGTATGGAGAATTGCTATGACGAATAATACTATTCTCCAGCATCTCCTGGATCTGTTTTTCTTTATAGATAAATGAATATCTCTAGCTCTTGCTTTGCATAGAAATATTATTTGTCGTTCAAATGCTGTGCTTAATTGCATTAGAAATGGGCAGTTTTGTATTTTTTTCATAAAAAATGTCGCTATATTTCCTTATTATTTTTAATACTGCACTTCGTTGTTCTGAATTTAAATGTTCTAATCTCAATTGTTGTTCTAGTGATCGTTCCTCGATATTTTCTATTATATTAAAATTCTGCTCATCAACCTTTTCTATGTCTATTGGTTCTGAGATTGGTATTATTTTTTCCGTATCTCCGATTGCCTTTACTACAGCACGTATTTCGTAATCATCTATTTCATATATTCCTTCTCTTATTATGAGGTCATCATTCATACTTTGCTCTTTTATGTAGCCTAGTCCTTGCTCTTGCCAGCCGGGGAAATTCATTTCTTTAGTTTGACATATTTCTTCTTTATTGAAATGTAGCCGTATGTTTTTACTATTTATTGTTAAGTATTGGTTCTTATGTTATAACCCGATTCTACAAGAATATTGTTACCTATCAAGCCATCAAATTCAGTGTGAAAGAGGCACACCAAAAACTCCACTCTTTTATTACTATCATCTAGTTCTTTCAACAATGGTATTTTAACTTTCTGGCGCAAGGCTAATAACTTTGCCCGGAAAAACAAATTATTATGGACAATTTAACAAGTCTCGGATATGGACCGGATAGTTTGGCGGGTTTTTGTAAGAGTCACTGCTGACCGATGTTGGAGTGTTCCGCCGAACACTGATCACTAGGTAAACACACAAACGCAGCGGAAACAGGGTCAAATGAAACCACGGAATTATTTTCTTTAATACTCTGTCTTATTTTATTTCCGTTTGATTTCATAGTTCGGTAATTTTTACAATTTTGTTTTTAAGTACTCATTCGGTTCGTTCCACCACCTTTTAATTCACTTATTATTTAGGATGTCCAATTGATTACATTTAGCTTAAGCTGCTTTTAATAAATCGGCGCAGGTATTTCTCGCCACAAACATTTTGTTCCGTCGGAATTCGCCAATATGACACTAAAATATTGTTACTCGTACATACGGTCTATGGGTTTTCGAAACAACATCCGATTCTAAAAATGTGTATCTTTTGTGCGGTTGTAACACAAGAAAACTCAAAAACGCTTGTACCGTCTTAAAAACACTGTACCGAAAATCACCTTCTCGTCCCGTTTCTCAAAGTCGACTCTCTGCTTCGTGGATCACCTCCTTGTTGGGTTTCTCTAACTGTACTACTTTATCAAATTTCCATTTCCCTTTCCCATTCTCTTCCCCTCATCTTGTAAAAGCAGTTTCCCATCATAATCATCATTCATATTCTCTTATCTGTAAGAGAAAATTCCCATTTCGATTCTCATTTCCATCTTCTTGTCGGTATCTTCTTGCGAAGGATCAAGCGTACCGCCACTTATTACTCGATCCTTTCATGGGGTTTGTTTGCGTTGCCCATCTGGCTTAAGACAGCAAGAATTTTCGTACGCTTCAGATGGGTAACGAAGGAACCGTGGAATTTGGATGTCGATTTCTAGATCGTATTTCCAAGTCATAAAACATCTGGCGAGAGATAACCGTTAAGATGTTTATGATTGCAAGAATTGTGTGTCGACGGCGAATCGCTATGCCTTTGTTTGCACACGTGCTCTTCTTGGTTTTGGGATCTTGCAAGGAATTTAGAGGTGCTAATTGCTATTAGCTACATGAGGAGATATGCATTATTCTGTTTGCTTTTAGAAAAATGCGTTTAATTAGATGAATTGAGTAAATGGGGGAATTGCATTGAATTGAATTGAATGGACGAATTGAACGGATGCATTGAATTCAATATTAGGAACTTTTGAACGTTCAGTTCGATTGGTTTTGACCATTGAATTCAATGTTGTGTATTTGGAAAGTTACCTTTTGTTTCAGGCGGAAAGAAGGACTTTTGAGGAACGTGTCTGTGGGCACGTGTAATGGATATAGGTGGGTATGTTGCTTGGTGGAACGACGTTATCTCAACGTACAGTGGACTGTGTGGTTCGTAGAACCGCCACAATAGCGGTGGAGAGACTTGCTAAATAAGGCTAAAACCGGATCCCGGTTGTAGTGCCGATGATGATGATGATGATTTTTACTTTCTCCTTAATTTTTACAGTACGAGTATGATTAAGAGTTTTAAGACTATGTGGTTCACTTAATTCTATGCTGATGATGATGATTTTTACTTTCGGGGGGATGGGAGCGAACATACAGGGTAAAGTCTCTACTTTCAACTCGGCGAAGGCCAGAACGATCCTTCTCCCTGTTCAACCCAAGTTGACATGCAGTCTCCACGTGACACCCCTGGATACCTACTTTGGCGCCCGTCAAGTAGTGAACCAATGCATACAGCGACATCCTGAGAAATGTTGGCACAGGGCTAATAACCTTGCCCGAAAAAATAAATAATTATGGACAATTTAACAAGTCTCGAATAAGGACCGGATACCGGTGGAGAGACTTGCTAAATAAGGCCAAGACCGGATCCCGGTTGTAGTGCCGATGACGATGATGATGATTTTTACTTTCTCCTTCATTTTTACAGTACGAGTATGATTAAGAGTTTTAAGACTATGGGGTTTATTTAATTTTATGCTCCACTTGGGGTGACGTAAGTTAGGGTTTATAATTGAATGTGTGGGACCTGTGTCGATAATAAAATTTAAGCGTTTGGTTTTTGAAAAAAAAATTTCATATATGTATCTATGTACAAAACAGTTAACCTTTGGTTAATTCTCGGCTTCTCCTGGCATGTCTTCTGAATTTTTTTGGGACATATTAGTCCTTGTTAATTGGATCCTGTTGAAGATGGTTGGCGGTCCTCTTAATAACGTTGTGATGTCCTCCTTCGTTTCGAAACGTTTTGTTGTTTTTAAATAGGTTTTTTAATTTTTATATACTTTAACGTTGGCCTTGGTTGCCCTTCATTTAAATCCCCAAATGAAGGATAACCAAGTCCTTTTTTGATATGTCCACGTTCTTTATTTGTTTTTATTTAATTATTTGAACACTTTTTAATTTTTGTATTCCTTTTTTTTCACTCTTTTTGTATTTTTTATTTATATATATATACAGCTATATATATATATATATATATATATATATATATATATATATATATATATATATATATATATATATATATATATATATATATATATATATACACACAGTTGTGTGTTTGAAAGTAAACGGAATTATAAGTTCTTGCTTTGTTTTAAGACTTTTGAACGAGATATGGCAGAGAAAAAAAGTTGTACAAAAAACATGAGAGAAGCGATAATAAATTTTCAAAATAATGAAAGGTTCTCGTATAAAGAAATTTCAAAAAAGCTTAATTGCTCTAAAACAATGGTATTTAATGCTATAAAATATGTAGTAAAAAATAAAACCACAGAACTCGTACGAAGACGGAGAAGATCTCGTAAAACGACTGAAGCCCAGGATAGGCTAATTGTTCGAGCTGCAAAAAAACTCCATTTATGAGTTCAAAAGAAATACGAAAGGAAGTTTTTGGCGAGGACCCAAATGCACTTTCAGCACGATCTATTAGAGAGCGATTGACTGAGAGCCAGCTTTTTGGAAGATCGGCTAGAAAAAAACCATTAATATCATTAAAAAACCGAAAGGCTAGGTTAGCTTTTGCCAGGGAACATGAGAATTGGAACATCTCACCGTGGAAAAAAATATTATGGAGTGATGAAACAAAAATCAACAGAGTCGGTTCTGATGGAAAGCAATATGTTCGACGGCTAAAAAATTAAGCATTCAACCCTAAATACACAACTGTCACCCTCAAACATGGAGGAGGAAGTATCATGCTATGAGGTTGTATGTCATACAAAGGAACCGGTCCGTTACATCGCATAGAAGGTATAATGAACGCCCAAAGCTAGATTAATGTCCTTGAAGATGTAATGCTGCCCTATGCAGATGGAGAATTGCCCGTGACATGGAAATTTATGCAGGACAATGACCCTTAGCATACCGCGAGAGCAACGAGGGCATGGTTTTCTAATAATTCCGTGGATGTCATCGATTGGCTTTCATGTAGCCCGGACCTAAACCCAATAGAAAACCTCTTGAACGAATTAAAAAGAGAAGTAAACAAGCATAAAATAAGTAACGTAAATGAATTGTATGAGATTGCTAAAGCAGCTTGGGAAAACATAACAACGAATAAATGTCAGGACCTTATTGCTTCAATGCCCAGGCGGTGTAAGGCAGTGATTAAAAGCAAAGGTTTTCCTACAAAATACTAACCTAAGACATCAAAGTTGGACTAAAAATCAATCGTTCTTAATCAGATCGCCAGCTAATTTTGTTTTACAAAACCTTTTGAATTTAATTTGATGTTTTTTTGTTATTTTTTTGTAAATATTATTTATATTTTAATTATTATACTAAAATACTTATATAAAAAAAACTTTTTAAAAACTGTTTATAGCAAAGAATTTTAATGAAAAAATTATTGTAAACATATTTCTAGTATCGGTCTTAATTAGTTCGCCACAACTATATGTATTATATTTTTCTTTATATTTCGCGACGATTCACTCATTCGTTATTTATAAGTTACGTTTTTCTTTTTAATATCTTTTTGTTCTGTTTTAGTTATTTCCTATCTTTAGGAATTCACACGATACTTGATTAAACGTGAAAACGCACTGTATCTAGTTAAAATAATCTTCTATTTACTAAGGATACATTCGGGTATTCTACCGGATGGGCACATTCAGGAAGTGTTTTCTGCAATTCAGGAAGTGTATTCTGAAATTCTATAGTCGCTTATGTTGGGATAACCATAGCATTTTAAAGGCGATATAATACCCTTGTAATCTCTCAAAGCATATAGCTTCACCTTATTTATGTTCAAATGCCACCTGTGGACCTTCATTTTTTTTCACCAAACCAATTTTCCATTTTGTATCATTTTGTATATTAGCGTACTTCTCAAAAATGGCTTGATTTCCTTTGGTTTTAGCAGCAACTCTTAAACGGAAATTTGGATAATTAAAAATATTTCATTCAGCTCATGAGATTGTGATGGTCACATAGATAACTTGCACTTTGAAAACATTTGATTTAGCCTTTAGTAGTAGGTCTTGATACTCGATACCTGTGTGATTTTCACTATCGAGGTTTACTTTGTGAGGGAGAATTTCCGTTAATCACGTTTTATATGCCACTAGAAAAAGTCGCACGATGAAGATATTTTAAAAAAGGAAAACGAGATATTAATTATGATTAAAAGAATTAATTAATCTGTGTATTATAAATAAACATTTACAACGTGTACGAGTACTCACAATGTACGTTTACGATTGTGGTACTTAGGGGACGTCGTCAAAAACTCATTAAAAGATACCCAAACATGAGTCTTCTTTATGTAATGGTTTAAATCCGTTTTCTGGCCGCTCTTCAGTTTCTTAGCAATTTCGTGATTGATTATATGTCAGTCTTCTTGAAACAGCTCCATGATTTCATTTGCTTTTCCTGTGATAGGCCGACCAAATTTCGGTAGCGAAAGCGAGGAACCATATCCTGACAATTGATTGTGATTAAATTTATCTTAAACATTACGCACCTATAGTGCATTCTTCTATTTATTGTTGTAAATTTTTCAAAATGTTGAACACTTTTTTCCAAAATTTCATACTTGTTTCACAATATCAATTAACACAGTACATCAAACTCAATAAAATTATGGCCATTAACCAGATGATCTATTGCCTTTAAGACAAACTGAGAGATTCCCAGACGAAGCAAATTTAATTTAACATCAAACAAACAGATAAATCACCTAAAATAATAATAACCTAACATAATAATCACCATCTCCAGTTCATACGAATATTTACAAATATCCACTATGCAAAATATCAGAGACAATTCTGCCAGACGCACATCGACGTAATGGTCAGAAAAGATCAGAGTTGCAATTCTAACTTTGAAGTCCATTTCCACACATATAATTATAAAGAACGAATTAAAGGTGAGCTCCCGTGCCAAACCCATTTTGACAGAATCAAATTCCGTCTTGAAATTACTTAAGCCCGATAACAATTTATTGATGAAGCACACCGGCATTTCCCAAAATCTCAAGTTAAATTGCTTTGCTATCATCTTTGTTCACCTACATAATCCTCGATAATCAGGGCCTTTGCTTTCATTTCTGCCGACCCATTAGACCGCCGAACCCTAAGAGAACTTGGTGCATTCTCTTAAATGCTCATCTTTAGGCTTACATCTTGTAGCAATATTTATCGCGAGCCCTCTTTGTACATCTTTCTACACACAAATCTTTTTAATTGTTCCTCCCATTCAAATTCTAAATAAAAATATCTTTAAAAGCAGCATGATCAACTCTCTCGTTATATCTAGTTCACTCGACTCTATCATTCGTTTACGACACCTTCGACTCACCTTTTACGATATTTTTCTGTCAACCGTACAACCATACCAATACACAACGTCATCTTTCACAGGTAGACTTATTTCTGCATCCTTGCTGATCACGGAACTCACCTTGGCTCTCTCTGACGAGTACCCAGTTTTCCCGCTCGTATCTGTGGACACCTATAACCCGATGCCTTGAGAGGTAAACACGGGCCTGCAATGGACTTTTTCTTTCATTCCGGAACAGTCGTTCGTGCGATCGAGTTGTAAAGATCTCCGGTCCCTCAAACGGGAAAATGTATTGTTTTTCGTCAATTCACATTTGTAAATTCGAATCACCTAACTAAAAAGTTGATCTGTCAGGATATATTGCACGGTGATCACTTGAGCGTGTTTTAGTATTTTAGTGTTGGGAATTCACGTCGTTTGAAAAATGTGTAGATCAAAAATGGTATAATGAATTTTTGTGCAAAGATTCAATTAAGTTACGTCAACCATCAGTGATCTAGTGTTCAGATTCACGAAAGTTTTTTCCCTTAATTCTTTTGGTTTTATCTATTTTCGAAATTATTTTATAACGATCGAATAACAGTGAAACAAACTTGACTTCTTTCTTAGCCCAGACACCAATGAACAAAATCAAAATGAGGATTAAACGGCTTTGGAAAACTGTAAGTTCAAAATGTTTTTTATGTATGAAATTAACTTCGATATAGATTTGCGAATTGACATGTAAAATTCTTCTACAACAAGTACACCCCTAAAAATACCAGGTACAAAATGCTATTATTATTTTACGAAGTATTTCAAATATGCTCCGGAATCGGAGAAAGTATGGTCCAAAGATATCAGTACGATATGCACACAGCAACTACTAGTCATTGCATTGTTATGTGTCTAAATGAATTCGTCTTGACAACACCTATCCTGAGATCTAAAAATTATTTGGAATGGCTTTGTTAGTTCCCGTCGTTATCTGACTGCTTTTGTGTATAAGACTAATTGTTGTAGCTGATGATATTCATGATTTTTTTAATAACATTTCACCTAAGAAAAATATGAGCAATGAGTTAAAACGCTCACATTGAGCTAGGCAAACCAGAAATTATATATTCTTTGTTACTATAATTCCCGTACACGATAGGCATTTTCTGACCGCCCTAAATGTCAATGTGCAATTCGGTGGAAGTCAAGGACAAGACGTGAATAGGAAAAAGAAGTGCATGAACATGTCCCACTCTATTGTAGTTCGCCTGAACAACAATTACCTTTGTCCAATTGTTCGTTTGAAAATATCTGTTTGATCACTTTTTTTCTGACAACATTTCTAAAACTGTTCTCAGTTTTAGATACGTCCAGTCAGTGCTCTATCATCAGTATTAATCTTATAGGATCAAGATAGAACGGCATCATATACTGTCTGAATTGAACGACTAGAGAAAGAGTCATTTGATCATTGAATGAAGGATCCATAAATGTGCTATATAGAGAAAAATTTGAGATACCCGACTCCATGGAAACTTGATTTTGAATGTAAAGATTGAAGATTTCGATCAGAAGTTCCATTAGATCACCTACGGATGTATTGCTTCGAAAACCATTTTGGGGATCAGTGGGTAGGTAGGATCTCAAAGTCCATTAAGCTTCGTGAAAAGGGTGGGGAGAAATCCTTGAGCACCTTTCGGAGTTTGGCTGAAGGACCTGGTCGCCAAAAAATATAGCATCTTAGGACGCTGAGTCGGCGCTATAGATTCGCCTTTCCTGGGAGAAGTAAGATAAAAAAAGTTATTTCCAATTATTGCATAAACAACATTCTATGGTTAAGAAATTAATATTTCCGACCTATAGGACAAGAGGAATGATGCACTGCGCTTTTTAGGAATAGGTGGTGTTCCATCTATTTAGAATTCATTAATTGTAGAATACCCGTAGTAGGGAGCGGCTAAGTGACACATCTGTCCTCCCCTGTTCTAAACGTCAACTTTCTGTTAATGAAATTGTCTATGGCGACTCTTAGAAAGTAGCGTAGGGTGTCCATTCAGCTATGAGTCAGTTGGCCGAGTTGAAGGTCTTTTTATGATCAGCACTAACATGGCGCAGGCTCCTCGATAGTATAGTGGTTAGTATACCCGCCTGTTACGCGGGAGACCGGGGTTCAATTCCCCGTCGGAGAGCCTCTGGGGCAAGACTAATGACCTTGCCCGGAAAAAACAAATCATTATGGAAAATTTAACAAGCATCAGGACTTGCTAAATAAGGCCAAGACCGGTTTCCGGTTGTAGTGCGATGATGATGACTAACATGGCGCAATATTTCTTCGTACTTTCTGCATCTTTCTCCTTTTATTTCTTTGCTTCACTTATTTGTCTAACTGCCTAAAGACTGATAGCCTGACAATGCATCGTTGATATCCTAACAATGCAACGTTGATAGCCTGACAATCCATCGTTGATAGCCTGACAGTGCATCGTTGTATATCACTGCAAAAAACTATTTACTATATGTAATTTTTCCAAGATTTTTCCAATTGTGTCCAGAATTTTAAAAGGGAAATGATCCTTCTTTTGTACACTTCTGCAGCGCGACTGGGAATATAGCCAATCTCCCTCATGGAGCAAGGTTGATGTGTGTTTTTTTTTTTTTTTGGAATAATTTCAGATACGGGTAACTTTCTGTTGCGTAGGATGGTTTTCTATAATGACTGGGTATCCGTCTTGAAATTGTTCCGTCATAGACTGAATTTACTGTTTCTATTAACTAGTTGGCCATTTGCGCTGCGACCTCTTCCGTTAAGGTGTTGCAGATTCTCTTTATCCTCAAAAGGACTCATCGTCAAACCCGTTGCCCTTCCACTTCGTAGGCTAACTATCGACTATCGTTCTGTCTGCCTTATGCGAGTATTATTGCTCAGTAGTTATTAAGAGTATATCTTTGACTAATTTCTTCAGAATTTGGTTATATTTATCCCCTTCCTGCTTCACGATACTTATCCTTCCTATCTGAATTTCCAATGCAAACTGCTGCCTCTTCCTGTATAGGTGTATTGGCTACCCCATTTGGTCAACTATGCATTAAAGTCACTTGTTATGAAAAACCTTTCACGTCGACCACAAGATGGCTAGTATTTTTTGATATTCACTTATCGTTAAATTATGTGTTATGTAGTCTCTTTGCTGTTCTCTGATGCTTTTAAATGCGTACCTTTTGCTGTCTTATCACTGAACCATATGTTGCAATCAAATGGTTTATATGGTTTACTGGTCAGTACCAGATGAACTTTTTCTCCTTGGCGATTTGTATCAGGATATACAGGGCCGTCCTCGATAGTATAGTGGTTAGTATACCCGCCTTTCACGCGGGAGACCGGGGTTCGATTCCCCGTCGGGTTGCCTCTGGCGCAAAACTAATTACCTTGCCCGGAAAAAAAAACCAAATCATTATGGACGAATTTTACAAGTCTCAGGACTTGCTAAATAAGGCCAAGACCGGCTCCCGGTTGTAGTGCTGATGATGATGATGATGAAACAGGGCCGTCCACATCGGCTTAGATGTTTTTTAAAGTGACCTTTGTGGGTTTTGGCACATTGGTCTCCAATGGGAAAAGTTTCCTGATATCTGGATATTTGCCTTCTTCTGGGTTCATTCTCCAGCAAAACATGAATGATAGCTTGTTGATGAATTCGTGTTCTACATTACCTGCAGAACTGAGTACAGTTTCATTTTTTCAGTGCTTAGAAAACATCGTAACGTGCATCTTCGGTGATGAGTGGCGACCCAACCAACTCCAGTTTTACCGAGTTCTAGAAAATTTCTGCTTTCACCATAGGAAGGTTTACAGTGGCTATGCTTTACGATATACTCATATCAATAATATGAAACCAATGGGTGGAATGTCCTGGATTCCAAATTGAGAGGACTACTGAGTCACAAATACCTGTTTTCGCAGTGATGACGATTTCGACTGTAGTCCGATACGTGATATTTCTCACAGTTTCCTCAACTCTGAGTGCTTTACTGATAGCAAGCATAAAGTCTGCTGCGTTGTCGGTCATTCTGTCGCTTTAGGAAGTTGTATTCCAGGCATGAGTGGGCGACTCTTTCGGAGGTACGAGTAGAAACGTACATGGCAGACATGCGATGTCTACTAAGGATTCACCCCCCCCCCCCCCCCCCCCCCCCCCACTATTTGAATACTAATCCTTGAAATGCTTACTAACATGATATCCAATCGTTTCAGAAGAGCTAATCTCTTGACTAACGATACCTATCTGGTTTAAGCCAAGATTTCATATGATTCTCGGGAAGGATATAAATATTTCTTTCACAAACTTGCGCCGATCCCCGGTTCACCTTTTTAAAACTATTCATTCACGACGCACGGTAATCCTTAGCAAAGCACTTACCAACGCTTTTTTTTCATTAAATGAATATTATGTTTTGCACAACCTTTTGTAACCAAACTTCAGGTTGTTTTGGCATACCACAGATCCCTTTCTTGCTCTTCGTCCCGATATCTTCCAATAGTGTGTTAACAGTTCCCACTAATACTCATGTAGTCCTTTGGGTCTTTCAGGGCAACAACTATTAAAATACTGGACCAATGACCACTAGGGGTGCTGCTACTCCCAGGACATCCACTAAACTCTTTTTAACAGTATGTCGTCAGTCCAGGGCTAACTGGCAGGTGGATGCCGGTTGTTGTTCTTAGGCCACTTATTTGAAATTTGTCTAAAAGCGTCTTGTCTTTAAGTTTAATAAATAATATCTGTATTGAAATTTAATAAGTTTATATCAACAAACCTTCGCGCCAGTTAATGCAATATTCATACGTCACTTATAATAAATATAATTAGTCAGTAGCCTATTCTCACCATGTATCACGAATATGTTTAATCATTAAGAATGATATCAATTCATGAATGTATAGGCCACAGCTATATTTGCTTTTGCAAACAATCACAGGAAAAGTGTGAATATGCCATATCATGAAAATGCAGACAAAGGGCCTATCGATGGTTCCTTAGTATAAATAGCCCTAAGACATCATTTTTTGTAGTTCATTCGTTTTATAACGACTGTGCTGGTTACTTGAATAATAAAGGATGACTCCATAGGGCTCTTATTTTTTTGTGTACTTAATAAGTCAGAACATTAAGGGCACGTTCTCATCCCGGAAACCAAAAAAAAAAAAGGTTGTTTTCTCGACTTTTTTTTCTCACACAAGGAAATGAATAGAAGAGTCAAGCTTTTTGTCACTTATGTATTTACTTTTAGGGTACAAACAATTTTTTTTAATTTACAACATAATATCACAAAAACTTCTGATAAGCTCGGTTCTGTGACCGTCTCAAAAAAAGATAGTCGCACGATGGTCACTCTAGCACCTGTAAAAATTATCGGAAATGAAAAATCAAAGAATTTTTAGAAAACCACGGCGCTGACATGCCCCACGTTAACAGCACCAAAGGAAAGGCTACTACGGGTCTAATGTCGCCGGCCCGGGAAGATGTTGCAGTACAGCAACATGAGGAAAACATCAAGCAGCTCAAATGTTTTAGGTTTAGATCCAATATCTAACCTACTCGTTTGCGGCCTGCCACAAGAAAAGATTCTTCGAATAAAATACATTCAGGCATTAAGCGCCTAAGCGTATACAGCAATGAAAAGCCAACTATAATAAGTTTGAGCTTTATGTCTAACAAATCTGAAGTGTGTTGTTGGCGAAACTGAGAATAAATCGAAGCAGCTCAGTCGTAATCAAGGTCAGCCGATGAAGCTTTGATAAATAGAAAACACAGGTTCCGAGCAATGACCCCACTGCAGACTCGATGAGAGCAACGGAGGAATGCTGTTTTTGTGGTTACCAGCGGTGTTTTATATTTTTTGATTCGAGATTAAGAGTTAGTTGTGGTAACGAAGCGACAGAAGTGGGACTTTTGTTGAAGAAATAATCAAAAGTGCGGTGAAGAAGTAAATTACTCTATTATTCTAAATTAAATTATTTAAATTCGTGTCTCGGTGCCAAAGGCTAAAATAAAATATAGTATAAATTGAAATAAAACCTTTCTTTTTTTTTTTTTTTTTTTTTTTTTTTTGCTGTCTTTACGAGTGCACATCAAACAAGAACAATGAGTGTAGTTGGATCCTGAACTAGAATCTTTAACTTAAGTTGAAAATTAAATTAATGGCAAACATTTACATTTTTGTTAGCAATTTTTCATTTTTTCCGGTCTATTAAAAAAAAAAAACATATCTTGATTCTAGTTCAGGATCAAATAAATCAAATCTACTTTAAAATAAAAATAAAATGAAATCGACACATTAAGTAGTTTTTCAATAACCCTGATCATAAGCTAAGAAAACACGATTTTACAGCAGATGTGTTTAAAGATTTGATTAAAAGTTTACGCTGTACGGTATTGTGGTATATGAAGAGTGATTATACTATTAATGAATGATGAATGATTATTTGTGGTATGAATTTTCTACATGTGGTGCCTTAATTTGGAAATTGCATTCACTTGAGTCTTGCAGCTAATGGCAATTTAGAACACTTAATGTAGATTCCCAGGTAGTAACTTACGTGGTGTTGTTGTTGAGATCCCAAGACAATCGCAATATAAGATTTGCCGTGCTCCTTTCTTCGGGTTTCCCGGGGCAGACACCACCTCTCGATTGAATGAATTGTAATATAAATGTTACAGTGACCTTTCGCAAATTGTCGTAGTGTACTTCGGCAATAGTGATATTTGATTTGTTGTATATTTAGTGTTCAACTATTAACATTTTAATTTGGAATAATGGTGATTAGTGACTGTAATCCCTTTGCTGATATACTTTAGTTTTAATGTAACATTTTAGTTTTGGTATATTTCAATTTGTTGTGTTGTGAAATGGAATGACTGCGCCAGTTGCTACAGTTTAATTTTAAATTGTTACAACATAATAATGTAGTCTTCAAATTTTGCAGTGCGCGCCGATGGTTAACGTTTTATTCTTTTACGGTTGTGGTCACCGTATTAGGACCGGTAGCGCCAATACGACAGCTGCCGTACGGCTTCTGATGGAATCCGTTTCTTATGGGAAACCGTCCACCGTTGATGGCCGACCGTTGCACTACCTGAGAAACTGAAAATTTCTTGAAGTCAGAGGTTACCTGGGGATACTTGCTCCACTAGTCCGCCCGCCGAAGCTCCAGTTCGGAACAGAAAAAGTAAAACAACTCTTCACAGGGATTCTTCTTAAAGTTCTCCTTTTATTTACAGCATGCATAGGTTCTGTGTCTCTTGATATATAATACTTTCGGTTATCACATTGATACGAAATTACAGCCACAAAAGAAAAGAAACTAAAACGGACGTGATCACCTATGGTCACGTAATCACAACACAATTTACAATAATTCTTTACACGAAAAAACAAACTCTCCCGCCTCGTTCTAAACTTAGTAGTACTATTTTTCTTTTTCTTTTTTAACCGGGACCGACTCTCCCGACTTTTTCTTCAACTTGCACGTCTGCTAACACAGGCCACTACCTCTCGACTCTCCATCTCACGAAGAGAAAAACGTCACACCTGTTCCTTCGGAATTTGCAACTTGACGAAAACAAGATCGCGCATTCGCGATATTGGAACTTGTAGTATTCCAGAATACTACCCTTATTGCTTTAACACTGAATCTCATTACTTATCTAACACATCCTTAAAACTTCCTCTTTACATATCTTACATTCTCACTTAATACATACCATTCGTAAACATTCACAACATTCTATATCGAGCCAGTTACAGCACATTTAATATCATGCCCCTTTTCATAACATGCACCTTTTTTCATTCAAAACATAACACTTTGATTTTCGTTCAAAGTTTATTCAAAATTTAAAAGTCACAGAGACTAAAGGAATACTTTGATAAAATTTGCTTTGCTCAAATTATAATTTACAACCAATTAAAACAATAAGTAGCATAAGAAGAGAGAAATTTTAATTGTAAAATCAGGTTGAGTTTTGAGTTAGCAAATGAATTGTAAGTTTTTGGAGATTACAGTTAACAGTCAAGTTTCAGTTTAAGTTTAATAAGTATTGAGAATTAAGAAGTTTTGAGTTGAAAGAAAAGAAATTAAGGATTGAGAATTAAGAAGTAATAAGTTGAAAAATTATATAAAGGAAAAATAAAAGGTCCACGCTCTTCCCTAGATAGAGGAAGCACGGCGTCCCGGATCATAACAAACTCAACGAAAACAGGGTCGTGCACTTGCTCGCGATTACAATCCAAACTGTGGATCTCTCCCCTAATTTCCGCATACCTATTTGTATCTGAATCCAGTTTTATCTAGATTTAAACTCCCTGTTCGGTGGGACATCGGGGACGGGGGAGATTACTACGTAACACTATAACCGTAGGTATTGGTATACATAGAGTCATATCTTCTTCCATTTCGCCATCACGGCATATATAACGACATCTGGTGATATTTTTGGTACCCGAGCTCACCATAGTATAAATATATAGGCACGCATTTCAAAAATATTTATGTAACGCTTCACTTCATCCACCGTTCGATTTTTATTATCGAGTAAAAAAGTCGGTTATTATGCCAACACTTTTTTCTAAATTATGTTCGATTTAACGGTTTTGGGAATACATTCTACATAATAAAACATTGAAAAATGAAAAGGAAAAAAAACGAGATTTTGGTCGGTCGGGATGAGAACCTGCCCTTAACTCACCTTATTATTACTATTATTTTCTTCTTTTTTGCGCTTTTCCCATCCAATTGTTGAATTACACTCCAATTTTATTTCTAAATTAAGCTCTTCAGCTGACGACTGAATTTACGACTGCGAATGGATTACCCCGATTATGTTTTCAAGTTGAACTCTAAAATTAAAGACTAACTAACTAAATCCAATGTTATTTTTCAACTAAACTATTAACCCAAATACTGACTTAACGACTGACTGAATACAACTTTATTTCTTAACTGAATCCTGTAATTGGCAGTTGATTGATCTCAATTTATTCCAAACTCAACTCTTGATTTCAATATTGAATTGAAGACAGACCGTTTCCAAGTGTATTTTCAAACCGAATCTTGTAACTGATGATTGACTGATCCCAATTTACTCCCAAACCAACCTAACAAAGATACAAGACATTTTTTCATAAAATTAATATTAATTTTTCTACATAGTCTCCTCGTAACTCTACACACTTCTAACAGCGATGCTTCCATCTCTCTAACCCGTCCAAATAGTACCCCGTGTTTTTTCTCTGCAAAAAACCTGTTCACGAAGGTGGTTGCCTCCTCATTTGACGAAAATCTATGTCATCGGAACGCAATTCTTAGATTAGGCGAAAAAAAAGAAGTCGCTTGGGGCTAGATCTGGTGAGTAAGGCGGATGGTCAAGCAGTTCAAACCGTAATTCGTGGATTTTAGCCATAGCAGCCGCTGAGGTGTGAGGTGTTGCCTTGGTGAAACAGGATTTTCTTTTTCTGCAAATGTGGCCGTTTTCCGCAATTTCTGCCTTCAGTTGGTTACGTAATGATGCGTAGTATGCTCCTGTAATGGTTTTTCCTCTTTGAAGATAATCGATTAAGATAACTCCATGACTGTCCAAAAAACAGTCGCCATCACTTTCTCAGCCGAAAAAAGTTTTTGCTTTTTTTGGGGCCGATTCCCCCTTTGCAGTGCACTGTTTTGACTGTATTTTTGTTTCGGGCGTATAATGGTGTATCCAAGTTTCATCGAGAGTAATTAATCGGCGCAAAAACTCGGATTTATTGCGCCCAAACTGCGCCAACAGAACGTTGGAAATGTTCATTCGAACACGTTTTTGGTCTAACGTGAGCAAACGCGGCACCCAACGCGGGGACAGCTTTCTCATGCCTAAATCTTGATTTAATATGTGTCAAACACGTTCTTTAATTCGGCGGTCGTCTACTAGCATTTGGTGAACTTTAGCGATGTTACCATCAGTTGTTGCAGTTTTTGGACGTCCCGAACGTTCATCGTCTCCCGAGCTCTAACGGCCACGTTTATATTCAGCTGCCCAAAATTTCACTGTGGTAAATGATGGTGCAGAGTCCCCATATACAGAGTCCAACTCATCTTTAATTTGCGTAGGCGTATTGCCTTTCAAAAACAAAAATTTAATGACAGCTCGATACACAATTTTGTCCATTTTCACAAAAACACTCAAATTGACTCACTCAAATGACTATCAAACAAAAACTACCCTTCCTAAATAGCTGAAATTTTGGTGACTAACTGTCAAAGGATGCACAACTACATTCGTTTTTATTGACGAGTGCTGCTATCTTCACGTTGAGATCGGAAACTTTTCAGCTCACCCTCGTAAATTTTGATTTCGCGACTGACGGATTACAACTTTAGTTCCAAAAGTAACCTTGAAATTGATGACTGAATTTGTGATTAACTGATTATAACTCTATTTACAAACTAAAATCTAGAACCGACGACTAACTGATTTCAACTTTCTTTGCAAATTGAACTGACAATTGAATTCACGAAACAACGTTTTTACGATGAACTCTAAAATTAGTGACTAAAATCCTTATTAACCTTAAACTCTAAAACTGATACATGATTAATAACTGACTGTTTTTAACTTTATTTCCGAAATTGGTTCTCATCTGAGGGCCTCAAAAAAGGTAATTTTCTCACATTTTTTTCTCATAGAAGGAAATAAATAAAGAACTCAAATTTGTTGTCACTTGTTTGATATGATCTTAAATACAAAAAAAAAATGTTTTATTGTAAAATACGGTTTCAATAATGGTCAAAAAAAGGTAACATATTGTTGGCCAACCTAGCACCTGCAAAATTTATTAATCATCCATGAAAGTCGAAATTTAACAAAATGGGGGACATTTAAATTTTTAAATACGGTTTTTCACTATTTTTCTCTCTTTAAAATACTATTATATAGAAAAAATTGTGCATATATTATCTGGATTGTAGTAGGGCTCGATGAGTCAAATCTACTTTAAAATAAAAAAGAAAAAATTGAGCCGTCAAGTAGGTGCTGAGAAATCTTGGGCAACAGTCGAAAAACATGCGTTTTCAGGAAACACGATTAAAAATTTTATTAACGATTTTTCTGTGTTAACATTAAAGTAATATACTGTGTATAGAGTCGTACCCTCGATTTTTTTTTTCGGAATCATAGCATGCACGCGATATCTGGTAGTACTTTTGGTAACTCTACGTACTATAATATGGATATATGGACACGCAATTCAATTTTCGACTAAAGGGGTGAATCTCCTTTCTGTGTTCCATAACTTAAAAAAAGAGTATGTATATTCAAACAAACGGTTATGGGAATATATTCTACATATAATTTACTACAAAAAAATGAAGAAAAAAAATCGATTTTTGTGTCGTTCCTGATGAGAACTGTGGGGTATGTTACTCGTGCGTCTGCACGGACGCTGGTTCAGTAAACACCCACCGAGTAAAAGCCGACGCAACACAATCACCTGTGAAAGTTGATGAATGAAACAAGTTGATTGGTTCTAGTTATAAAACATCCTTTTTATTCATGTTAACTCGATGGTATTGAACTACAATTTTGTTTCTTATTAATGCGGTGTCTCTTTTAATAAACAATAAACTCGATGGTAATGAAGTACATTTAATAAACAATAAACTCGATAGTATTGAAGTACATTTAATAAACAATAAACTCGGTGGTATTGAAGTAAAGTTTGTTTCTCATTAACACAGTGTCTCTTTTAATAAACAATAGGTATGTTGTTATATTTGGTGACTCGCGCAAAGTCGGACGAAACTCAACACTAGCTCGACATTGAATAGGAACACGCACAAGACAAAAATATATTTAATTCGGACTCGACTCCGCATATACATTAACCGAAACTCAAACGACGCGTGTTGTGCGTGTGCACACTTAAGGTGATGAAATTTGACTCCTCGAGACGTTGAATCGATCACACCGCCAGTCTCAACTGGGGTGGATTTTCATGTTTGTGGTGAACACGATTTTCTATCCACCCGACAGCCAATGACAACGCGATTTACGTCTCATTGGAAGGTTCCCATAGACGTCGTTCAGATTGGTTGAATGTCTTTACCTTGGAAGAAAAGACAAACGAAACATGCGTTGGGTGGAAAGAAGAGAAATCGATCATGCAGCTGTTCAAATAAATGAACGTGCGCAGAGGCTGAAAACATTGCTATCGTAAACGATAGAGGGTATTGCTGTGGGCAGCAATTGATTTGGGTATATTGTTTATACAATTCCACAGGAGAGCGCCAAAATGGATATTTGTTTGTATTAACGAACAAAACATGGGACGTGACCGTTGCTAGAAACTATGATCACGTCCGATTCGATGCTAGTTTATCGCTTATGCTGCAGCTGTATAAGCAAGCGATTTGCCATGGCTTGATCGTGGGACCAACGGTTGCTGGAGAAAAGCAAACACAGAGGGATTGCTGTGTAAATGATAAGCATGGACGCCGGCAAGAGGCCCCGGGTAGATTTTCTAATGATTCGAAATGGTCATGGGTGCCAACCAGAGGAACCGAATATGCTTAAGGGAATACAGCAATGTTGCTTGATGCTGTGGCAAGATGATAATCTTGCCATGGGTTGTTTTTCAGGAAATTGAAGTGATTGAAGGGTAGCTTAACGCTGTCCGATTACAGGTAAGCTAATAGTCAAACAACGAAACCTAATATCCTTGCCCTAACTGAAACCCAGGTCGATTCGTGTACTGATTCGACATATCTTCGTTCCCCAGGATTTACATTCGAGATTCCGTCTTAAGGGCGAGGTCTGCGTCTTCGCGCGGTCCAATCTGGCTTACCAGAGGATGGAGGCGTTGGAACCCAATAATATGGACATCATATGGTTGAGGGTTGTGCTGAGAAATTCCGTTAAATTTCTTTGTTGGCTTTATCGCTCCCCGAATGACGATCGACCGGCGACATTTTTCGAACATCTTTCATATACCGTCGACTGGATACAGATCAACCACCCAGCTTCTGAAATTGTTGTCCTTGGCGATCTTAATGTGCACAATTCTGGCTGGTTGTTACATTCTAACAGAACCGACGAGGCTGGGAGGCTAGCGAAGATGTTTGCTGTAAGCCACAACTTGACTCAACTCGTGGGGGAGCCAACGCGAGTGCCGGATGCCCGAGGCGATTATGCGAACACCCTGGATCTGTTTTTGACATCCGAACCGAATATTTATACCGTAGAGGTTTCTGCGCCCCTGGGAAACTCAGATCACTGCTTGGTATCTGTCGCGCAAGCACTTACATATCAAGCGAATAACCGGCCTAGGCAGCTTCGCCATGTATGGAAGTATGGGGCTGCTAACTGGGACAATTTGCGAGATCTTTTTGCATCCTTTCCATGGTCCGAGGTGTGCTTCGGAAACTCCGATGTTAATGCTTGCGCGGAGTCGGTATCAGAGATTATTCTTCTGGGGATGGAGATGTATATTCCACATTCCATCAAACGAAGTTCGTCTGATAAACCTTGGTTTGACAAAAAATGCGAGCTGCTTACAGAGGAAAAATGTAGAGCTTTTCAGCAATGGGGCTCCAATCCCAGCGATGTTAACTGAACGAATTTTGTTAGAATCAAAAACGCATGTAACCAGGCGATTGATACCGCGAAGAAGGCTCGCAACGACCGGGTGATCAATAGGCTCCTTCGGTGCCCAACGGGTTCGCGCTCCTTCTGGTCAAAGGCAATAGCTGTCAGCAGCAACTTCGCATCCTCCTCTTTCCCTCCGTTGGGGGCAGACAGCGGGACGTTAGTCACAAATTCAAAGGATAAAGCTATTGTGTTCGCGAATTTATTTTCCGCGAATTCAAACCTCGATCCCGGCCTTTTGGAGCCACCTGTGATCTCGCCGGTATAGTCTTCCATGCGGGATGTGAGACTTCGTCCGCGCACTATTCAACGCATTCTACGTGAACTGGATTGTAGGAAGGCAATCGGCCCGGACGGAATACCAGCAATAGTCCTTAAGAACTGTGCTCCAGAACTATCGCCGGTTCTTGGCAGACTCTTCCGCTTATCTTATGCACGGAGGACCTTCCCTGCATGCTGGAAAATCGCTCGAGTTTAGCCAATCCCAAAGACGGGAAAAAAGTGTCTCCCACAAAATTACCGTCCGATAGCATATTTGTCTATTTTATCTAAGGTAATGGAAACAGTCATCAATACAGAGTTGGTTAAGTATTTGGAGTGCAACAGACTTCTGAATGATCGTCAATACGGATTCCGTGGCAGGTGGTCCACGGGAGACCTTTTGACACTTATAACCGATATATGGACATCTGCGATTGAACGGCATGGTGAGTCAAGGGCGGTCGCATTAGATATCTCCAAGGCTTTTGACCGCGTCTGGCACGGGGCATTCCTGAGCAAACTTCGTTCATATGGACTTTCCCAACAGCTTTGCGACTGGACGAGGAGCTTCCTCGAGAATCGATCGATCCGGGTTGTTCTGGGCGGCTAGTGTTCGTATCTGTATCCTGTTAATTCCGGGGTGTTCCAAGGTTCTATTTTGGCTCCCACCTTGTTCTGGCTTCACATAAATTATTTGTTGGAGACAACGGATAACAAAGTGTTCAGTTTTGCGGATGATAGTACGCTTGTTTCCTCCTTTTCGAGTGTTCGGCCGATTGGTGCATCAACGTCGCATCAGCTGAGATGTAAACAGATTGACTCTCTAAATCAGGATCTAGATAGGGTCCTGCAGTGGGGAAGGACTAATTTCGTCGACTTCAATGCAGCGAAGACACAATATACAACACTCACAAAGAAAAGTGGATCATCGGTTCCAAAGCTGATGATGAATGGCCGCGCCATCGATGCTGGGGAAAGTTTGAAATTGCTCGGCGCCACGGTCTGTGGGAATGTATCATGGCATAAACACGTATCGGGTATAGCCAGATCAGCCTCAGGAAAACTGAGCTATCTTTTTAGAGCCAAGAAATATTTTACCCCGGCCCAACTTCTTCTCCTATATAAATCCCAAATTAGACCCGCGATCGTATATTGGTCTCATGTTCGGAGCTCGGCTCCTTAACATACCCTCGACCTACTTGAGAGCATACAGAGACGAGCGATCCGCCTGATCGGGGACTCGGCGCTGACGTCTGGACTACCGTCGCTATCACATCGAAGGCGCGTAGCCAACCTCTGTCTGTTTTACAGATATTATCACGGGTGCTGTTCTTCGGAGATTCTTGGTATTGTTCCACGCAATTGGGCTTATATGGGCTCTACAAGACAATCCGACGAATTGCAACCGTTTGTGGTTCATCTCCCGACGGCGCGAACACCCCTGCACCAGAACTCGTTCCGTTACAGAGCGGGGAAACTGTGGAACTCCGTTCCCACGCGAGTGTTCCCGGAGCGTTACAACCTGCAACTGTTCAAAAAGAACTGCAACAGTTATGTGATGTGATCTCGGGGTGCCCACTCGGCGCTATAGGTTCGCCTCTCCCGAGAGAAGTCTAATAAAAAAAAAAGTCTTTATAGGGTGAGGAATGGGGAGTTGAATTAAGGGACATGGGTGGTACTTTGAGTATGAAGAAGAACCCCCACAGAACCTTTCCTTAAACTGACGATTGGTAGATTTCAGTTTATTTCCAAAACGAACTCTCTCATAACTGAATTCGTTACTAATGATTGGTTTCAACATGATTTCCAAACTAAACTCTACGTGTGACAATTGAACTCATCACTAACGAATCCCAACTTTATTTTCAAACAGAACTTTTCCACCTTTACATATATTTCTAAACCGATTTCTTAAACAGCGGACTAATTTCACCTTTATTTCCAAACCGATTTCTCGGACTGGAGACTGGCTGATTCCAACTTTATTTCCAAGCTAAACTGTAGAACTGATTTTTCAATCTATGACTGCCGACTAAATAATTCTAACTTTATTTCCAAACTGAACTCTTAAACTACCAACTGGCTGATTTCCTATTCCGAACCGAGCTATGATTGATTTCATCATTATATCCAACCTGCACTCTAGAACTGACGACTGAATTCACAACTAAGTCCAACATTACTTTCAAAAAAGAACTTTTGGGATGCCAATTGATTAATTCCACATTTATTTCCAACCCGATCTCTTGAACTGACGACTGACTGATTTCTTTCATATTTCCAAACTGAACTCTACAATTGTCGATTGACAGATTTCAACTTCATTTCTAAATCGAACATTTAAACTGACGACTGAATGAAGGCCGACTGATTCCACCTTTGTTTCCAAACTGTACTCTAAAACTGTCGACTGAATTCATAACTCACTGAGTCCAACATTATGACCAAACAGTACTCTTGAATTAGCGACTGACTAATTTCAACTCTTGCACAACTGAATTCACGACTAACGCCTACATGTTTTTAACATTAAATTCTAAAATTGATAACTGAATTCTTGACTAACTAATCTCAACATTATTTCCAAACTGACCTCACGAACTAGTGTTCGACTGAATACAACTCTATTTCCAAGCTGAACTCTAAAATTAACAACTGAATTCATGACTGACAAATCCCATCTCGATTTTCAAACTGAGTTCTACAAATGACTACTGAATGTTTGACTAACTAATAAGCCAATAGTATTTCCAAATAGAATGCTTAGACTGTTGACTGATTAATTCCCACTCTATGTCCAAATTGAACTCTTGGACTGTCGACTGACTGATTCTACCTTTATTTCCAATCTGAACCCTAGAACATTCGACTAACCGATTTCAGCTTTATTTCTAAACCGTGCATTTGAACTGCCGACTGATTCCAACTTTATTTCTAAACTGATGAGTGATTTGATGCCTGGCTGATGACTATATTGACATATGACTTTGTGGTGATGGATTTTCCCCCGAATGTACTGAACTAGAGAAAATAGCCTTGTATGTAGGCCCAAATCCTTAGCAACATGTGCTGTCTGGCCGATAATTAATCGACTTTACTTTGCTAGACCCAATATAGCGTTTTTCATATTCGTCGTATTTATAAATTATCAAGTTAAATCCAGAGTGACATAACCAGTGAGCGGTGGCTACCCCATAAGGAAGTAAAACATCCCATCAGAGTGTTGGCACAGTTACAATTGCAGATCATCAAATTTCATCACTATCATAATAACACAACGTCACACTAATTAAATCTCGGAGTGTATACCCAGCTCTGTTTTATTTACCAACGTTGAACTAAAAAAACAGAATAAGGGTTTAATGGGAATTCAGTTTCGTTGCCCAGGAGGTTTTTATATTCGGCGTTCCAATGCTTTCCACACTCGTTGCAGAAATAAAGATTGTCTTAGCGTCTCAACCACTGTTATTGCTTCCGCGGCTAAGAGGACATGAACGCTAAATGTCCCGTGCAACATCTTCTATTCCAATAAACAATGGCAAAGAAGGAAGCAATCGTCAACTAATAATTTCCTCTCCGTTTATGTTCCCTGTCTATCTCAAATGTTTGCCTCTATTTTCCAATTAACTTGTAGCCTTATACGCAACTAAATGTGACACAATTCCCCGGGTCGATGAAATGCCAAAACAAACTTCTACAGTATCCTTTATCAGAGAAGCAAAAAACTGCCTACCATCAGGATTTATGTGAGCCACAGAACGGTGGTTTCACCTCCTTTTCCGATTGATCTGATGCTGCTGCACATGAGTATGTTGTGGCACGTATTGCATAATGGGCACATAAAATTGCAATTTCGCCCAATCGACAGCGCGGGACGACGGCAACAAACGACTTGAATTAACACAAAGTGCCGCCACCGACAAAAGGATAAATTACACCATTTAAATAAAGTCAAGTGGATTATTACTCGGAACGTCCGTATCTCTTTGCTGTGTATATGTGTATGTGTTTTGTTTTGTTTCTGCTTTGCTTGTTTCTTTTTTTAACGTTTTATCCTTTGCCTTCAGTTTAAGGATTTTGTTGTAGCCGCTGGTCGGCTTCCATTGCAGGCGGCGCTGACCCTCAGATGGTATCAAGTACCATTCTTGCCAATGGAATAAGAGACATTTTACGACTTAGCGGCTTTTTGATATTTTTGCGTGACCAATAAAATAGCTGAGTCGCCGTTGCTGAGATGTAAATACAAAAGGATTTTCTCCTTCTTGTTGTTGACGATGGAGCATTTTTGAATGCTACTGCCTTTTTGACTTAAGCCATCTGCCATGGTTCGAATCCATTTCCTCTCTATCTTCCTCTATCGCGATCTCGTCGCCTCTCTTTAGAGGTGACCTTTGAGAAGATGTATATAGGTCTTCATTTTAAGCTGGTAAACTCGTGAGTTCTTGAAGAATAATAAAGATGAAAGGATTCGCCGACGCGACTGTATGCTACCAATGGTGATGACAAAAACCCATCCACAATATCAACTCCTTTGCGTTGGGATATTTTATCGAGCACAGATGCAAACGCGAACTTACCTGCAAATGATCGTAAAGCGTACAATGTCTGCAATTCTAAGGATTACGCGAGGTTCTGAAGGTGCCACGATGCGAGAGAATGATGAAATCTTAACCTTCATTGGAATAGGCCACAAAGTGACACAAAAGTCGCGTAATTGATCGACCCTTCGAGTATTATTGTGATTCTGCTTTACTTATCCTTGATTTAAGAAACAAAGATATCAGCGGTCGTAAATTGCATTTTACGACACAACACGCCGAAGGGATAAGATAAGACCTACAATATTATATGGAGGCAAACCCGTACACAATAAATGTTACAAGATTTTATGATTTTTTTGTATTGTCATTGTGTGTTGGTGTGCTTCAAGCACAATGATGAATCAGATTTTTTAAAGTGATTGAAAAGAAAAGGTTTGTTCCCTGAACGGCACTTTGTATGATTTTTACTAGACATACATACATTTTAATGATCCTGCGAAGTAATACCTCAAAATATTTCGAGATGCTGTTGTAAAATACAAAAGGGACATTTTAATTTAACCAACCATAATGTGTGACGTGAAAATACAAATAGGTCTTAAATCTCTAACTATTCTAATCCTAGGGAACTATACAATGAAGTATCGTCTTTCATGGTTGTGTCGTTCGGCTCAAGAATAGTTTCCTGTATTTATCCGTAGATGACCAAATATTTGAGAATGGAGAATGTTGGTACAGCATGGGTATGAGTCTTTTTTTTACAGTTTTTTTTTTTTTGAAGTACCCTTAAATCTCAGAACACGGTGCGAGCGGATGGAGAGGAAGTGGATAAGGAAAGGACGTGTCGATGTATATTGGTCTTGAATGTCTGGACATCATAACGGCCAGGAAGCACATGAATAGGCAGAACATTCAACATTCGTGTGGTTTGGCTAAAGAATGACTCTCTATGTTTATTTGTGCGCCTAAAGTCCACTTTCAACGTGAACTGATGCGCATTCACATAATGAGGGGTAAAAATGTCTGAATGGGCGGAACACATTCAGCAAGTTCAGTTGAGCAACGTATGTCGTAATATCTATAGAAAAGAGATAGGCATAATACGTTGCGCCTGTGTTCTAACGACGGAATTGATCGACTTACGACTGAGTCTCCAATAAGTTTCACTGCCCGTTTTTGCATCCTGTCGATAAATATATAATAGTATAACGCAATAGTAAACCTAAAATACGAGGGTGAAACAAATATAAACGGTAATTTTGCTTAGTAACAAGTTGCGAGCTAGATAATCTTGTGCGTCGTTGTTATTTGGTTTATGAAGAGTAGGGGAACCGGCTTGGCAAGCGATCGCGTTCGACCTTGTAGTCAGTACACCCATGAGCGAGCAAGATGTACAATTTTTAACAAATGGTTCGTTCTTGAAACTCTGTCGACGTTTGACTGATAACGGCATTTTATAACATCAGGTGCCTCGGTTTCACCAATACGAATGTAAACGCCGTCCGCCAATATTTGCAAATAACGAATCTAGAAATCCTTGCCCTAATTAAGACCCAGGTCGATTCGTCGACTGATTCGACATATCTTCATTGCTCAGGATACGACTTGCACTCGAGATTCCGTTTTAAGGGTGGAGTCTGCGTCTTCACGTGGTCCGAGCTGGCTTACCAAGGGATAGAGGCGTTGGAACCCAATAACTTGCACATCATGTGGTTGAAGGTTGTGTTGGAGAATTCTGTTAAATTTCTTTGTTGTCTTTACCGTTCCCCAAATGGTGATCGAACAGCGACATTTGTTGAACTTTGGCGTGATTGTTGTATGTTACCTTGGTGGGTTGTTTTACCTTTTCCGCCAAACACTGTCCGAAGCAAAACAAATCATATGAAACCAGAGATGACACTGTCACCAATTACACACAGAGATATTAGTTTTCGAATCACAATTTTTCTTTATTACACAATCGTTTGTAGGTTTATAAGGTTACAATTTATGGTGTTTATAATTTAGCACAATCGATCGTCGGTAACAATATAACGTTTACTAGCTAGTTGCTCGTGGCAAGACAAATCACTAGGTACATTTTCTAGTTGCGACCGCTCGATTACACATTGACTTTACTTTCCTTTTATAAATTTAATTCGCGGACCGACCTCCTCGTTTGGTTCGCGATGCTTCGCTAGCAACCTCGTCGGTGGGGTTCTCGCTGTTCGTTATTCGATATTGACTCTTGTCGCGTTGACGATCCAACTTAGACTGTTTCTATCTCAATCAAAAAAAAAACCTGATACAGATCGTATCTATATCTGCACAAAAAAATTTCCTATTCGCTCTGCTAACAGAATTTCATGTTATTAAGTCCCAGGGGTAATTTTAGATTCCTGAAAGGGAGAAAGTCAATCGACGCATACATCCTTATCACCATCCGTGGTGGTGATCGAACTCATCTCCCAGGCCTTGTGTTTGCACGGCACATGTGGCGCGCAGACCGGAGATATTCAATGGTTATTTAGACGTACTGTCCGTGGGTCTTGTTTGACTTTTGTCAATACACCCGAAATCCATTAGATCTTTCTAATGGTGTGAAATTCAAAAGGGACCGTGGGATCAGAATAGTTCCTTTTGTAGGTTTTAACCTCATACATTTTCCAATTTATCTCGTTGACATAATTACGGTTGCCTACAATTTGGCAGCGGATAGGCGATATGCTTTATTGCATAAAGTTGCCGTTTCTTTTGTTTGCCGATGGATATGATGGTCCTTGTGGCAGACCACCCGCACGTGCATCCGTTGGTCGGCTAATTTGCTGGTGCTAGCAATTCTTTGCATTGAAACTCGGAATTGCCGATTTTTCAGAGCTGGAATGCGATGTATTTCAAATTTTGGGAATTGCTCTTGGGAACCGGATGAATGTATGGTTTTACCTTGGTTTCAGGTATGCTACAATCGACTTGTTGAGCTTGATATTGAAAGCTTTGGGACGTTCAGTTCCTTGCTTTTTTCGTGTCGGGTTCAACGTTGACCAAATGTTTCAGGGCCCTAGCGGACTTAGTGGCATGCGTCTGTGAGTGCGTGTAACGTTTTCAGGGTAGGTATGTACCTTGAAGGGTAGGAACCTTACCTGGGTGGAATTGTGCGTTCGTAGAACGCTACAGAACAATCTACCTTAAGGTTTTTTTTTGTTACAGTAACGAATTAAACGACTCACGGCTGAGTCCCCAATAAGTTTCAATGCTCGTTTTTGCATCCTGTCGAGCACGTGTAGTGCAGTTTTAGATGCGCCTGACAAAATATGAGAGTTGAACTCAATTTTTATAAATTAGATAGAAGCCAAAATAGAAAGTCAATCGAATTAAATTATTGTTTAATTGGTATTTTCTAAGTAAAATAGATTTTTTTACTCTAGCGCAAATGGGAATTTTGAAGTACCGAGGGGGGCCCGATTTTTTTTACAATAACGCGCGCACAAAATAATATTTTGAAGTACCCTTAAATGTCAGAGTACAGTGCCTGCGGACGGAGACGAAGTGGATAAGGAAAAGGGGTATCGATGTATACTCGTCTTGAATGCCTGGACATTACAACGACGAGGAAACACATGATCACATAGAACATTCCACATTCATGTGGTTCGGCTAAACAACGATTCGCTATGTTTATTTATGTGCCTGAAGTGACTCTCAAAGTAAACTAATGCGCATTTCCAGAATGGGAAAATGTCTGAAGGGGCGGAACACATCCAGCAAGTTCAGTTGAGCAACGACCGTGATAATACCTATAGAAGAGAGAGATGCATGATATATATAGTGAAGTATCTTGTGCATCTCCTAAGGAACTCCTTTCGCAGCTTTAAGTATATGGTTATTCCAATTAAGAGTCGAATTAATTCGAGTACCGAGCATTGATAATTCCTTGGCTTCATCGAAGCTGGTGCCGTTCATCGACAGTATATTTGTAGCGGCACAGCACAAACCACAACCTCCACGTAGTCTACGCGAGCAAAGATTCACACCGAGAGTGCCTTTTGACTAATTAAGCCAAACGCACTCTCGGTCACCTTCACACAAAAAGGGAAGTCACGGCTGAATTATCGCGGAGTCGACGCGGCACTACGTGTATCCCGCTCACACGTAGAACGGGAACCCACGGCGGATTTTTCCCACCAATTTCGTAGGACACACACCACATATGCGGATAATTGGTGGGAATATTACTTCACTTCGATATCACTCGCCGCCGAGAGTGGAGGAGCGCACCTCGCCAGCACTAGTGATCAGTCCTTTGACAAGAACAAACAAGCAGCGGCAACTCATCCGTGAAGAGGACTTCGTCGAATACTCAACACAATCGACCGAAAGAAAGGTGACCCCAGCGACTACAGTTTCCCTTGTCTCCCGCCAGCAGTAGACATCAGCCGCAGCTGGAGGTTCCAGCGCCCCGACGAGAAACACGATTTGGGGACGAGAACCGAAAATGTTTACTTTGGGGTTCGCCTTTGACGACAAGAGACAGCATTGAGTTTTTAAGGCATTGTATTCTACTCAGTTAGATAAACCCCATTGATATATCTTGTTGAGGTCTGAATGCATTTGTATTAAGCATAACCTGCTGATTGGTAATGACATTTGAAGAGTTTGGTCGGGAATGCTCATATGAGTATGAGAAACTCAACGTGATATCATCACCAAGCGAGTAAATTGAATTTTGGGTAATTGATAAGAAATAATTTGTGTACAACTTTGCTCCCGCCGTTTTTTCCGAAATTCGAGGCCTTATTATAAAAAACTGGTTATACATTTATGATTCAAAGTATTGTCCATCGCTGGCCACTACTTTCGCCCATCTTTCGGGCAGTATACGAATCCATTTCTTCATATTAAAGCAGAAAATTAAAACCTCCCGCAAATGACGAGAATTTGGCTCGTAAGCTGACATGTTTAATCGAAAATAACTTTCTGACGCAGACACAAATCGACTAATATTTCGATGGCGTTATGTTTACAAATACCTAAGCTTATTGTATGACATCTATGATTTATTTATTTCAACTACCACTTACCGCTACAGCCATCTATTGCAAAGCGGCGGAAACCAAGTTGTACACCTAATAGATTAGGAAGAGAGTTGGATAGAGTACAGAATCCTGGGGAACACCTGCATTAATTTGATAGGAGACAAATTTGACACCGACAAGAACCGCTTGAATTGAACGGCCAAAGAAGTTGTCTCTTACCCATCGGATCAGGGAACTGCCCAGTCCATAGGAATGCAATTTTGACAAAAAGGCTGGTTGCCAAACTCTGTCAAACGCTTTTGAAATATTCAATGAGACAACCTTGTTTTCGCCGAGGTAGTGGATGGAATGGCTCCTTTTGTCGGTAAGGTACGCCATCAGTTCTGCTGTGCAACTATTGCTATCATTTCGTTCGAGATATTTCGAAAGTTGACGGTTGATAAGTGATTCCATTACCTTCGAAAGAATAGAAGTTGGCGCTATAGGTCGATAAGAAGAGAGGGAGGATTTGCCATCTGTTGAAAATGCATTCACAGCCACGCACACCCTCCATTACCATAGTTATACAATGCACAACCAGCACGAAAATTTTCCCAATCGTTGGGGCTGTTCCGCATCATCCCCGCCCTAATCGATCATATATAGGGTGGCGCAAAATGAATCACCCTACCGAAAGATGTTATAATTTTTGCAAATGGCGTTGTACGTCAATCATATTTGAAATTTGTGAACTAGACAGCTGCAGTCATCTTAACAGAAAATATTGTAAAGGTCCAAATAAAGATTTCCATCACTCAAAATCATTTTTTTTTTATTTAGTAAAAAAATAATTCAAAAACAAAATGGGTGATTAATTTTGCGCCACACTATATACCAGGTGTACCGGTATGAAGTGAGCGTTTTTCTTAAATAAAACACTGATTTTAAATGGGAAAGTAAAAAACAATTTATTCGAAGTATCGTCCATCGCTCTCTACACATTTCGACCACCTTTCTGGCAATTTGTGGATATCACGCCAATAAAACCGGTCGTCTTTTGAGGCAAACCATTCGGAGACCCAATTTTCAATACATGGTTCAAATTGATCATTTGTTGTCGGTAACGTTGCGCATCAACAGTTTCGCCAGGTTTTAGAAGTTTATGATACACCACCGCAATCCGGTCCCACCAAACACAGAGCATTGTTTTTTTTCGAACCGATCAGGCTTTACAGTCGATTTTGACGCTTCTCCTGGATGTACCCATGATTTTTTGCGTTTAGGATTTTTATAATAAATCCATTTTTCATCACCAGTCACAATTCGATGCAATACTGACTTCCTTTCGTGTCGTAGAAGCAACGTTTCAAATGTGGTGTTTCGCTTTTCCATTTGCCTGTCACTCAATTCATGTGGCACCCAGTTTCCACACTTTTGGATCATTCCCGTAGCTTTTAAACGATCACGTTCTTCATTTCGCACATCAAAATCATTATCTCTGAACCGCTTAAACCATCTTTTGCATGTTGCTTCCAATAGAGCATGATCGCCATAAGCCTCGAAAAGCATTCGATGCGACTCTGCAGCACTTTTCTTCAAATGAAAACAAAAAATTAATGCTTTCCGCAAATCATCAATATACAATATTCGACATTTTTAACAGAATTTAAAAAAATGATGTTGTTTGTACAATGACTTGTTGCATACTAAATATGTTTGACAACCAGATATACAAGATTGAAGCTCCTTTTGAAATGTTGAAGTTCTTTCAGAATTCGCATCGATTGCAAGAAAATGACATTCTAAATTGTGACAAAGTTGGAGTCCTGCATAGGTTGTATCTGCTGTCATATAATTGGGTTCTTTGTGCTCATCAGTAACATCTGTTACGTAATTTATGTATAATGTCATCATCCTTTACAGTTTCTTCGATAACTTCGTCAATTATGTTCCAAATTGATGGAAATTTGCATTTACCGCACATATATAATAACTAACTAATTTACGGGTAATTTACCTTAGCAAAGCTCATAAATTAAATATATTGGAAATAAGACATAAACAGTCATTCTGAAAACACATTGGAAATTTTGATCACCTGGAGGTATATGATAAATCGAAATAACTTCCCCGGTTTGAATTCAAACCAGTATATGCCACTCACTAGCAGCAGTGTTAATGAAAAAGTCGTTATTCTTCCTCAATGACACTACAGCTTATATAGAACAGATATGACTCGGAGCTAAATCTCTAACAGAGTAAAAAGTATCAAACTGGAGTTGTATAAGTGGCTGTATAGAAATTAGGCCTTAGAGTAGTAAAATTAAAAAGTACGGTGCAGAGTAACATCCTTGTTCACCCGCTAACCTCCTGTGAAAGTTCTTCCATTGGTACCATTCAACTGATCAATTCCTTAAAATGTGGAAGTCGGTGAATTACTCAATGTTCAACCAGTTCCCAAAAAAGATAACCCGTTATTGCTCTCTTCCCATTAACTTCTACTCTAATAAAAATTTTAAAGTCATTGATTAGCGTTTAGCAATTCTAGTGAAGGACGTCTTTCGAACCAATACCCCGTAAACTAGAGAAGTTTAGAACCCAGGTACCATGGCTACGTTTTTTAAATAATCACTTGTTGTTGTCACTCTCAACGCAACCCACTCTTCAATTGACTCCAACACCTTTAGTTTCTCGTACCCATTCAAACCATTATCATCAACACAATTACAAAACGTCAGTATTTTTATTTGTAGGTATGTGATGGAAGTCTTCAAAAGACGGGTGGGCTTTTCGATTCAAAACAACCTTCGGTTGATTATATCTCTTTTTGATTAGGCGAAGTTACAGTAAACAGATGCCCTAAGTCATTTGGCTTGATACGCCACATGTCTGTTCATCCTCTGATACCGCCTGAAGTCACCAGCAAGTATACGCTTAAATTCTGGGTAGGGGTCTTCAAATCATGTTTCTTCTTCTTTTTGATTCACTCTACAAGATCTTACTTAACGCAAGTAATAATTTATCTTACATTTTAATAAATATAGTCTCAACTTCTGAACAGCTTAATATGAAAGCCTTCCATTGAATCAGATCTTGGTCAAAACATAAAAACCATGTAGCAATACGTTAGTCTCGTAATCGAAGTAAATGATTTGATTATGCTTGAACTTTATCTCGTAATGTTAACATCAAACTGCGTTACCAGAAAAAAACAATACTAAGGGCAGATGGCTTCAGGCCCAGCTCACATTTTGATAGAAGAAAACAAGCTTTCTTACCTAAAACAGGGTTTCGATGCGCTGCTTCTGTATGAAATTCTTAATTGCCATTTAAACAGAAGGCTCGATTCGAATCGTTGCTTCAATTCCGGTCTCTGTTGAAACCTCTTTGTGGGTAAAAATACCCTACAGACATCTGTCGACAGCCATTTCATACGAAGAAAAAGGAACGCGAAAGGACTCCGAACGGAAGCCTTTGCATACCAAATCACCCGAAAATGTGTTACATAGTTCCACGTTATGGCAACAGCTTCCGAAATACTCATTTGGACCCTCGATCCTTCGGTCCCTTCACACAAAATTATATAAAATACCGACTGATCAAAAATTGAGCGAGATACCGGCCGACCAATCGGTAGAATGCTGCCCACAGCCTGGGAGACTCTCCACCACCATAACATCACGTGGAGCATCCAGCCCGGCCGAAGAGCTGTCTAACCCGGCTTGGCTGACAGCAAGCAGCTATCAAGCCGGGAATTATCTTTAGTCGGACTCGGAGTCGAGAACAGGTGCACGATGCATGATGCCGATTTAGGTTTTGTTTTTTAAATTTTTTTATTTGTTTATCTTTACGTTTTTTTTTTGCTCATTTGCCCTGCGGCCACTACAAAGCCTTGTGTCTGCGGTGGCGGCAACAACAACAGCTCCGACTTAAAACCATCCACGGCTACCGCTTAGAGTTGCAGACGCTTACGCCGCGACGGGGTCTGGCAGCGGCTACTCCAAGCCGAGTTAACTAACTTTTCGGCTCATTTGAGAGCATTTGTACCTGTGAATGATGTCGGCATCCATTGATCCGTTTTAGCTTTGAGTTTCGTTGGATTTCGAGCTTCATACCCTGTCGGTGTGTTCGCGCATGGGACTTGATCGCGCTTTTGGCCCATTTGGTGGATAACAAGAAAGGCAAGATCAAATCAGGAAGTTATTAAGATAGTTGTTCGGAAATGGCTAAGATCATAGAATCGATCTAATTTCGATACCCACTAAGGTCACAGATGGGTTCAACAAGATTTTCAGAGAAAACAACGGACGAGATTCAGATCAAACAACGGTGTGGCATATTGAGAATCCGCCTGCTTAATGGTAACAACAGGCAATTAACATGAACATTGGCAAACGGCCAAAAGTGGAACCACGGCTTACCGACGAAGGTGGTTCTGGGTGTTGTGTGCCGGACAATCCCGAAGGCGACTAAGAAACACGATACTCGGCTACTGTAGGTGCCGTGCCATCAGTGGTAGCGGCAGCAACACAGACAAGTACTATACATATTCGACAAATTAGCCGCTCGTTCAAGTTAGGATTTTGCACACTTTTTGTTGTTAGCTTTTACCTTTCTTCGTTTACTTATTTTGCAGTGAATTGTTTTAAATGAAAGTCTGTTGTGGACAGCGAGTTGAGAAAAGGTGCACAGGGACGTGAGTTTAATGGAAATTAATTACAGGAAAACATTTGTTTGGATGTAAGTCAGTATAAAAATAGTATTATAAAATAACAGGCGATAACATAGCATCATCATGGGCTCCCAAGATAATAACAAAGTTTCGTAGAGAATACAGCATATCAATTGTGATATGCTACTGAATACGACTATTGTAAGTCTAGATAATTATTATAGGTCCTTGACCAAGTCCTCGCAGATTTTAATAAGTTCAAACGCATGGCACCCAATGTACTTTACTTCTGCGTCACTCCTCATCATCATCATCGGCACTACAACCGGGAACTGGTCTTGGCCTTATTTAGCAAGTCCTGCGGTTTGTTAAATTTTCCATGATAATTTGTTTTTCCGGACAAGGTCATTAGTCTTGCGCCAGAGGCTCTCCGACGGGGAATCGAGCTGCGGTCTCCCGCGTGACAGGCGGGGATACTAACCACTATACTATCGGGAAGTCCTCTGCGGCTCTCCTAGTGTGTACTTATTCAAATGAGGAGGAAAACTTTTAGATTTAATGTAGAATAGAGATCAACCTCTATTGTGGAATTGTTGAAAGGCTAAAACATATGCGACAGTGCGTACGCAGATTCAGTAAAATTCCTGAATAACTCTTGTAGAATAGCGGGCATAATTATAAGTTATGCCAAAGCAATTCATAAAGGACGTCAGCATGGCTGAAGCTCACATATACTGAAGACAACGCAGAGAAAGTGCAGACTTGAATTAACTTTAACTGAGGAGTTAACCAAGCTTTTATTTCCTCGTTTTTTAAGCTGTGGATTGCCATAGTAGTTTTAGTGATCTCTATGTGGAGCGAAGAGTTTTTTGTCCCCCGGAGAAAATTGTTTACACAATAGAAGGATATACATATATAATCCATAAATAGTCTACGTCATAAGCGCTGTCACCATAAGTGCGTTGTACATCTTTACGTTTTTTTACAAATATTACACTAGCAACTGATCCTTAGAGGTTCGTGATATCATTCCAGGAATTTGGGTAATTTGCGCTCAAGAACTTTGCAAAATTTGTCTCACAGTGAATTATCTTTTCGGAGGTAGAAGATATTTTATTTCAATACGACTTCTTTTCCTTATTATTGGTAGTTGAGAAAGCAAAATACTCACGATTGCACTTATCAATTAGTGCGATCGGTTTTGTGTGGGTTGCAAAATAAACAAACGGATATTCACACCCATGCGTCTGGATATACTAAAGTTTATGAAGGCCAAGCCCGAGCTAAGTGAACTCGGAATTAGCGTAAATAAAGTTCGAAAGACAGCAAAAGGGAAATTGTTGCTAGAACTGAAACGCCGACCAAAGGCCACCACCGAGACACTGAAAGCAAAGGTACAACAAGTACTAAAGGAAGATGCTAATCTCAAAACAGTGTCACAGGAAATCACGGTTGAATGTCGTGATTTAGATGAGGTGACCACTGTGGAGGAAATCCTGACAGCAATCGCTATAGAGTTCTCTGCGCTGAACGCGATGCCAAAGGAAGCGGTAAAGAGCTTAAGAAGGAAACCAGATGGCACGCAGGCTGCCATGATCCGCTTGCCAAGAGACAAGGCTAGCATGTTGCTGGCTACAGGTTTCCTACGGGTTGGATGGGTGGGATGCAGAGTTCGAGAACACATCGCACCCACACGATGTTTCAGATGTTGGCAATACGGTCATGTGGCGAAATCCTGCAAATCCGAAGAAGATCGTTCGGAAAACTGTTTGAAATGCGGAGAAAAAGCCCACAAAGCAATGGGTTGTAAAGCACAACGCAAATGCATGTTCTGCGAATCAGGATGCGAAGGCGGTAATCACCACTCAACAGGGAGTTACAAATGCCGAGCATTTAAAAACGCGATGCCCAATCTTCTCAATAAAAATGGACAGGTTTAAGTGGATTCAAATCAACTTAAGCCATTGTGGAACCGCACAAGATCTCCTTTCCCAAACGATTAAGGAATATGGTGCCGACCTGGTACTTATCAATGAGCAGTACAGGATGCCTGGCACTGGTACTATAGAGTTTGAAATAATAGTGAAGAAGAACGTGTGATTCGAACTGACGCTATGACAGTTTGAATCACCAAAAATTGAACCTAAGCGTTACCCATCAGGCTACTGGCCGATTTTAGAATTTGATTTCTAAACTCGGCTATACTCCACTGATGTGAATTGTTATGTTATCGCTAGGTATACTGATGTATTTTTTTATTCGATTTTCGTTCGGTGTTCTTCACTATTTTTGCTTGTGAATTGTGTGTACAGATGCCACAGTACTATTACATGGGAGGAAGACAGCAGCGGAACAGCAGCCATCTGGACAACTGGAAATTCCCCCTATGGAATGCAGAAGTGTCCAGCGGCTGGAAGGAATTGCCTATGCTAAGATCAGACGAATTCATTTCTACTGTTGTTACGCCCCACCAAGGTAGGAAATAGACTATTTCAAATGCTTTTTGCACAGAATAACACAAGAAGCTAGAGATAAGAGCCATCTTATAGTTGCTAGAGATTTCAACGCTTGGGCAGTAGAATGGGGAATTCAGAAATCGCCCATATGCGATCGGAGTGCAACAGGTTAAGACGCTTGCAACAAAGAGGAAGAAACCGTAACACCTACCCACAGTTGCATGCGGAATTCGTCAACAAACGGAAAGAGTTAAGGAATGTGATCGGCAAAAGTAAATATGACGCGTTCCGCTCCCTAAGGGATGAATTAAATAACAACCCATGGGGCAGCGCCTACAGGATAGTCATGAAAATACTGCAGAACAACGGTAGCCAAATGCAAAAAAGTAAATCTGACATGGCGAGAATCGTTGCTGTCCTCTTCCCGCAGTGTGATGGGGTGCAGAGAGTGCAAGAGGCGTGGAGTATCACTGAAGGAGAGATACCTCCCGTGACCACCGAAGAGGTGCTCTTGGCTGCAAAGGTTGTCAAAAAAAAAACAAGACCCCGGGGCTGAATGGTATCTCTAGTGCTATAGTGAAGACTGCTTTAACAAAAAAGCTGGAAGTCAGCAGTCTCTTTACAACCTGCCTTCAAACAGGACAATTTCCCAACGAGGGAAAAACAGCAGCTTGTGCTTATTCGAGTTCGTCCAAAAATGGAGTTTAACTTCCATATTTGGCCAGGGACATCCAAAACTACACTACACGTGCTTGACAGGATGCAAAAGCGAGCAGTGAAACTTATTGGGGACTCAGCCGTAAGTCGATCAATCCCGTCGATAAGTACAGAACACAGGCGCAACGCATGATGCCTACCTCTTTTCTATAGGTATTACCACGGCCGTTGCTTAACTGAACTTGCTGAATTTGTTCCATCCCTTCAGACATTTTCCCACGATACCCGTCAATCTGTGAATGCGCATCAGTTCACTTTGAAAGTGAACTTCAGGCGCATAAATAAACATAGAGGGTCATTCTTTAGCCGAGCCCCACGAATGTGAAATGTTCTGCCTGATCATGTGTTTCCTGGCCGTTGTGATGTCCAGACATTCAAGACCAATATACATCGACACCTCCTTTCCTTATCCACTTCCTCTCCATCCACTCCCATTGTGCTCTAACATTTAAGGGTACTTCAAAATCCCCTTTTGTGTGCGTGTTAAGTGTGTCAGTGACATCATAATCAAAGATGGTGTACAAGAGATCATTGACACACCTAAACCTAAAAACGCCATCCGATTTTAAACTGACCCCCGGGGCGATAAAACTATTAATTGCATATTTTAAACCAATTAATACAAAAGCAATTGATTGCATATGCTGAAAGCGATTGCCCAATAACGCAAAAGCTATTAACTGCATATTCTGGAACAATTACGGCATGTTCCAGCCCAATCAACAGAAATGCAATTAATTGGGTCAGTTCACTGCCATATAAGGTGAACCGAGTTCAAACCAATGAGGAAATATTGACCGAGTCAGCGAAACACCGTGGTTGCGAACTGAAGCCAACAAACGGAAATGAGGGCAATTAAAATATAATTGCGGTATCGTCATCGGGAGGTATTAACCCCGAGATGTTGTGAAACGGTGAGAAGGAATTGAACAGGCAGTCTGGTTGGAAGTCGAGAGAGGTAAAGATGAAAGTGAGTCGATGAAAAAGGGTTTGGTGAAAGGTCGGGAGAACAATCGTTGATGCAAAAAGCTGGTTAGTATAATTTAGTTGGGAATGACTGTTATCGATCGGGATCTAAGAAGAAGTGCCTAAATAATTGCAAAGGTGAAAATTAGAAGTGGATAAGAATTAAGATTATACCAAACATTAAATAGAAGTGTCTACTAAGAAACTTCTATGGATTTTAATTGTTAATTATCGGAATCTAAGAAGAAGTGCATAGATAACTGCAAAGGTGAAAATTAGAAGTGGATAAGAATTAAGATTATACCAAACATTAAATAGAAATGTCTACTAAGAAACTTCTATGGATTTTAATTGTTAATTATCGGAATCTAAGAAGAAGTGCATAGATAACTGCAAAGGTGAAAATTAGAAGTGGATAAGAATTAAGATTATACCAAACATTAAATATAAGTGTCTACTAAGAAACATCTGCGAACTTTAATTGCTATCGACCAGAGTCTAAACAGAAGTGACTAAATAGTTGTAAAGATCAGAATTAAAAGTGGATATGCAATAAGATTGTACCTAACATTAACTATATGTATCTACCCAGAAACCTCTGTGAATTTTAATTGTTATTGTGAAGCAACTAAAAAGATATATCATAAAAAAGAAAAAGAAAAATAATAACTATAATAGACTTGTTTCTTTTATTATTGGGAATAATCCCGTTCGGAAGAAAAAGATACACTCGCAGAAATATAACTCGCGTGTAAAAACAAATCGGGTTCTCTCCGACTCGGTGGACTGCGCCCATCTTAACTCCTTATAGCACAAACCCTCGAATTTTTTTTTTTTACATTTCTCTCGTGAGAACCTACAGCGCCCCGAGATGCCACGAAATAACTGTTACAGTTCTCTTTGAACAATTGCGGGTTGTAACGTTTCGGAAACACTCGCGCGGGGAGGGAGGAATCCCCAACTTCTCTATATTCCCCCTCGCCGCACCTCTTTTGGTTTCAACGAACCCCTTTCGCGGACGCTGAGAAATGTTAAGAACAACTCCACCAGAACAACTCATACTCTCAAGCACCGCCTCCTAATTCATTCTCACCACTTATCTTAAGTGGTGCCTTTTACACGTTTCTCTCCCCTGCCCCCACCTCCCGTCGCTACTCTTGCCGTCATAATATATCCTGTTTACCTTAGGTTAAACTTAGTTAAGTTAGTTCTTACGTTCTTTTATTTTATAAAGTTATATATACTTTAGCTTATAAGTCCTTATATTGCTTCAATTAAGCCAATAAATGAGGTGGTGGCCCCTACTAAACTAAGCTAAGAGTAACTCAAAATCCCATTTGCGCGCTCGTTTCACGTTTAATTCCCTTGCTATCTTATCTGCCCCTATTCTGTAGATTTCACTGACATTGCTCAAATTAACCCTAGGATTGCTTCGAGCTTCCTCAGTTATTAACTTGCGAGAATCATTAATCATTAATCAGCACGGATTCATAAAGTCTATTTAAAACGAAGACAGATAAAAACACGGAATCGTTCTTCAGTCGAACTACGCAAATGAAGAGCACTTTATTAGACCGCGACTACAACAATCATTCAAGAGTAATGCACATCAACACTTCATTTTTCCTTCTTCTTCAGCCCCCACTGTGCATTGACATTTACGAGTATGACAACCAATTATATTATTAAAACAAGAAAAAAAGGACCAACATTACGGAAAAATCACTATGATGCCGGTAATGGATTGAGCAGAAAGTACCAAACCATTATAATCAAATGTCTTCCTAACAAACCACCAGAAGGTGTTCAATTGGAGTCTTATACTCCTTCAGGGCTCCGCAGCAAGAGAACTCCGAAGTTGATACTCACGGAAATTTCAACCAAACATCGATCCTCCATCTGCGTCTAATAATGGTTGAAAGACCTGATTACTGATTGAAAGACGGTCTGATCGATGGATACAGCATTTAGCAAATTATCTCTTGCAGACCATCTGTCCGATGCATCTCAGCGGGATGCAAGGCATTTTTTGAATGCACACAAGTATCTATCAACGACAAATCTTTCACTTATCCGCCGCATCCAAAAAACCAACTAATTACAGAGTACACACGACATCTTGTTAGATCGGTACATTGATGGTCGCTATAAAGTTGTCTTATTAACTAGTGACATTGGTCGTTTGTTGTGGCAGTTGTTAGTGCCGTCATGTTTTGTCGGCAAATAATTAGACGTTTGAAATGTGTTCTTTCTTTTTCCGCTCCAATGGTCGCTCCGTTCGGTCACGTTGATGGACTTACAGACGTATCTTGGTTTACGGAACCACCGTAACGCATCATTGCTGGTATGGCGCCTCCACTTAATGAAAAGTAAAAAAGATTAAGTAAAATATAATCGAATTAAAAGACAACAAGGAACAAACAAACAACTGACTAACCGTCAGTCGGTACCCAGCAGCCAACAAGCAGAAGTCAACTATCAAACGAAAGGAGGCCAAAGGGGCTACCCGAAAGAAAATACGAGATGTCCATGCACACACAATAATTATATCAAGATTGGACTGACGGATGCCATGTCGGTCAAACACTTTGTGGAATCCGGTAATTTATTGATGATCGCTATGATCAAAAGAATGCAACCGGAGCGTGCGTGCCGCAAGTTACCACCAGTCGGACAGACGGACCGACTCAACTGTGCCAACCATTCAGCGACTTGTTATGTCCATGTCTGTCTTCAACCTCGATGCTCGCTCATGAGCGGCGGTGGCGGCGTTTTTTCTTCTGGCTACTCAGGTATCGGTGGGGGCTAGTGGACACAACGGCACCAAACCAACATAATAAATATAAATGTACAATAATATAATACGAAGTGATCCCAGTTACCCAGGGTAGAATGGAAGAAGCAGAGAAAAAGTAGCTCCGGAATGCAAAAGGAAACATTTCACAGGCAAGGAGACTCCATTCCTTTGGACGATAAAATGCCGTTTGTTGTTGTCACTATTGAACTAAGTTCTGATGCTGCTTGCCAACCATCGGACTCTTGATAGAGAGGATTGTTGTCAAATGTGGAGCCGCTAGTGAAGCTGACATCGCAACTGACAAAATGGATTTGGCATAAAGGTGTCACGATGGATTTGAGCCGTATGGAACGGATTCCTATACAACATAAATCCGTAAATCCTACTACGCTCAATGTGCTACGCTTTTTATGGGATTATTTTAGAGGCATTTCCACATTACAGTACGCATGGGTTCGAAATTCTCCCAATCAGTTTCATTGTGCCTTTATTTTACGGATAGAAATAGGATATCCGCCGGCCAATTGAACAATTGAACTTGTGCACAATCAATTCGTGCCGTAAATTCACTAAAACTTTTGCAGGAAAGCAAGCTAAACAACTACTAATGACCCAATAATATTGCCTGCCCACTCATATTCAAATGAAACACCAAAAATTACCAGGCAAAACAGTCATGTGGGCGGGCTTACCGTCTTCGACGTTAAAGTCTTATTCCCCTTTTACCAAAAGCAAATTTAACTGTGGATATATTCGACTGCCTTACTTCACAGGTCTATAACCATCATTACGGCACCACTAAGAATAAGTCTTTTACCCAACAGTTTTGTTGGTCGGTTTCTCCTAACAAAAGATTCATTAGGCACAGCATGTTACTTCAATTTTTAAATGCCACCGCATACTAAATATTTGTGGAATTATGTGTTCGCCAGTGTTAATGGCATTGGTTCGTCTTTGATTTACAGTGGACTTTCTGAAGTGGACACTTGACATAAACTATAATTTATTTATTATAAATATTGTATATTAATTTACTGTCAGTTTTTATGTAATATTTGTTTTTTTTTTTTTTTTGCGCCAAACGCTGTGCAATCTTCGAAGAATACCATGTTGCCGATTCCGACCTGCATCCTTTTCTGAGACGGTATTGGTTTTCTAATTCAGGCCCTTTCAAAGGAACGGAAATTTCACGTGAATCTGTGTAACTTTCGCAGCCTAAGATGCAATTTTTCCTCTCTGTAGGCACACGTCTCTAACAAGAAACCAGCAAGCCTTGCATTTATCGAGACCCAAGTAATAACTGACACTAATATTTCTGATTTTACTATAGCCGATTATAACTTAGTGCCTTTATTCTTTCCACATCGTCTAGTCTAGCTACATACATACGAAGTGATATTGCTTATCAGATTATAGCGTTTGGGATGATAGTGAAGAACGTGTGATTCGAACTGACGCTATGAAAGTTAGAGCCACCAAAAATTGAACCAATGCGTAACACATCAGGCTACTGGCCGTGTGTACGAATTTGATTTTTAAACTCAAGTACATTCAACTGATATGAATTGTTATGTTATCGCTATGGTATACGGCTCTGATGCATTTTCTTATTGGATTTTCGTTCGGTGTTCTTCATTATTTGCTTGTGTATTTTGTGTATCTGTTAGAAACGCCACAAGCTTCTGCCATAATATGGGTTCTGCTCCAATCCAGAATTTAATTTCTTGTGGCTAAAACTTCACGTTCGCAGGCATATCATACATTACTGCTTTCTCTACAGAAGCCCAAACTGGGATAGAAACGCATCCTTAACGAACTTGATGCTCTGTCTGATTCTATCAATAGGATCTTGACCGTATATCCGCACACGGAAATCGTTATTGTGGGTGATATCAACGTGCATAACTCTCAGCGGCTTCGCCACTCCGAACACACATAACACGTGAAGGTCAATATGTCCAGCTCTTTGCTGATTCAAATGCCTTAACTCAACTCGGATATCAGACGTAGACACACTGGACCTGTTTCTCACCTCCCACTCAAACAAATACACAATTGAAGTTTCTTCGCCCTTGACCACTTCAGACCAGTGTGTCGTGTCAGCTTATGTTGCTGTAACCAACAGCAGCATTAACGAGAAAACTCCCAAAAGAACAGTATGGTTCTACGAGAAAGCCAACTGGGAAGATCTGAACGACTTTTTTTGGATAACCTCAGTTGGTCGTTATTTTTCCTCAATAACGATGTTGACTCCATAGCGGACACATTGACAGACACAATTCTGCTTGGCGTGCAAACCTTTATTCCACACAGAGTAAAGAGTATCAAACCCAAAAGAAACATGTAGTTCGATTCCGGGTGCAGAGAAGCCATTAAGGCTAAAGAGTTGAGCATCCGGCTGTATAAATCAAACAATACTGAAGAAAACCGGAAAAGATTTAAGAGAGCTAGAAATGAGTGCAATACGTATATTCAACGCGCAAAGCTCTTGCATGACCAGACTGTGAGAAAAAAATATATTACACTCTCCCACAGGTAATAGAAACTTTTGGGCATCCGTGAAAAATATCCAAAACTTGGTCTCTTCATCCATTCCTTCGCTAATAGTCGATGACAGACCAGTCACCACTACAATAGAGAAGGCGAATATACTTGCTGCACATTTTGCAGCCAACTCAACGCTGCCTGATACCACATCAGTTCCACTTTTACTTGAGCATAAGCAGAACACAATGAGCCAGATTCACTTCCGAAGGGGTACTGTTGCCCGGGCACTCAAGCAGCTAAACGCAAACAACTCCAATGGTCCTGATGGAATTCCTCCAATTCCCTTGAACAGATGTTCCTCTTCACTCACTAAACCACTCTTCCATTTGTCTTATTCTACTGGTCGTTTCCAAATAGACGGAAGTCAGCCAATTCCCAAAAAGGGCGACAAAACATTTCTATCTACTTATCGACCCATCGCACTAACTTCTATTCTCTCCAAGGTAAAGAAATTACTTATCAACCGTCAATTTTCGAAATATCTGGAATCAAATGACCTCCTCAATGATCGCCAATATGGCTTTCATAGCAACCAGTCCACAGAAGATTTGATGGCGTACCTTACCGAAAAGTGGAGCTATTCCATCCACTACCTGAGAGCAAGGTTGTTGCATTGGATATTTTAAAAGCCTTCAACAGAGTTTGGAATCCAGCCCTTCTGTCAAAATTATATTCCTATGAAATGGACAATTCCCTAATCCAATGGATAAGAGAATATCTTTCTGACCGTTCAATCTAAATGGTTCTTGATTGTGTCAAATGTGTCTGCCATCAAATTAATGCCGGTTTTCCCCAAGGTTATGTACTCCCGCCGACTCTTTCTTATCTTTATGAATGATCTCTTGTCAATTACCCACAACCCATTTCACTCGTTTTCTGATGATAGCACGTTGAATTTCTCATATCCATTCGACCATTCCAGACCAAACTCTTCGAACGTCGTTACCAATCAGCATCTTATGCTTGAAACATTGAATTCCGACCTCAACAAGATACATCAATGGGGATTATCTAACCGAGTAGAATTCAATGCCTTAAAAACTCAGTGCTTGCTCTTGTCGTCAAAGGCGAACCCCAAAGTAAATATACTGTCTATAAACGGCACTTGCTTCGAGAAGCCAAGGAACTATCAATCCTCGGCACTCGAATTAAGTCGACACAAATGGAATGACCACATATGTGAAGCTGCGAAAAGTGCAGCCAAATGTATGGAGTTCCTTAAGAGATACAAAAGATACTTCACTCCATCCAACCTGGTCACTATTTACAAGGCGTATATTCGTCCAAAAATTGAGTTCCTCTTCCATATTTGGTCAAGCGCATCCAAAACTACACTACACGTGCTAGACAGGATGCAAAAGTGAGCACCGACATTTATTGGAGATTCAGCCGTAATTCAATCAATTCGGTCGTTAGAACACAGGCGCAACGTATGATGCCTATCCCTTTTCTATAGGTATTACCTCGGTCATTGCTTAACTGAACTTGCTGAATGTGTTCCGCCCCATTCAGACATTTTCCCGCGATACCCGTCAATCTAAGAATGCGCATCAGTTGAAAGTCAACTTCAAACCCGCAAATAGCCATAGAGAGTCATCATTTAACCGAACCACACGAATGTGGAATGCTCTATCTGATCACGTCTTTCATAGTAGTTGTAATATCCAGGCATTTAAGACCAATATACATCGATACCTCCTTTCCTTATCCACTTCCTCTCCTTCCGCTCGTTCTATGCTCTGACATTTAAGTGTGCTTCAAATACCTCTTTCGTGTACGCGTTTGTATAAAAAAAAATGTGCCCGAGCCTTCAACATGTACGATTCAGAGAGCGGTAACAATACTACGGCAATGTTTTGATACACATTCTTGCATCTTCTACCAGACCCCGCATGGAAGTAACTTTAGGTTCTCTTTCAATAGTTAGCCCTTTAGACTGGTCTTCTCCTGTTTTCCGCGACTTAACGTATCACTAGTTCCGGTTCGTGTAAACGAATGAACAAGAAAAGCATTTTCAACATCCTCTGCTCACCCTTCGCATTATAATCTGGGACGTTAACTAACGTATCTGATACGTGAACTAACGTTTAGATATTTTCGACTCCTAACGTTTCCCAACCAAAACTGCGGAAGGCGACAGTTGCAGTTACCATGTGAGCACTTTATCCAGATTTCTACGGATGTGTTGAGTTTAAAGACCCATCTGCCTTTTCAAATCGAGTTCCATATATCAACAGGGGCTTTCTTTGTTCTACATTTCTTGTCTCCATTCCAGCAGATACTTCATCCCTCGAAGATCTCCTTTTATAACATCTCTACAAGATGTCTATGAGGACTAATCTGGCTATAAGAAATGCCTATCAGAGATCACTTGAAGCCGCATATAATGTTTAACGTCGAAGCTTGTCGTCATCACACTGTTTACCTTGTGCTCATCATACTCTTCAGTTTCTTCCGCTTATGGGGCTTCCGCCCACGGTGGCGGGGTCACCCTACCCTGGCTACCCTCGACAGGATAATTATCTTACGATATCCCGGTCCATTTAAGTTTGGCAGTATCCCGAATATGGCTGCCTGCACTCCTGCTGCTTTCTTACCCTTCCTGTGACTTAAATCCTTGTCTGTGGTCAAACATAATTCCCAAGTACTTGACAGCCGCATTATCTATGGCTGCTTGCACGCCTGCGACTTTCTTACTCTACCTGTAACTTAAATCCTTGTCTGTGGTCGAACATAATTTCCAAGTCATTGACACCCTACTTATATCGTATGGTCTGATTTCCAAAATGGAAGATAGCACATTCCACACCTTTTCGACTAGTTATTAGAACTACCCCCGTTTTGTGGTCGGTTAGTTCTAGTCTGGCAGATTATCATCATCATCATCATCATCGGCACTACAACCGGGATCCGGTCTTGGCCTTATTTAACAAATCTTTACATCGGTCCCGATTTCGAGCCGATGTCATCCAGTTTGGCAGTCCCAGGCTCTGGGCGTCCTGGTCTACGCCATCCCACCATTACAGACAAGGTCTGGCGCGCTCTCTCCTTCCATACATCCTGCCACAAAGGACTTTTCGGGCAGGTTCCTCTTCGCTCATTCGAGCTAGGTGTCCCGCCCACCGGAGTCTATCGAGCTTGATTTTTCTTACAACATTAGCTTCAAGGTAGAATCGTCCTTCCTCACATACGGGGCCAACAATTCTCCTTAAGACCTTCCTCTCGAACGCGGCTAAGAGTTCAGAGTGCCTTTTATTGAGCACCCAGGTCTCGGATCCATACATGAGTACTGCTAAGACCATGGTCTTGTACAGTAGTAGCTTGGGTGTTCTGGATAAATTTCGGGATTTAAAGAGCCTTGATAGACCATAGTAGGCTTTGTTGGATTTGATCAGCCGTCCGCGTATTTCTTCTTCCATATTATTATCGGCTGATACTATTGGCCCAAGGTAGTTAAAGGATTGCACTACTTCAAATTCGTGCTCCACTATCCTGATAGTTTGACCAACGTTAGGTCTTCTCTTCGCAGAAGTTGCCACCATGTACTTAGTATTCCCCTTATTAATGGGCAGTCCCAGTTCCCCAGTCCCCTCTTGTTGTAACCCCAGAATCACGGATAGCTTTTTCCAACGCCAGGTTGAAAAGGAGGCAGGCCACACCGTCCCCTTGTCGGAATCCATTAAAGATGTTTATTGGTTTGAACAGCAATCCCACTATTTTTACTTGACTAGTTACGTTGGTCATGGTCAACCTACAAAGTCGTATCAATTTGTTCTGAGGTCTTTGTATTTCTCCTCGGGCAACCGCGTCCTATGAGACTGCTGCATTGTCCGGTATGCAGCATTCTTACGTTCAGTCGCTGGTTTACACTCATCATCAAACCAGTCGGTCCGATCGCTACGACTACTGCTTAAAATGGAGTTGGCAGTACTAATGACAGTATTCTTAAGGCGTGTCCATTTCTCTTCTACGCCCGGCATTCTGACCCCAGGACTTACTCTCCCTCCGTCGAGCTCTTCGAGGGCGAGTCTTAACGCATGACCAAAGGTGTTACTGGAATTCTCATTGCGTAAGGCAGCCGTGTTGATTCGAACCTGGCCCGCGTATGCAATACGTCTCCTCCACGCTCGGAAAACTGTACCAACAAGATAGTGATCCGAGTCGACGTTGGCACCTCGGCAAGTTCGTACCGTCATCAGGCTCGAGGAGTGGCGACGATTTATCAACACGTGGACAATTTGGTTGCGAGTGGCTCCATCAGGTGATACCCAGGTGGCTTTGTGGATATCTTTACACGGAAACCTGGTACTTGCAACGGCCAAGTTTTTCGATGCTGCCAGTTCGATGACTCGCAGTCCGTTGTCATTAGTGTTCTCATGCAAGCTATGGGAACCTGCGTAGTGCCTGAAAACCGAGTCCCGACCTATTTTTGCATTCAAATCACCAAGAAAGATTTTCACATCGTATTTTGGGCAGGCATTGGGGGCCCGTTCGACATTCTCGTAGTATTTTTCTTTTTCGTCGTCAGGGGACTCCTCAGTAGGTCCGTGAACGTTTATGAGGCTTATGTTCTTAAACTTGCCTCCCACGCGAAGAGTGCACAGCCTTTCATTTATTACATTAAAGCCGATGATGGCAGGCTTCAGTTTTTGGCTGACTAGAAAGCCTACCCCGAGCGCATGGTGTTTGGTATGACAGCTGTAATAAATGTCATACTCGTTTCTTTGAAATACACCACTCACCGTCCATCTTATTTCTTGTAATGCTGTTATGTCACTTTATATTCGGACAGGGCATCGGCTAACTGCTGTGCAGCTCGAGCTCTCTATAGTGAGCGGACGTTCCATGAGAAAATTCTCAAATCGTTTAGCCGTTTTCGTTTCCGTGGTCGTCGTCGTGTATCCGGTCCATATCCGAGGATTGTTAAATTTACCATTATAATTCATTTTTACGGGCAAGGTTATTAGCCTTGCGCCACCCTTTCTCAGGATGTCGCTGTATTTCGGTTAACTACTTGGCGGGTGCCAAACTGGCTATCCAGTAGTGTCACGTGGAGACTGCATGTCAACTTGGATTGAACAGGGACAAAAATCGTTCTGGCCGCCGGGTTGAAAGCAGACACTTTCCCCTGTATGTTCGCTCGCACCCCCCAAATATAATAATAGAAATTATTATTATAAAGAAAGAACTACATTTGTGTCATGAAAGAAGTTGTTTTATTATTTAATTTGTAAGTTTCCTTATGATATGAAAATAATAATTTTCCGCTCAGAAAAATATATAAAATACATGTAATTCATCAAATTTAATACAGTTTTCCCCAACTGAACTTCCATAATTTCATTTAATCTTTTTCCCAACTGCGGTGCCTTTCAAAGCAATTCTCCCTTCCGCACAAGGCCCTGTGAACATGCTATAACTTCAATCGAGCCGACTACATCTACAAAATAAGCTATGTAAAGTAATTAGCATCTAGCTATCATAATAGACCACTTAGATATGCCAATTAAAATACACAAATCACGCCCAGATGTACGTGTACCATTCATCGTGTCCCGAATTCAGGCCCCAATGCAACTTAAGGTAAGTAGTGAATTGTGCCAATAGCCGGACAAGTCAATCAAAAACCACCTCCAAAAACCGAGAACTAGTTAGGTTACCTTCAGGTGTCACCCCAATAGAGAAATACAAAGCAAAAACAAAAAAAAAGGAAACAAAACTCGGCGGTGTACTACCAATTAATTTCAGGTGACAATTTAATTTCCACGCAACGATACGACTTAGGTTAACAAATTATGTTGCCGTTGGCTGTCGTTAGAGAAGAAAGGGGGACAGGCACCAGCAACAAAGTGTTATACCGCGCTCTTCGTCTACCATTCAAACAGATGATCAAACCGGCACAGACGACAAACAAGCACACCAAACATCATGCGCCAGTAGCAGTGGGGCAAGAGCAGCGCCTACCAACAACCAGCTGCAATCATATTTGCTCCCCGGTCTCACATTAGTTTACTGTTCAAATCACCGCCGCTGAACATCAAGTGCTCCATTGATCGCAACTGGTAAAAGGCAGGCGGATAAGAAGGCAGGGGACAACACCGACGGGTAGATAAGGACAGTCGCAGAGGCAGGTGCAAGATGGGTAATTAAGAAATGTTTTCCCTGATGGTAGCTATCTTTTCCGTTCTCACAAAGTAGATTTGGCGCCATTCGGCTCTTTAAACTCCCGACTCTTCAAACACCCCTTGCCGATGTTGGCGCTTCGCGATCAGCGCTCGTCGGGGTGTCATGCTGTGCGCAATCAATGATTATCTCTAAGAGAGTATCATTATGATTATTAGCGCTTGGTGGAGCTTTGAGGCTGCCGCACATACGCCGCCTCTTTCTTTGAGATCACTTAAATATTTGTTTAGCCGAGGCGTGCGCCGCAAGCAGTCGGTGGAGCTCATAGAGATCGGATCGCTATGTCTCCATTGCGATTACCACAGCAAGTATTCGTCACCGGCTAAGCTTCATTAAAGGTGTACTATTCGTCACGCGTGTGTTGTTTTCTCGGTCACCGTTCGTCATATGTCATTGGCTGAAGGCAGACCCACAGTCACAACTGTCAGCCGTGTGTGTCTATCAACGGTAGTCTGGTATTGATTGATGACTATTCATGTTGGAGAGTTACATGTGGAACGTAGAACGTGTTCGCATGCTGCCGGTGTGTATATGTGGATTTATTGGTTTTTAATAACTGCACGGTAAGCCAGTCGGTGCGTTTGATTTTCTCTGATTCCAATCACTGGATAGAGTATAGAGGATGGTGTATGATAGAAGTGGAAGTTCTCCCTACAGGCATCCTCTTTCGACATAGGGCTTTATGCGAATAACACTGTGGTCACCACAAAGCCATTACATGTTAAGCATCAATCGACGTGAGTGAAATGGGAATACTGGGCAATAGTTCTAAGCATATCTATGGAATGCGGCATAAATGCGGAATGAGGTCTAAGGCGATTCGATGCGTCGCTATAACCGGCGGCGTGCCTTTGATGTAGAACTTCTGAAAATTAATTCTAACGACCCGTCATTACAGCTGTAAGCCGTAGGCTAGTATTCCCGCGGAAAAGCTATTGAAGAGGTAAAACTTTTCATCAGATTAGTCGAAGTGACGGCGAGCAACGTGAGCCAATACCGGAAATTATTGAATCGCAAATGTAAGGTACGATCAGAGAAAATATCAGACTCATTGATCTAGGAGCTTAAGGATTGGAACGTATCTTGTGAAATTAAGGTCTAATGCCACTGTAAGGACCCAAAAAACCGACTACTACTTTGGTATTTTTTTTTTATGGAAAAAATGTATTATTAATAAAACGCACTTGTGTATACAGATATTAAGGTGCATTTTTATTTCAAAAAATACCAAATAGCCGTTGAAAATAAAGTGTTTTTAAAAAGTTGCTCCGGGGTTGCAAAATATTTTAAAGAGTTTTGGTCGTGCAAAACTACATGAAAATGTCTAGAGAATGGCGTAAAAAAATTTGAAAATATAGATTTTTGAAAAAGGACAAATTTTGAAAACAATTTTTTTTTCGCAAAAACTGACATTTGTTTGTTAAAAACTCTTATAATAATATATATTGTATAATTAAAAAACCCCGTACATTCTGCGGAATTTAATTATGATAAAATAGCTACAGTTAAAGTTTGAACTTAAGCAAGCCAATTTTCAAAACCTAGTTTCTAGATAATCGCGTTTAAAGTTTTAACTTCTGTTGAATTTCATACGAGGATGGCGTGAAAAGTTACTGGCCCGACATACAGATGGTCCCAGCAGGTCTTATTTTCTTGGCTTGTATCCTATAACAGCACGTTTCATTAGCCTGTATATAAATTTTCAGGTCAATTGATTTGTTAGTATACATTTGAGTGGTCAGGCGCCACGATAGAAACGCATCCTTTAACGAATTTGATGCTCTAACTTATTCTATCAATAGGATCTTGACCGTATATCCGCACACTGAAATCGTCATTGTGGGTGATTTCAAGGTGCATAACTGTCAGTGGCTTCGCCACTTCCCACACACAACACCTGAGGGTCAGTATGTTCTGCTCTTTGCTGAGTCAAACAATTTAACTCAATTCGTCAATGAGCCAACACGGATACCAGATATAGATGGTCATTCCGCCAACACACTGGACCTGTTTCTCACATCCCACTCAAACAAATACACAATTGAAGTTTCATCGGCCTTGACCACTGTGTCGTGCCAGCTAAACTTACTCTAACCAACAGCAACGGTAACGAGAAAACTCCCAAAAGAACACTATGGTTCTATGAGAAAGCCAACTGGGAAGGTCTGAGCGATTTATTTTGGAAGTTAAATTGGTCGTTATTTTTCCTCAATAACGATGTTGACTCTATAGCGGACACATTGACGATTCTATTCGGCATGCTAACCTTTATTCCACACAGAGTAAAGAGTATCGAATCCAAGAGAAATATATGGTTCGGTCCTGGGTGCAGAGAAGCTATTAAGGGTAAAAAGTTGAATTTCCGGTTGTATAAGTCAAACAATACTGAGGAAAAGCGGAGAAGATTTAAGAGAGCTATAAATGACTGCAATTCGTATATTCAACGCGTAAAGTTCTTGCATGACCAGAGAGTGAGACAAAAATATTACACTCTCCCATAGATAGTAGAAACTTCTGGGCATTCGTGAAAAAAATTCCAAAACTCGGTCTCCTCGTCCATTCCATCGCTAATAGTCGATGACAGAGCAGTCACCACTACAATAGAGAAAGCGAATCTACTTGCTGCACATTTCGCAGCCAACTCAACGCTGCCTGATACCACATCAGTTCCACTTCTACTTGAGCATTAGCAGCACATCATGAGCCAGAATCGCTACCAAACGCGTACTGTTGCCCGGGCACTCAAGCAGCTAAACGCAAACAAATCCGTTGGTCCAGATGGCATTCCTCTAATTCTCTTGAACAGATGTTCCTCTTCACTCACTAAACCACTGCGGAAACTCTTCCATTTGTCTTATTCTACTGGCCGTTTCCCAAATAGATGAAAGTCAGCGAACATTCAGCCAATTCCCAAAAAGGGCGACAAATCATCCCTTTCTTCTTATCGAACCATCGCACTAACTTCTATTCTCTCCAAGGTAATGGAATCACTTATCAACCGTCAACTTTCGAAATATCTGGAATCAAATGACCTCCTCAATGACCGCCAATATGGCTTTCGTAGCAACAGGTTCACAGGATATCTGATGGCGTACCTTACCGAAAAGTGGAGCCATTCCATCCACTGCTTCGGTGAAAGCAAGGTAGTCGCATTGGATATTTCAAAAGCCTTCGACAAAGTTTGGCATCCAGCCCTTTTGTTAAAATTGCATTCCTATGGAGTGGACAATTCCCTGATCCAATGGATAAGAGACTTTCTTTCTGGATATTTCAAAGGCCTTCGACAGAGTTTGACATCCAGCCCTTTACAAAATTACATTCCTATGGGGTGGATAATTCCCTGATCCAATGGATATGAGACTATCTTTCTGACCGTTCAATGGAAGTGATTCTTGATGGTGTCAAATCTGTCTCCCATCAAATTAATGCGGGTGTTCCCCAGAGTTCGGTACTCTCACTCACTCTCTTCCTCATCTTTATAAATGATCTCTTGTCAATTACTCACAACCCAATTCATGCGTTTGCTGATGATGGCACGTTGAATTTCTCATACTCATACGAATACTCCCGCCCAAACTCTTCGAACATCACTACCAACCAGCAACTTATGCTTGATACATTGAATTCAGACCTCAACAAGATATATCAGTGGGGATTATCTAACCGAGTAGAATTTAATCCCCAAAAAACTCAGTGCTGTCTCCTGTCATCAAAGGCGAACCCCAAAGTAAATATACTGTCGATGAACGGCACTTGCATCGACGAAGCCGAGGAACTATCAATCCTTGGCACTCGAATTAATTCGGCTCTTAACTGGAATGACAACATATTTGAAGCTGCGAAAAGTGCAGCCAAATGTATGGGGTTCCTTAAGAGATGCAAAAGATACTTCACTCCATCCAACCTGGCCACTATTTACAAGGGGTATATTCGTCCAAAAATTGAGTTCAACTCCTATATTTGGTCAAGCGCATCCAAAATTGCACTACACGTGCTCTACAGGATGCAAAAACGAGCAGTGAAACTTATTGGGGACCCAGCCGTAAGTCAGCACATGCGCAATGTATCATGCCCATCTCTTTTCTATAGGTATTACCACGCCCGTTGCTCAACTGAAGTTGCTGATGTGTTCCGCCCCTTCAGACATTTTCCCGCGATACCCGTCAATCTGTGAATGCGCATCAGTTCACATTGAAAGTGGACTTTAGGCGCACAAATAAATATAGAGAGTCGTTCTTTAGCCGAACCACACGAATGTGGAATGTTACTGATCATGTGTTTCCTGGCCGTTGTGATGTCCAGACATTCAAGACCAATATACATCGACACCTCCTTTCCTTATCCACTTACTCTGCATCCCCTAGCACTGTATTCTGACATTTAAAAGTACTTCAAAATCCCCTTTTGTGCGCGCGTTAGTGTAATAAAAAAAAAGTACCGTGCCTTAATTCGTTCGAGTTGTGATTTTAAGCGACCTTTTTTAGGTCGGTTGGAATTGTCATTCTAAATACCCTCCCTTAATTCGCTCGAGCAGTGATTTAAATGACTTTTCTTAGTTCGGTTTGAATTATTATTTAACATGACTTCGTTGTAGTTTATGTCGCATTTCAATTTTGAGTGGTATGTTTCAGGTTGTTCCAAGTGGTGATTCAAGTGACTTGTATTAGTATGTGCCTAATGTAACAAAACTGTACCAGGCCCTACGTGGTGGGCATATACTAAATCAAAGGTAGTTCCAGACTTTGAGCCCACATTGACTCGCTTATGCGCCACTACAGCCACGATAGAAACGTACCGACCGTGCCCCGGTAAGCTAGAATAGTGATTATTTAGGGCTTGAAGGCGCCGCACAGGAGGATTCGCATCCGAGCATGTATTTGTTTGGTTCAGATTGTTTATCACCTCTGTGTAAGTTCCTGTCCCGAATACTAGTGAGAACGAATCGTGTATTTCGACCGCATACATTCACCCTAGAAGGTTGATTACCATCAGGCTTATGAAATGGTGGTCAATTAGAAATAAGAAATACTCTGTCTTCCCAGACCACTCTACTTAGGCACCCCGTTCCTGCACTCCGGCAACTACTTCGCCTCACCAACATAGTACAAGTATTCTTCCTTTTCTTGCGAGCAAATTCAGCTTGATTCTCGTTTATCCTATCTAGAAATTCTCGCAGATCAAACCCTGATCAGAATTCATGACCAACCTTCATCACGACTGAGGCACAAGAAGATGCGGTGACAGTATTCTGGCTCCCTTTCAAGCGCTGCCATACCAGGCAAGATGATAGAGCTCTATCCCATTGCCCAACGCTGCAACCTATAACAACGGTCGGTCTTCCCGCCGTCCACGGGAAATCAGTCCCGGTAAGGGCTGCCTTTCGGTTGATCAACCTAAGTTGTTCGATCGATTGAGTCACCTATACCAAGCGTATCTCGTCATGGTGCCAGCCAGCACCTGAACACAGTGCTCTCTCAACAATCCTCAACTTCCTAACTGATAGGACTCGATGGATCAATATCACCTACGACAATGGTGGATCTATATGATCACGCACCTACGACAACAATGTAATTCTCAATGTTCCTCCACGCGCCGTTGCCTCTCCCAGCAATTCACAATCCTCGATCTGCCCTTCAAACCCAAAACTGTCACCCACTCCAACTTCATTTCACCCACTCCAATTCAATTCCAGAGTCATCTCTAATCACGCCACCCCCCCGTATCATTAGTCACAGCACCTTCCATAATATCAGTATCACTAGCCCTAACACCTATTTTAAATATGATTTATTTATAAGAGTGAAAGTCCTATGCTATCCTTGAGCTCTGGAGGAGAACTCGAAAAAAGGGGTGGCGAGAAACCGGTTTAAAGGAGGCAAGAACGAATGTGTCCTTCATCGTGTCTCTGGCTTCTGGTCATCTTGCGACAACTAGAATCGGCCACATCCGTGAGGATGTTGGGCTCGGCCTCAAGATATCTCAAAACAAAAGAAGAGGTATCTAAGGACAGTGTGTGCAGGGTTAGATTAAATGTTCTCTAACTACCTGCATGGAGGGATGGTGGGAAGGAAATTATACAAGACCGGTAGGTCTTGAGAGCGGTAGTAAACGCAAATTACGTTTTCAGCGTCAGATAATCTGCGTTTCGGTGTGTGTGTATTTTTGTGTCATCTTGTACTGAGCGTGCTTGTGTATAGTGTGTCAGTAGTAGATCCCATGGGATGAATCCAGGAATCCTCTATTATAGAGGGTAATGTTGTTGGATAGGGTACTTTCTTCATTTCTGTACTGATGAGGTGTGGGGGTAAAAAGTAGATGTACCGGCAGGGCTACTGTTTCCCTTAAATCCCCAACGATTGTTCCTGCTGCAAGAAAAATAAAACAATCTATTTGGCTGGTGTTTACCACTTTTTATTTAATTTCTTTCTTTTATTTTAATCAATAATGTACACATTATTGACTTGGATTTATTTTAATATTTTTTGTTACACAAATTTGTGGATAGTCGCATTCAGATGCACAATGGTTTATTGTTTGTCTTTTAATTTGATATACCGCACTGTTAATCCTGGTACGTTCACGACACTGACTATTGTTTATTAAAAGCTTTGATTTGAGACACGTCCAACAGGAGACATATGTGTAATCAATGATTAACACGCAAGGAGAATCTTTAGCACAGACGATCTAGACTTTGGTTTGGGTTTTACGCACTCCTCCTCGACGGTGGTTAAAGCACGGTTACTTGACCAAAACACTGTATATTCGCACACAAAAATTCGCGTATATACGCACCTCGGTGAATAAATCTCGATTGCTACGGCGTTGTGTGTCCGCACACTTCGGAAGATGATAAAGAGCTATACCGCAAACATCACGCGGGAGACCGGGGTTCGATTCCTAGTCGGGGAGCCTCTGGCGCAAGACTAATGACCTTGCCCGGAAAAAACAAATCATTATGGAAAATTTAACAAGACTTGCTAAATAAGGCCAAGAGCGGCTCCCGGCTGTAGTGCCGATGATGATGATGATACCGCAAACATAAAATAGTTAGAGTAATCAAGTCGCCAAGATTAAGATCGGAGGGACATATGGTGAGAATGGGCAACTGTAGGGCCGTTTGTAGAATTCTTGACGGTAGACCAACGGAAAAGAGACCGGTAGGGCGGGCGCAACGGATATGGGAGGACAACGTAAGGTTTGACCTTAAGAAGATCGGTTAGGCGAGGAAGGAGTGAGCACAGCACAGGGAACGATGGCGGAGTCGAGTCGGAGAGGTTATGAACTTCCGGGTTCCTACAGGCCAATAAATAGTACAGTATAGTAATAAGGACGCAGCACGCACAGGTAGGCTCCTGGTCAAAAATGTGGATACAATTTGGATATGATCGTAGTAGACCAGCACATTAGCAATCGTACATCACTCAGAAGCTAATAATCACCCACAAAATGTTCTTAAACTATCTGAAGAAGCTGGCACCTGAATTGACGCAAAAAATTATGATGGAAGTCTTAACCAAATGGAACGAAATCGATCCTTTTATACGCCAAGTTAAAAACAATAGGGATCTAGGTTTCTATGAAAGAAGCATTATGAAATTACCTTTAAAATAACAAAAATTATTATATAATTATATCATGGTGCACACAGTTTTAAAATAAGCAAAAGAAAGTGGATTCCTTTCTCCCCAAACCTATATTTTTAGGGGTTGCATTAAGCTAAATAACGTGGACATTTAATCCGCAATTTAGTTTAGTTTAAATACGAGTATTTTACCCTTAACACAATATGTAGCATAGAAATACTTTTAGGCATAACATCGCAGAAACACATACTGTCTAAAAATAACAGAATCTAAAATTAATTTCAGGAAGTCAGTGATGCCTTTGGTTGGACACTCTCTAATCTCAAATGTAGTACTTCCAGCATTAGGAGGCATCGTTTGAATTCTCCATATTTATTGAAGAACCCGTTAGGTCGCATCAATAATCATCAACTGTAAAGATATGCGTTCGTTAAAAGACATTCCACGCGAATTCAACGTTAAGTAGCTCCGTAGTTTCACAGGGAGCGATGAGAGTGTGCCAAGCACGTGGATCCCGTTCGGCTAACATGTGTGCCGCTCAGCAATCACAGGTATTGAAGTCAAACGTAAACGTTACGAAAAAGTGATCTTTTCTACGGAAAGTTGGTGGTTCTCTCTTTTTATCAGTCCTTCGGTTGCGCCTCTCTTTTCGCAGTTTATCAATAAGCCAAGTGAAGTCCGCAGACAGTCAATGATCGTCGTGCTCCAGAGGATCATCTTACCTTTGCTTTGATTACAATGTCCTTTGTAACAAGTATTGGGCAGACGGCTTTGGAGCAATCTGTTGATTCTCTTCTTAACGATCTTGTGTTACGTTTCCCGCTATCTTTGGAATGAGGATCACCAAGGCGCACGCACCGGGGCGAGTTGTAACAGACCGCGTATAGGATCGGTCGTCTGCCTTAGCCAGGTCGAGGACGGTGTTCGCTCTTTTTGGGGCCTTTATCTCTTATATCAGTAGAGTTGGTGTTGTGGCCATACAGAGTGTCGTCATGATGATGATCGTAATCATCACGATCGTCGACCGGGTCCCGATGTTGTCGGTATTTGTTGTGATCTTGTTGTTGTTGCTTTTATTATTATTGTTATTATTGTATGCTGTGTTGTGTAGTGTGTTGGCTGGTTTTTTGTATCTGTTGCTTTGGCGGTAACTTGCTTTGATCTTGTGGCCAAGCTCCTTGCTCGCATTCTGATCAAAGACTTTCCGCCAAAAACAGTGTGTTTACGTTCGTTTAAGAAAATCGAGCACAACAAAAACGTACACGTTCAAAGGTAACTCTGGGAAGACGCCGACGCAAATACGAAACGTATTTGTATTTCATTTTCTTTTTTTGCTGTTTTTCTTCTTTTATTTTATTTTATTGTTTTGTTTTAGTAAAATCAAAATAATAATAATTACAGTTAAACGAAATTTAACATATATAAAAATATGTAATCATTATCCGCGGAACTTTTGTGAGTCACGCAACTCGATCAATGATTATTGAACAGATCAGGGATTGAAATTATGGGAAAATGCAGATTCATTCATAAATACGGGCCAAGAAGGATGGTCGAAAAGTAGTTCATGCCACAGAAGAGAGAGAAAAAAGCGTACGCGTCCCGCGGTATCGATCGCAATCGGCGCTTGAAGCAAGATCAATCGTCAGTCATGATCCCTGGAGAATGACACTAAGTGAACAGCTTCATGTGGCACCAAACTAATTAATTGATGCGATTAACTGAGATTCGCCGTAAGTATCTAACCGTTGAGGCGTGATAGGTATGGAAGGGGGCGTGAGGATATGGCGGAGAAATAGGTGTTCAGCTCGTTTAGCTGGTTTCATTCCACCGCCACCGGGCAAAGAATTAATGGCAGTAAAGTGAACGCGATACTGACGGCGGCGTCGTTGTCGGCATCATAGCTAAATCAAAGTAAAGGAATTTAGAATTATTGTATGAATGTCAGATGCGCGGTACGTATTTTTAGTATATAGGTAACGGCGGTGCGCGGTGCTCAACATGCGCATACTGGGTTTTTACAATCCAATTGATATCTCGATACACAATATAGAAATAGGTATCTAATTTTTTATTTGCGCTTGATGGTAATAGAGTAAAATGCAGGGAAGTATCGTGCAGTGTAAGAGCGGCTCTAGTCTCTGTTCTTTAATTCTATGTGTAATTGCAGCTTGTTACCTGCGGCGTATCTCAGTGTCGGGCAAACATAATAACTGCTAAAATGACAAGAATTCAAGCTAAATTAGATACCATGGCGTCTGGTTGTTGAATGTTGTTATTCCGCTGTCGGAAGTTGAACTGGATGGGTGATTCGGATAATCTAGTATTTCACGCACTGATTTATTTCGCTTTTTTGTAAAAGAGAATTTCTTCCCTGATTCCTAATTTCCTAATTTCCTAATTCAAAATAATTTATTAATGGAGCCTTAAAATAATAAAGTAAATACTTGGGTCTTTGTTTTAGCATTCTGCATTTTTGCCGCCTTAATGGCTGAGTTGGTAAGGGGGTTGTCTTTAGTTTGATTGTGCAATCCTAGGTTCAACTGAGAACTCTTACTACTGTGCAGTTCGGCACAATTACTGAGGGGTAGGTAGGGTCCCAAAGCCCAGCAGACCGGTGTAATACCACCCCTTTAAGCTATTGGCTTCGTGCAATGGTTGGGAGAAATCTTTGATCATCTTTCAGAGATCGACTGATGGACCCGGTCGAGAAAAAAATAGCATCTCCGGGAGCTGACTGAGCGCTATAGGTTCGCCTTTCCTGGGAGAAGTAGAATAAAAAAATAAAAATTCGATTGGGGCCTTGAAAAAGTTTTCGCTAAATTTTCGCTGGCTTCAATTCGGACAACACTCAGGGTGCTTTCTTTTCAATTATTCCTAATATTTTGGAACTTTTCAAAATTATTGTGTACTCAAGTAAGGATTTTGAAAATGAAACTAGTGTCTGTTATGTGAATTCATAAATGAATGCATCCAACTCGTCGCCTTGAAACATTTTCGGGCGCCAGAGCATTATATATCTACAACATCAAAATCATTATTTTTGAAATGTCTAAATCAATCTATGTACGTTCTTTTCGACAGAGCACAATCGCTGCAAGTCTCATTAAGAAATCCGTTCAGCCGCAGATTTTTTTTCGAATAAAATGGTACAATAATAATTCTCTCAAATACTTTCTTTTTTTTTATTAATATCCTTCTCTCTAGGGAAAGGCGTACCTATACCTCCCCAAGATGCCACCAACTAACCGTTGCATTTCTTCTTGAACAGTTGCAAGTTGTAACGCTCCGGGAACACTCGCACGGGGAGGGAGTTCCACAGCTTCTCCGCTATGTAGCAGAACGAGTCCTGATACAGGGATGTTCGCGCCGTCGAAAGATGAACCGCAAATTGGCACAATCCATCGGATTGTCTTATGGACCACATATAAACCCGATTGCCCAGAACAAAACCACGAATCTTCGAAGAACAGTACCCGTGATAATGTCTGTAAAACAAACAGAGGTCAGATACGCGCCTTCGATGTGATAGCGACTACAGTCCCGAAGTCAGCGCCGTTTCCCCGATCAGGCGGATCGCTCGTCTCAGTATACTCTCAAGTAGGTCGAGGGTCTGTTTAGGAGCAGAGCTCCTAACATGAGAGCAATATTTGCGCGCCGGTCTAATTTGGGATATATACAGGAGAAGTAGTTGGGCCGGAGTAAAATATTTCTTGGCTCTAAAAAGATAAATCAGTTTTTCTAAGGCGGACCTGGCGATGGTCTACACGTGTTTATGCCACGATACATTTCCACAGACCGTGACGCCGAGCAATTTTAAGCTTTCTCCAGATGCGATGGCATGGCCATTCATCATCGGCTGTGGAACCTGTGGGGGTTCTTTAAGTATTCCCTAAGAACCACCCATTTCCGTAAATTACCTGTCTTCTACTTACCTGCAAATGAGCAGCGTAAGCTACTCCGCATTACCTCCCTTCAGAAAACATAAGTCCACGGCAAGACTATCATCTAGCCGTGACATCAAACTTTCACCTCGGGGCAGGCTTGCATCCAACGCATCATGTCCCCAAAACCTAATTTAGTTACCTTATCAAGGAACCAGCATTTATCCATGAACATGTCAATGCGCAATGCTAAAAACCATTTTCTCATACATGTACATGACATGTTCATCCTCACCACTGCTGAACCATCGGTCGATCGCCCAAACAACAACCTACCGCGCAGCCCATTGCTGGCCGCCGACAGGAATTTCAAGTGCTGTTTTAATACAATCTGTAGTATTCCAGAATACTACTGTCCTTATGATTATTAACTTTAACACTGAATCTCATTATTTATCTAACACATCCTTAAAACATTCTCTTAACGTATCTAACATTCTCATTTAATATATATCCTTAATAAACATCCACAATATTATATATCAAAGCAGTTTCAGTACACTTCATACATGCCCCTTTTTTCATAACATGCCTCTTTTTTCATTCGAAACATAGCTCTTTGGCTTTCGTTCAAAGTTTGTTCAAAATTTAAAGTCACAGTAGATTAAGTAATACCTTGATAAAATTGATTTTGTTCAAGTAATAATTTACAATAGATTAGAACACTAAGTTGTATAAGAAGAGGGAAAATTTCACTGTAAAGTAGAGTTGAGAAAAAGTTGAGTTAAGTTAGTTGAGATTAGAGAGAGAGTTCAGACAAAAAGAAGTTCAGAAAAGTTAAGAAAAAGAATAGATTAAAAATAGAGAAGAGGTTATTAGAATAGAAATAAAGAATAGTGAATAAAGAAAAGAATTAAAATTATTGAATTCGCAAAGAAGAGTAAAAGAAGAATCCTGAGTTTTAATTAATATTAATAGATTAAAAATAAAAGGTTAACGAGGAAGCACGGCGCTGGATTACAAGAAAACACACACCCGACACATCGACCGACAAGACGTTGGCAATCTGCGTACATACTAAGTGATGCTGTACGCAGTTGCAAATGAGTAAACATACATTGCTCCTATACCCTTAAGTTCGCAACACTTGCGACCAATTCCCTATTATCGGCTATCAACCGATGATGGGATTTGGGCATGAATATGATCGTTGTTTAGGCAATTATACCCACGTTCATGCTCTATGATGACCCTTCTGAAAACTAAAGTAAACACACAGTATCTCACTGTATTCGTTTTGCTTACCAACGCTGGTCCATGGTTCCCCTGGGTGGCAAATTCCTCACCACCATATCCGTGTACCAGCATATTAATCCAAATAGATAACAGCCTGACCCTTTGCCACCGTCAGCAAGATTTCTGTTGACTTAATGTCGAGGAAATATCTTCCTTTCTAGTACACCAGAGCCATACGGCTAAATCAAACACACCCCAAATCTTCGGGTGACCTATCGTCACCAAAAAATGTATCGCCTAAACACAATGCCTGCAGCCCCTTTTTGCTCGTCCATTTGTTTAAACGGGTGCAGGACCGATCGTTGTCGGTATTGCAGGTTAACGGGCATCGTACTCGTCCTATACAGGCATATGGGAAATCCTCCCATTTAACTCCTTTTCGATCGCCCATTGGCCGTCGCCAAGTTGAGCCTGTTCGATTATCCCACATCGATGTGATCCACCACCGTTGAATCTGACGGATGTGTATTGCATCGAGGAGTCAAAATTCATTCTTCGAGGAGAGACCTCGAGTCTCTGCTGTCGTGCTATTCGTTTTGTTATCAATTCAAAAATAACTGGAGCCAGATTTAAACTTCTTAAGCGTACACACGCTAGTTTTCGTGTCGAGTTTTTGTCGAGAAACATAAGTTCTATGGGAGTGAATTTAATATGTTATAGGAATAAACTTACTTAAATAATGGTTGCCAAATACGGGTGTGACGTTGATTCATAGAGTTCGTGTACCACACAGTAAAAAAGAAGTGCACAGTGAAAATTAAAATCAAGACTGCAGAACAAACAAAACGACCCATATTTTAAAAGACAGTTCAAGAATTTGTATTTTAAATAAAAACTATGTTTAACATTAAAAACAAAATAAAATAAGAGAATAAACTATACCAGAGTGTTTGTCTTCGCTGTTCTGTGTCCGCTCCACCATAGGAATCAACGGCTGTTCTGTTTTCTCAGGTCTGTCATCTAGTGAACTCATTAGCTGAGGAGAGAGTAAATCAGTGCCCATGTCCGGCATCCCAACACCTCCACCCCACAAACCGATGATCCACTTTTCTTTCTGAATGTTATATACTGTGTCTTCGTTGCATTGAAATCGGCGTCATTGAGCTTTCCTCACTGTAGGACCTTATCCAGATCCCGATTCAGAGAATCGAACTAGCTACATCTCAGTTGCACAAATCGGCGGATCACTCGATAAAGAGAGAACAAGCGTATCATCATCCGTAAAACTGAACACTCTGTTTCCGTTGACTCCAACAAATCATTTATGTGAAGCAAAAACAAGGTTAGAGCCAAAGTATAACCTTGAACCCCGGAATTAACAGCATATACATCCGAACACTCGCCGTTCACAACAACCCGGATCGATCGATTTTCAAGGAAGCTCTTCGTCCAGTTGCAAAGCTACTGGGAAAGCCCGTATGAAGGAAGTTTGCTCAGCAATGCCCCGTACCAGACGCGATCAAAAATCTTGGAGATATCCAATGCGACTGCCCTCGAGTCACCATGCCCCTCAATCGCAAATGTCCATATATCGGTTATAAGGTGTCAAAAGGTCTGCCGTGGACCGCCTGCCACGAAATCCATATTGACGATCATACAGACGTTCGTTGCCCTCCAAATACTTAATTAGCTCGGCGTTGATGACCTTTTCCATTACCTTAGATAACATAGACAGTAATGATATCGGACGGTAATTTTGTGGGAGACACTTTTTCCCCTTTTTTGGGATTCGCTGAACTCGAGCCATTTTCCAGCAAGTAGGAAATGTCCTCAGTGCATAAGATAAGCGAAAGAGTCTGCCAAGAACCGCCGATAGTTCTGGAGCACAGTTCTTAAGAACTATTGCTGGTATTCCGTCCGGACCGGTTACCTACCTACAGTCCAGTCCCGTAGAATGCGTTGAATAGTAACGGAGCCTCACATCCCGTATCGAAGATCGTACCCGTGCGATCACAGGTGGCTCCAAAAGACCGTATGAAACTCCACATGTTTAACCATTTGCACTCCAAACCATTCTGGAGGTTAGCTACTCAGCGCCACTTTGTAGTAGAAACGTGCATTTACGAAAGTTCTCTCTTCTCACACAAAGTCCGCTGACATTTTTTTTATATACCTTAGTAATTCAAAAGAAAATTTCAGGAAAACATGCATTCTTAGAAAGTTGCGCTAAAATAAGTTAATTCCCCGTAATCAATAATAAACTTTAATATCCCCTGAGAGGGGACATCCGAGTGATATGCTAGAAATACGATGTCCCCTGAGAAGGGACAGCAGAGTGCAAACGGTTAACAAAAAAAGTGTTCACACTTTGTCGAAACTCATATACTGAGGTTCAAACTAGTTTATGTACCTTATAGATGGGTTACCATCTAAAGCTTCACGCGAGCAATTCTGGTAAGGCTATCCGCTTGGAGCGTCAAAAACTTATTCGATGTGCTACTTAATATCTAAGTAAAATAACATGCAGATGAAGTCTTATATAACTTCAATAAAAACTAATAACTTTTGATAATGTACAGAGTCTTACCCGGATATAGTATAAAAAAAGTGGCATCGAGAAACGAAATTGCATAATCTTATAAAATGAGATATATTCAACTAACGACCGTTATAATTCTGTATGGGGTACGTGCAAAGTCAACACCTCTTTCTACCTTCAGTGTGGTGCACAATTTGGAGGGTTTCTTTATTGCATTTTTTTCTGATCAGAAATTATAAATTCTCACAGAAACGCGCATAATTGATTGAATGGAGGATTGATTGGTTGATTGGTTTATTGATTAGTTGGCTGGTTGGTTAGGCTTTGGTTGGGTATTTAATTAATTTATTGAATGATTGACTGGTTGATGGGTTGGTTAGTTGACTGATTAATTAGTTGGCAGGTTGATTAAGTTTTGGTTGGGTATTTGATTGATATATTGAATTCTTGACTAGTTGATTGATTGATTAGTTGGATGATTGCTTAGTTGGTAGGTTTATTAAGTTTTGATTTGGTATTTGAATAATTGATTAGTTGATTGATTGATTGGTTGATTGATTGGTTGATTGATTGGTTGATTGATAATATAATATCAAGCGAGCCAATAGTGTGCTTAGGAACGAAACCCCAAACACGTGACCAGTATTCGAGTACGAGTTCAATTTGAGAAAAGCCAAAATGTTGAGCCGGAGGAAGTTGTTTAGCTCTAAAAAAAAATGATAAAATTCTTTAGCTCTAAAAAGATTGCCTTGCTTCTTGGAAGCGGACTTAGCGATATTCGACACGTATAATTGGCCGATAATTTCAAAATGAAGAAAGCAACGTACCACCATCGCCAAAAGCGGAGATTTTCCGTTGATTCCAGCAGTTCATCAATATGAGGGAGAAAAGAGATTGGCGATAAGGTAGAATTCGGTGATACGCCGAAGTTAATGGAGAAGAGATCCGAAAACATGTAATCTCCAACAACCCGAATCAACCGATTTTCTAGGAAATTTTCCATCCAGTCACAGAGTTGTAGAGAAATACTATATGAACGAAGTTTACTTAGTAAATCTCTGTGTCAGACGCGATCAAAAGCCTTGAAGACATCCAATGTGACTATTCTTGAGTCACCATATCTAACCATTACAAATGTCCGAATGTCAATTACAAGGCTTAAAAGATCTCCCGTTGAACGCGTGCCGTATTGGCGATCAAATATTTAATTAACTCGGCAATTATGACTTTTTCCATCACATGGCTATTGGCCGATAATTTTGTGCGGTAAAATTTTTCTTTGAGCGGTTTTCCAATATGTTGGAAAGCTTTTCTGTAACATCGTTTGTTGCAATTATATTTTTGCACACAAATAATAATATACAAAGGTACTCACTACTTTCTCCCCGGGCTTGGTTCGGGCGGTGTGTGGTTACATTTCCTGGTTAGAGCTGCAAATGTTCGGTGTCACCGGTCGAGGTGCTCCAGTTTAGGCTGATCACATACGACGGTGGTAGAGCGAAAACAATGTACCTAATAATTTGATAATAGTTTTTGCCAAATAATCCAATCGTCATTCATTTTCAACCAGCACTATGATAAAATTTTGCACTATTCCGTTGAACTCGGCACAAAAAAAAATTGTCAAATGTTTTCATATATATAGATATTTTTCTCTTAATTTATTCCGTTTAAAATATTTTTAGTTTCTATATACTACTTTTGATAACGATTAAGTTCCGGCTTGCAACACGATGACTTTTAAAAACACAACGCCATTTCCAATTCACAACCGACAGAGAATCAATCACTCATTCCTGTCCTTATATACGAGGACAGAAATCCCCCCCCCCCCCCCCCCCCCCCCCCCCACCATCGTTTATCGATTTGTCGAAATAGGTTTTGCTCTCGCGAACCTGACCCCTTTCAGCGAATTCATGTGTTTGGTACATATGGTAACGGCAAATTTGTTGGGAAGGGTCAATGTACCTGGTTTTGTGTGAAAAATATTCAAAGGCCCTCGTTAAGAGAATTTTGTAATTTGTTTTGATTTAAGAATTACGAAAATGCGAGGTAGAGGATGAAATGGGTGGACAATATTTGAATGTAATATAATGGAAAATGTTGACCATGAGAACTGTTTTTGAGATAGAACTGCATTTTGTTTAGGGAAAATATTTGAATTAAAAAATGTGCTATTGAAGTGTAGGACAATGTTATTTTGGATATGATGTGCGTATTTTAGGGGTAGGGACATGAATTTGCGAAAGAGGGGGGCGGGGGTGGGGGGAGATAATAATTAATATTGTTAATTATGTAACAATTTCACCCCCTTATTGAAAACGGAGTTTCATTCCTAGAAGAGGAATGTGGTACGTCGGTACGGGTCTTCTCTGTGGCGTTATACAATAATAATTTTTTTTTATTTATCTTTCTTTTTTTACATACTTAAATTAACCTATTTACAATTTTGGTTTTTTCTTTATTTCTTATTTTTTATTTTACTATATTTTATTATAGTTTTGATATATTTACATAATATTTCTTTTTTGTTTTTGCCTATTTTACTATTTTTTATAATTTAATAATATGTAATTAGTTTATTTACAATTTGTCTTTTTGTGTTTGACTATTTTTATATAATTTAATAGTATTTAAGTATTTTATTTCCAATTTTCTTTTTGTTTATATTTTCATCGCCATCATCGGCACTACAACCGGGATCCGGTCTTGGCTCTTATTTAGCAAGTCTCTCCACGGGTATCCGGTCCATATCCGAGACTTGTTAAATTGTCCATAAGAATTCGTTTTTCCGGGCAAGGTTATTAGACTTGCCCCAACCTTTCTCAGGATGTCGCTGTATGCATTGGTTCACTAATGGGAGGGTGCCAACGTAGCTATCCAGGGGTGTCCCGTGGAAACTGCATGTCAATATCGATTGAACAGCGACAAGAATCGTCCTGGCCTTCGCTGAGTTGAAAGCAGAGACTTTGCGCCCCCCCCCCCCCCCCCCCCCCCCGCCCCCCCCCGCCGGCTTTTATATATTTTAATGTGTTCGAATTTCCTAGACATGCGTATTTCGTATGTCAGTTAATCTATTGTTTTGGCGGTTTTTATTTTAATGTATGGTGCGGATATGAAAAGAAAAAGGGTACACAGATTGCTACTAGTTCTGTTATATGTAATTCCCTCCTGGTCTCCATTGGTACTATTGTACAACCTAACACCGCGTAATCAATGCCAGGCCGTCCCCTTCATTCGAAATTGGGTTTTAACTTATTTTTAGGCACCACCACATTTCTTTTGCCTATTTTAACGACCACGTTTACCGGACATTGCCACTACAATGTAGAACCTCTCCCTTTGGGAGCTAACTTCGCTTGTTTCTGCGCGTTCCGCATCAGAACTTTATCCCCCATATGGAACGTGAAAGGGCGTGCTGTACGGTCATGGTACCCTTTGATTTTCCTCTTGGAAATCAATAGCTTACGCCTTGCTATTTCGTATGTACGTTGTGCTTTGTATTTCAACAGCTTATGGTAGCCCTCATGGTTGTACACGGGTTCCATAGGTTGTTTAATACCACTTTGGTGAAACGAAAGAGACAATCTATTGGCGTAAGCTTGGTACCTTCGTGTACGTCGGTGTTGTACACGAATGTTGTCGTCCTCAGTTACTGTTCTCATCACTGGGAATTTCCATCCACAATACTACGAATATATTCTACGGGTGGACATTGGGCTCGTTCCAGAGCGCCCTTCGATTGTGGATGGTACGCTATCTGCTGGTGTCATCAGTAGGTCAGACCGGAAACTTTTCACCCCACCCTTGTATAGCATTTTGAAACTTTAAACGTGTTTTTCTGAAAACCATGTTTTTCACATTGGTGTCACGATATCTCAAAAACTACTTGACGGATGGCCTTTTACCTTTTTCTATTTGAAAGTAGATACGAGTCATTGGAGCTCCTACTACAATCAAGATTATATATACATAATTATTTTTTACATATAATAGAAAAAAACATGTTCTTTTACAGAGAAAAAATGGTGAAAAACCGTATTTAAAAATTGAAATGACCGCTATTTTGTTAAATTTTGACTTTCATGGATGATTCTAGTAGGGGCTCCACCTACCCACATATAGTTTATGAAAATTCTTCGATTATTGATTTTTGATAATTTTTACAGGTGCTAGTAAGGTACCTTTTTTGAGACGGTCACATTACAAGGCGTGTCAACAGTTATTGTCACTATATTTTTTAACAAAAAAACATTTTTTTTGTACGTTAGAACGTATTGTTACGTAATTTCGATTTTACGTTGATCGACTTCCTCGGTTCGATCTCTGGATTGTGAATAATCCAAATAAAATTCCAAAGTTTGTTCTCTTTACTTCTCTAGCTTCATCATTTTTTTTACTACTTTTCACGCTTGTTAGTTTTTCCAAATCCCCTTATTGACTGACACTTATTTTTCCGCTGTCAGTTTGCCTGCTTCTCTATGTCGTCTATCTTGCGCTAGATGTCGCCTTTAAATCCTTGCCTGCTATTCACTTCAGTTGTAAATTGGTCACAGTATTAAACAAGTGACAAAAAAGTTTAAGTTCATTAATTATTTCATTTTATGAGAAAAAAAATCGAGAAAACGGGCCCTCAGATGAGAACCTCCCCTTAAGCATTTCGCTGGCCACCTTATCATTGTAAACCTTCTTCGCGATCTCAGTCCTCGGTTGCAAGCATTTGTGATTCTGAAAAACTCGTTTCGTTGACTTTCGTGGGGGTAGAGCACCATTGTCTACATACTCTATTTTAGCAGCTTTAATTTGCTCACATTTTTCATCAAACCAAGGTTTGTCGAATTAATTTTATTTGACGGAATATGAATTAGGATGTTCCATAACGAGTGAATGGTTGATTTTGAACTAACATTTAAATCGGAGTTTTTTAAAAATACAGTAAGGACACGAAGAGCTCCAGCAAATTGCTCTAGTTGTTAACTCCGCATTTCCGTACTCCGCGAGGATGCTCAGATTGGTTAATCATTTGGGGCGTAATTAACTGCACAATACATATTACACATGGATGCGAATTTCAGAAGGTGTAGCTGTCTGTCCGAAATAGATGCTTGTTGTGTACGACAAAAGCAGATTCAAAGTCTCCGCAAAATTCTTGGTTATCCGGCCTGTGGGGGTTCTTTAAGGACCGCCCGAAGAACCACCCATCGTCCTAACCGTGCTTTACTGTACCCATCAAAGCCTTTTACCTGGACATGAGCTGTTCAAAGCTCTCCTTCATGAGTGTGGCTTGAAAAAAACCCCACGGCAAGATCATTATCTTGCCATGGGATCAATCAATGCATACGACCAAACCATTTCGGTTCATCTTACACGAATTATTTAGGAACCCGATCGGCTCAGCTTGTCTGCAACCATGATCATTAAACATACGCCAATCTTTCTGTGTATTCTTGTTGCAACAATCCGTTGGTTCAAAAAGACACGACGGGCAACTTACTTGCTTACACAGCTGCAGCCAAATTTCCGACAATCGATCGCCCAAGCGACAACCGATCATCGAATTGGACACGACCATGATTATTATTCAAACAATCATACTAATGTACATGCCCTACGATATATTTTTCTAAAAATAAACAAATCTTTATCCTAGCCCTGGCCATGGCGAGCAAATCTTCTGTTGACCTAACATCACAGAAGAATCCATTCCTGCCTGTCGCATATCTCCTATAGCTTACAACGGCATGGCTTTAGCCTTCATATACGTTCATTTATTTGTACAATTACATGACCAATTGCACGATCCGTTGCCTTATCGAGGAACGATTACCGCATCGGTCATGTCTAACGATTCGCTGTCTATACAACGAACAGCCACAATTCTCACGCTGGCTATCAACAGAACGCTACTGTATACACAGTGTATAAACAAAAGAAGCTATTTCGGCCTGCACGGCAACATTCCCTAGCATAAACGAATTGCTAGAATAAACAGAGCAATCTTTTTCGGCCACTGTAGTAGTAGGGTTATACGGGTTCTGCCCCAGTTTTTGTATGGAAAATGGCATGGCGCACAAAAATAGATCCACCTTGTTTTTTTTCTGGACCTTTAAAAGTTGGGTGGGGGATCGGTGTGTATAACAGTTTGGTATTTTGAAATGGGTGAGTATTTTTTTGTTGATTCTTTGGTTTGGTGGATGTTTGAATATGTTATTATTAGTCATTGAGTAGAGTAATATGCTGAAGCTTGGATTGTATGGAAATGATTCATCATCACAGTCGTCCGCAAAAATAGATCCACCTTGTTTTTTTGCTGGATCTTAGTGTTGTTATTAGTTGTTTCAATTTTGTTCGGGTGTGATTCATGATTGTTTGGCTTGTTGTGTTGTTAACAGTTGAGCAAATCTTTAGTGGTTCGTGGGTTTGTTATCTCAGTAAGTGAATTATGTATTATTATTATTATGTATGTGTTTTTGCTGAAGCTTGGATTGTATGGAAATGTTTTATCATCACAGTCGTCCGCAAAAATAGATCCACCTTGTTTTTACAGTTGGTTGGGAGGCCGGTGTGTGTATAACAGTTTGGTATTTTGAAATGGGTGGCTATTTTTGTTGATTCTTTGGTTTGGTTGTTATTATTAGTCATTAAGTAGAGTAATATGCTGAAGCTTGGATTGTATGGAAATGGTTCATCATCGTCATGGAAATTTTTGGTGATTCTTTATAGCGATTCTGAGACACTTTTTGTATGGAAAAAAAAGCCATGCCCATATATGGTAATTCCGGAAGTGCTCCCCTAGGAAATGAGGTAATCGGAGGGGGGCGGATGATTCATGATCGTTGTCTTTGTGTGATAGATATTTTTTTAATTTTGAGTTGTGGATTTGTACTTGTTATCAATTGTTTTAATTTTGTTCAGATGTGGTTCATGGATGTTTGGCTTGTTGTGTATTTGTTATCAGGTGCGTACATCTTCAGTGGGTTGGGGATTTATACTTATTATCAGTATTTTTTCAATTTGAGGTGTGTGATGCATAGTTGTTTTGGTCTGTTGTATATTTGTTATCAGGTGTGTACATCTTCAGTGGGTTGTGGATTTGTACTTGTTATCAATTGTTTTAATTTTGTTCAGATGTGGTTCATGGATGTTTGGTTTGTTGTGTATTTGTTATCAGGTGCGTACATCTTCAGTGGGTTGGGGATTTATACTTATTATCAGTATTTTTTCAATTTGAGGTGTGTGATGCATAGTTGTTTTGGTCTGTTGTATATTTGTTATCAGGTGTGTACATCTTCAGTGGGTTGTGGATTTGTACTTGTTATCAATTGTTTTAATTTTGTTCAGATGTGGTTCATGGATGTTTGGTTTGTTGTGTATTTGTTATCAGGTGTGTACATCTTCAGTGGGTTATGGATTTGTACTTGTTATCTCGGTAAGTGAATTATGTATTAGGTTTGGGTGATTAGCGTTCAAGGTTAATTGTGTGACATGAGCAGTTGGTATTTTTGAATTGTGTGTGAATATGTGATAGGTGATTCATGATTGTTTGGTAGTGAATATATTATTATTTAGTCATTGGGTTTGAGTAATATATACGGGAATTTTTAGGATGATTCTATCGTGAAATGGGTGTATGTTTTAGCTGTTTCTTAATATATGGAAATTTTTTGTGATTCTATCTGCTTTTGGCTTTTGTTTCGGTTGTCGAAGGCTTTTTCAGTAAATCTAAGCTGGTTCTTAATATATGGGAATTTTTTTGGGTGATTCTATGTTGAAATGGGTGTATGTTTTAGCTGTTTCTTAATATATGGAAATTTTTTGTGATTCTATCTGCTTTTGGCTTTTGTCTCGGTTGTCGAGAGCTTTTTCAGTAACTCTAAGCTGTTTCTTAATATATGAGAATTTTTTGGTGATTATAATTGCTTTTGGCTTTTGTCTCAGTTGTTGGGGGGCTGTTTTTCTTTTTATGAATATACCACTTGGCAGTAAATCTAATTTTATGAATATATACCACTTGGCATTAAATCTGGTTTGAAGTGGTTTGTGCTTTTGCTAATGGTTTGTGTCTTTGATCGCTAGACTTTCGGGTGGGCTGTCTCAGTTGTTGGGGGGCTGTTTTTCTTTTTATGAATATACCACTTGGCAGTAAATCTAATTTTATGAATATATACCACTTGGCATTAAATCTGGGTTGAAATGGTTTGTGCTTTTGCTAATGGTTTGTGTCCTTGGTCGTCAGACTTTCGGGTGGGTTGTCTCAGTTGTTGGGGGCTGTTTTCCTTTTTATGACTATACCACTTGATAGTAACTCTAATTTTATGAATATATACCACTTGGCAGTAACTCTATGCTGAAATGGTTTAATGCTTTTGATCTCTAGACTAGGAAGCCTTTTGCTATATATATTGAATATAGCCTATTTTTAAAGCCACAATTTTGAGTTTTTATATGGATATATTGTTAATTGCATACTTTAGGGCTACGCATTATCCATATAATATATTAAATTCTTTGTGCTTTTGGTTTTTTTTTTATGAATATACCACGAGTCAACGAATGATTATTCAAGTCCATATTGGTCAAAAAAAGTGTTGATATAAAAAAAGGGTGTTGTTGTCCAATCCCTTGACCTTGGAATCTATATTAAATTCTTGATTTCTAAGTGTTTTTTAGTGAGTCGCCATTACTCTTATCTTATTTTGCATCCAGTATCACGACCAAATACTGATTTCTATATAGTAAGTTGTTGGTCATTATTCTGATCCCTTGACCTTGGGTGCTATATTAAATTCTCGATTTATAATTCTTATTTTTCCATAGAACAATTTTCTAAGTACAAATGATTATTCAAGTCCATAAAATGTGCTGTTATCAAAAAAAAAAAAAAAAAAAAAAACATGTGGGGGTGCTTGCCCGATCCCATGACCTTGGATGCTATATCAAATTCTTGATGTCTAAGTGTTTTTAATAAGTATCCATTATTCTTATCTTACCTATATGAATAAAACCGCTGATCATTGTTCTTTAAACATTAAAATTAATTGAGGCAATTTTTTTTTCCATGAGTCTTAGAGTATCAAATATAGTCCACCATAACATCATATGATAAGACCTGCGTACAGCATTGAAGAGCTATCACAGAGGGGTAGCTATAATACAAACAGTTTGAAGAAACCGCCCTGTTTGGAATCGCCCTGTTAAAGAAACCGCCTGTTTGGAACCGCCCTGTTTGAAGAGACAGCCTGTTTGCAATCGCCCTGTTTGGAATCGCCCTGTTAAAGAAACCGCCTGTTTGGAACCGCCCTGTTTGAAGAGACAGCCTGTTTGCAATCGCCCTGTTTGGAATCGCCCTGTTTGAAGAAACCGCCTGTTTGGAACCGCCCTGTTTGAAGAGACGGCCTGTTTGCAATCGCCCTGTTTGGAACCGCCCTGTTTAAAGAAACCGCCTGTTTGGAATCGCCCTGTTTGGAACCGCCCTGTTTGGAACCGCCCTGTTTGGATCCGCCCTGTTTGAAGAACCCACCCTGTTTGGGGTTAGGTGGTTATCCTATTCATCTTATCATAGTTTCCATACATGACCAAATGAGTTTGAAGAATTCTTGGTTTCTATATAGTAAATTGTTGAGCATTATTCTTATCATAGTTTCCATATTGTTAAAAATGGGTGGATTCCGGTACCATGACCAAATGAGTTTGAAGAATTTTTTTTAATCCATTGACATCAACATTAGTTTTTTCCACAGTAATCAGCACGAGTAATAAAGTCCTATTTATAATGATAGACTATCGAATGTATCCAGTTAGTCTAAAACAGTCATTCCATGGACACACAAGCGAATCAATAAAGAAAAACAATAGTTAATTTTTTTTTCTCATAACGTTATAATTTATTACTTTTTTTATTTTTTACTACAAATATCTCTTATATCTAACCTATTATTATTTAAAAAAATATATAACAATCCTATTATTAAATATAAATATGAATCATAATTTTTAACTTAAACATTACTTAATCTATTATGCCCCCAAGCATATGTGCTTACGCGATCTTCACAAATATACCTTTTTGTGTCGCTATCGCTTAATGCTAACTTATTTACAGACTGTGTATAAATATTGTGTAACTTACTTCTAAATATTAACATAGGCTTATATAATAACTTACGTCTTAACAAACAATTTCTATAATCTCTTATATCTAAACTATTGGTAACAGACTTCTTTACCCCCTTGGCCTTTTTTGTTACTTCACTGGTGTCTAAAGCAAAAGAGTACATTTTAGCTCTTAACCCAATGAATTCAGTCATGTTTTTGCTATTGTTCTCATCTTTGAATTTTCCGAGAACTTTTCCATTTATTTGAGGGAAATTATGAATGTTATCTATTGGATATTCCGATGTATCAAACCTAGATTTTTCGGGATCAACAATATCGCTATATATATCCGAATAAAAATCATTAGTTGATATTGTATAGATAAAAGAGTCTGTATCCATGTAATTCAGCTGAATCGCCGTATCAAACTTTTTTCTCATGTAATCATAGTGAAAGTCATACATGAGCCATTTTGATAGTTCTAATACTGCGAATCCTAAATAAATGGGTTTATCAAATACTATTCGCGCCTTGCTCAGTTCAATAGCACACATCTGAGGTGTAAATATTGAGAGGCTATGGAAATTGGGACGAGCAATCAGTTTTCTGGCGCTGTGGGAATTTCTTTCTCCTTCCCATTGAGAGACAATTTTTACATCTCGTCGCTTCTCAACATTCTCCATGGTTTTGCCATACACACTATTATTCATTAATTTAAAAAAGTCTTTTTCAAACTTATTTTTCGCCTTTTTTCTATACTCCGTGTTGAGGGTTATATATTTTTGCAACCACTCAGATTGTGTAAAAGACAACACTCTATGAACTCTAGTGAGAATCAGCCCATGTTTCAGACATTGTTGTAAATTCTTTAGATGAATTATATACTTTGTCTTTGAATGTAGACTAGCGACAAGCTTAGGAGTTTTGCACCCAGGCGTTATCATATTTTCTGGGCAAAATGGAAGATCATTGTGCTGATCGTGAAGATCAATTGGATAAGTTAAATCTACTTCCAATACATAGCCGATTTTATCGTTTCCATCACAATTTAAAATATAATCGGCTGTGAAGATTTGTGGATCACTCCATTGAAAATTTCCATCTGGAAGATGTTGCGACATTGCCCAACCGTACAGGTTATTTGCATCTAAATACATAAGATATTTATTTGGCTTGCTAGCATCGAAATTTTTCAAATATTTATTATTCGCAACGGTATGTCGATGGCTACACTGACATAATCCGCCACGGATGCCATTCTTAAAGAAATTAAGCATCTCAACATCTGTTAGAAGTTCCAGATTGATTTCTGTTGTTTTCAACATTGCATCCCAAGATAAGCCGGGAGATGTATAGTAATGACATGGATCTAACTCATATATATCTAGACAAACCTTACGAAAATTCTCAAATACATCTGCCAGCAATAAGACATCGCTCTGCAGATATAAAAGCATGTACTCTTTTAATGTTTTGCAATTGAAATGCTTCCACACTTTTTGAGCATAATCGTAATCTTCAACTAAACAATCTTCATTCGTTAGTCTATTATAGAATTCTGTAATTGGAGGAAGAGAACAGTCATCTAAACGAGCCCAACAATTAACATATTCATAGGGAAATACCCCCTTCCTCATCATTAACTTCAAAGAGGCATCGTTTTTGTAAAATCCCCTATTAATTATGAAATCGTCTTCGGATAAATTTTTAGTTAGCGAATCTATGCTAGACTGTAGAAATCGACATGAATCTAAAAACCTAATCTCAAATGAATTGTGCTCATCTAAATATATGCGTTTGGATATTGATATATAATTTTCCTTATTTAGTGGAATTATACGTATTTCCCCCTTAATACAACCCAGACTTTTCATAAATAGATGAGAATCATAACCCGTCAAATTATGGAAAAAGACTGGGAAAAAGGTTGGAACGCGAAAATCTAAATTACACTGAGAATGGGCTGGTCCTCTATAGACACCAGTGAAATGACAATGGTCCCTTACTCTTACATCTAATTCATTAAATCTAACCTTACAAATACTGCAGACTGGCGATGTTGTTTGATGCTGCTTCTGTTGTTTTGTTAAAGGAGCCATTGGCTTTGGTCGACCAATGACTTCCTTGTGAATATGAATTAAATCGTTGAATAGCATCTGCACAAAACGGTTTGGTGTGTCTTCTCCTGCAAAAAAAAAAAAATGTTTTATTAGTTTTATGATTTTTTTTTTTTTATTAAACATGTTTTGACTTACCAACAAATATGCGGTGCTTGCTTAAATCATCATCAAAGGAGCATTTGATATGGTATGAAAAAGCACACGGGATATGTTGTTGAACGTTTGTCGTTGAAGAAATTTCCGGATTCGGTGCACATTGGCTAATGGGGCGTAGAATGGATTCAAAATCCGCATACACCACAAAAGGAACAATTAATTTGCGATTATGCTTTTTAAATTTAAGTATTTTATTACCTTCATCAGGCATAACTGTTATTATTTTTTTGCATTCGCTCTTATGCATTTGTAGGGCAGATTCTGAAGCGAATCGCAGCAAGCAGCCGTTGCATAAATGCATTCGATTGTTATCTTTGGTAATCTGAGTTCGCAACAAACGTGAGATGTTATTAATGAATACATAATGCGTTTTATTCACATCATCACTACTTATGCAATAAAGCAAGTTAATATGCTTTGCTTTTTCCTCACGAGTATGATAGTAGGGTCCAATTATCTTATATTGCCCTTTATCATTAATCTCATAACCAAAAACATTTATGCTAATGGTTGGATTATTTGCTTCGAATATGCTCGTGTCTTTGACTATCAGAGGAAATTGCATATTCTTGAAACAAAGTACTTGATCATTGTATACTATTGTTTCGCTTGCTATGTTGGCAATTTTATAGTACGATGGTCTATCAGCATGGTGTGTATCATTCGCGAAAGCCGATATAATGGCCCATTTAAAACAGTAATCATCATTGTTTTTAACATTGATACAGGCTTTTTTGGTCAATATTTGTTTAGGCAGGCTAAAATGGGAAGAAGCTCGAAGTGGCTCGTATTTGTTGATGTTAATTTCAATGCTCTGAAATGTTAACAACGTCCATCCGCTCTCTTTTTCTTGAAACTCTTCCAATTTTGCTTTGATATTTTCAATTGCCGTGTTCAAATGTTCCCTTATGTCTTCCTCGTTCTCAATCGTGTACATTTTAGTTTGCATGCTTTTTATATCTATTTGCATTAACTCATCACATTCTTTGGTGAATTTCGCAAACTTAGCAAAAAGCTCCATGCTAAATTTAAATGTGTTCAAAATTTCCAATTGATTTTCCAATAATTCATTAATCAATGGAATATTTTTTTCAAACAGATTATTCACATTTATCATACTCTCATCTTTGTTGGTGATGGAGAATGTTTTTACACGATTTTTGAACGCGTTTGCTATCAAGGAAACATTTTCATTTAGAGCTTGTTGAGCGTTTGCTTTATGGGTATTTTTTCTTTGATGTTGAACCCAACGCTGCTCTTCAACATTCTTATAGCAAAACAAGCATCTTTTGTATGTCGACTGCTTGGATTTTTTTGCAGGTTGTTCTCCTGACATTGTTGGTTGTTGTTGTTGCCCTGCTCGCTTCATATTATTAAATATTTTGTTATATTAAATTAAATATTTTTTTTTTTTTGGTTGATGTTTTTTATCTAAAAAGGAATGAATAAAATTTTATTGTTATTTCTACCGTTTTTTGTTTGGAAGAGAGGTTTAGTATGTATTAGGCGGTGTCATTTTAGCAATAAGAACGGATAAAAAAGCAGAAAAAAATCGCTATTACAAAACATCACTACGATAGACCGCGATTGTCTATTAAAAAGTGATAATTTTTGCTATATATATTTTTTCACTATAAATTTCATATTAATATTTACTTCCTCTCTCTAAAAACACTACCGCGGCGTTAATGATATGTAAAAACAATTAAAAAATCAAAAAAAAAAAAAAAAACAAAGATAAATACTAACACCGCATCAAAAAAAAGAAATAATAATTAATATATAAGATAACTTACCGTTTTTGGTGGTGATTTTTTTTTATATATAAATCCCTCGTTGATTTTTTTTTTAATTTTTGATGAATTCCTCGTTGATTTTTTTAATTTTTTGATGAATTCCTATATGAACAAAAAAACTTCATTAAAACAATGATCAAAAAGGGTAAACACACTCAATCGCAAAACACTAGAATCGCCCGCGTAATTGTTATCTAAAAATTTAACCGCAAAAACACTAGAACTGCGTAATTGTTAACTAAAATTTAACCGCGTAATTGTTATCTAAAAATGTAACCGCAAAAACACTAGAACTGCGTAATTATTAACTAAAATTTAACCGCAAAAACACTAGAACCGCCCACGTAATTATTAATTAAAATTTATCCGCGAAACATTATCGCCACGTAATTGGTATTCAAAAATTTATCTGCAAAAACACTAGAACCGTCCGCGTAATTATTAACTATATCACCACGTAATTGTTAACTAAAAATTTAATCTAGCACCGCCGAATTGTTAACTAATAATTTATTCGCAAAAACACTAGAAACCGCGTAATTGTTATCTATATCACCACGTAATTGTTAACTAAAAATTTAATCTAGCACCACCTAATGGTTAACTAATAATTTATTCGCAAAAACACTAGAAACCGCGTAATTATTAACTAAAATTTAACCACGTAATTGTTAACTAAAAATTTAATCTAGCACCACCTAATGGTTAACTAATAATTTATTCGCAAAAACACTAGAAACCGCGTAATTATTAACTAAAATTTAACCGCGAAACATTATCGCCACGTAATTGTTTCTAAAAAATGTTTTCATAATTAATATAAATATAAGATAACTTACCTTTTTTCCTATTTAGTTTGATGATGATGATGTTGATTTTTTCTTCACACTGTTACGTTGTTTGCAGATTGTAGTTCAAAGTAAAGTGATACGCACTGGTTTAAACACTCGAGCTTTTATACAAGAAATCCCTTCTAATACCGGAAACGAGGCATTCTTTATACAATATGGAAACTATGATAAGAATAATGACCAGCGACATAGAAATCATTATTTAGTCATATCACCGGACCAGTAAAACATTTTTGAACAATATGACGAAAAAATAAAAAATAAGATAAGAGAACTAGGCGTCTTAATTAATATTTCTTAGAAAGCAAAAAATTTTGTTGTTAAATATGAGGTCATTGGATCGGGTAAGCATTTATATTTTTGATAAGAGAACTGTGGGACTCAATTAATATTTTCTTAGAATTCAAAAATTTTTTATGGTTAAATATGAGGTTATTGGGCCGGGTAAGCATTCATATTTTTGATAACAACACATTTTTTATGTTCTATATGGACTTGAATAATCATTTGTACTTAGAAAATTGTTCTATGGAAGAAAAAAAAACCCAAGAATTTGATATAGCATCTGAGGTCATGGGATTGGACAAGCAGCCACATGTTTTTTGATAACAGCACATTTTATGGACTTGAATAATCATTTGTACTTAGAAAATTGTTCTATGGGAAAAATAAGAATTAGAAATCGAGATGTTATGGTGGACTATATTTGATTCTCTAAGACTCATGGAAAAAATGGCCTCAATTAATTTTAATGTTTAAAGAACAATGATCAGCGGTTTTATTCATATAGGTAAGATAAGAATAATGGAGACTTATTAAAAACACTTAGACATCAAGAATTTGATATAGCATCCAAGGTCATGGGATCGGGCAAGCACCCCCACATGTTTTTTTTTTTTTTTTTTTTTTTGATAACAGCACATTTTATGGACTTGAATAATCATTTGTACTTAGAAAATTGTTCTATGGAAAAATAAGAATTATAAATCGAGAATTTAATATAGCACCCAAGGTCAAGGGATCAGAATAATGACCAACAACTTACTATATAGAAATCAGTATTTGGTCGTGATACTGGATGCAAAATAAGATAAGAGTAATGGCGACTCACTAAAAAACACTTAGAAATCAAGAATTTAATATAGATTCCAAGGTCAAGGGATTGGACAACAACACCCTTTTTTTATATCAACACTTTTTTTGACCAATATGGACTTGAATAATCATTCGTTGACTCGTGGTATATTCATAAAAAAAAAACCAAAAGCACAAAGAATTTAATATATTATATGGATAATGCGTAGCCCTAAAGTATGCAATTAACAATATATCCATATAAAAACTCAAAATTGTGGCTTTAAAAATAGGCTATATTCAATATATATAGCAAAAGGCTTCCTAGTCTAGAGATCAAAAGCATTAAACCATTTCAGCATAGAGTTACTGCCAAGTGGTATATATTCATAAAATTAGAGTTACTATCAAGTGGTATAGTCATAAAAAGGAAAACAGCCCCCAACAACTGAGACAACCCACCCGAAAGTCTGACGACCAAGGACACAAACCATTAGCAAAAGCACAAACCATTTCAACCCAGATTTAATGCCAAGTGGTATATATTCATAAAATTAGATTTACTGCCAAGTGGTATATTCATAAAAAGAAAAACAGCCCCCCAACAACTGAGACAGCCCACCCGAAAGTCTAGCGATCAAAGACACAAACCATTAGCAAAAGCACAAACCACTTCAAACCAGATTTAATGCCAAGTGGTATATATTCATAAAATTAGATTTACTGCCAAGTGGTATATTCATAAAAAGAAAAACAGCCCCCCAACAACTGAGACAAAAGCCAAAAGCAATTATAATCACCAAAAAATTCTCATATATTAAGAAACAGCTTAGAGTTACTGAAAAAGCTCTCGACAACCGAGACAAAAGCCAAAAGCAGATAGAATCACAAAAAATTTCCATATATTAAGAAACAGCTAAAACATACACCCATTTCAACATAGAATCACCCAAAAAAATTCCCATATATTAAGAACCAGCTTAGATTTACTGAAAAAGCCTTCGACAACCGAAACAAAAGCCAAAAGCAGATAGAATCACAAAAAATTTCCATATATTAAGAAACAGCTAAAACATACACCCATTTCACGATAGAATCATCCTAAAAATTCCCGTATATATTACTCAAACCCAATGACTAAATAATAATATATTCACTACCAAACAATCATGAATCACCTATCACATATTCACACACAATTCAAAAATACCAACTGCTCATGTCACACAATTAACCTTGAACGCTAATCACCCAAACCTAATACATAATTCACTTACCGAGATAACAAGTACAAATCCATAACCCACTGAAGATGTACACACCTGATAACAAATACACAACAAACCAAACATCCATGAACCACATCTGAACAAAATTAAAACAATTGATAACAAGTACAAATCCACAACCCACTGAAGATGTACACACCTGATAACAAATATACAACAGACCAAAACAACTATGCATCACACACCTCAAATTGAAAAAATACTGATAATAAGTATAAATCCCCAACCCACTGAAGATGTACGCACCTGATAACAAATACACAACAAGCCAAACATCCATGAACCACATCTGAACAAAATTAAAACAATTGATAACAAGTACAAATCCACAACTCAAAATTAAAAAAATATCTATCACACAAAGACAACGATCATGAATCATCCGCCCCCCTCCGATTACCTCATTTCCTAGGGGAGCACTTCCGGAATTACCATATATGGGCATGGCTTTTTTTTCCCATACAAAAAGTGTCTCAGAATCGCTATAAAGAATCACCAAAAATGTCCATGACGATGATGAACCATTTCCATACAATCCAAGCTTCAGCATATTACTCTACTTAATGACTAATAATAACAACCAAACCAAAGAATCAACAAAAATAGCCACCCATTTCAAAATACCAAACTGTTATACACACACCGGCCTCCCAACCAACTGTAAAAACAAGGTGGATCTATTTTTGCGGACGACTGTGATGATAAAACATTTCCATACAATCCAAGCTTCAGCAAAAACACATACATAATAATAATAATACATAATTCACTTACTGAGATAACAAACCCACGAACCACTAAAGATTTGCTCAACTGTTAACAACACAACAAGCCAAACAATCATGAATCACACCCGAACAAAATTGAAACAACTAATAACAACACTAAGATCCAGCAAAAAAACAAGGTGGATCTATTTTTGCGGACGACTGTGATGATGAATCATTTCCATACAATCCAAGCTTCAGCATATTACTCTACTCAATGACTAATAATAACATATTCAAACATCCACCAAACCAAAGAATCAACAAAAAAATACTCACCCATTTCAAAATACCAAACTGTTATACACACCGATCCCCCACCCAACTTTTAAAGGTCCAGAAAAAAAACAAGGTGGATCTATTTTTGTGCGCCATGCCATTTTCCATACAAAAACTGGGGCAGAACCCGTATAACCCTACTACTCACTGTCGAGCGACCATTTGTTTGCACAGCTGACTGGTCGAATTTCCCTCTTTGCATCCAATCTCCGATGCAATTGCGTACACCCATGCACCGGAACCCTTCCAGCGGGAACTCTCTCGCTGTTTTCCTCATTGGCTGCTGCTTGATAGGAAAATTACACGTCTCTCCCTCTTCTCTCACCCACTTAGTGGAAACCCACCCCAGCCATGACTGGCTGGATCTTCGGTGCAATAACCGCGGTGGTGGATTTCCCACAACCGACCACCGAAGAGTCAGATCTTAGCCACCGTTACGTCCACACATGGGGAGTGAAGCCGAATAGTCTTTCGCCGCGGTCGCAGTTGTTGAACCAACGAATCTTTTTACGAGTTGATGATCGTGTGTTTTTAAGATAGTGTGTACGAGTGTGGTTCCTTTTGTTATGTCTTTTCCGGGCATTTATTAATTCAAGTGGTTGTGCTATTGCCACGTACCGGTCCAGAACACTTACGCGCAGTGTGTGTAAATAATATCCGAATGACTAGATGTATAATTAACTCCGCTTGAGTGAGAGGAGTTTACCACCAGTGTACTTTGTACAACTAATAAATCTCTAATAAATAGCTATTGACTCAAACTTGAGAGTGTGACATTTTATTTCTCGGATTGTTAATTATGTGAAAATCCACGAACTGGCTTGTACTAAAATTTGATTCTAGTGGGAGGAGTTTACCGCCAGCGTATTTTGTAAAACTAATGACAACTAATAAATAAATATTGACTCAAACAACATACCAGTGCTTAGTTTTCTTTCTCCTCTAAAGCTTGTGGGTGACCTCAATGCTTTTGCACTTTGTGGAATATTGGTGAAACCGTGTCCTTGCTGACACAATACATAATATCACCCACGGGCCCTCCTTCATTAGCTGAGTAGAATTGCAAATACTAGTAAACGTATCAATTAGCTTGCCAGCCTTGTCTATTGTGGTAAAATCTACTGACATATTCGAGGTTCGCTTATTAATAACAAAAAGATAATTGTCATTAAGATTAGATTAGATGTCATTAAAATTTTCCATAACTCGTTTGTAGCGAAAATAAACTTATTTCGGAATCATACTATTCAAATGACCGTATCTAGAGACTGTTGTATTCCAGAATACTACCCTTTATTAAATTTAACACTGAATCTCCTTACATCCTTAAAAACTTCCCTTAACATATATTACATTCTCACTTAATACATACCATTCATAAACATTCACAATATTGCCAGTTACAGCACATTTAATAACATGCCCCTTTTCATAACTTGCCCCTTTTTATTTGCCCCTTTTCATAACTTGCCCCTTTTTATTTCAAAACAGAGCACTTTAATTTTCGTTCAAATTTTATTCAATTTAAAAGTCACAGAAACTAAAGGAATACTTTGAGAAAATTTGTTTTGTTCATATTATAATTTACAGTAAATTAGAACACAATGTTCTATAAGTAAAGAAAAAATTCAATTGTAAAATCAGTTCACTTCAGTTCGAGTTGAGAAGCAGTTCAAGTAGTTTCACTTTGAGTTTTGTTGGAGTTTTGAGTTTGTGTAATACACAGTGAGAGAGAAGTAGTTGAGATTGATTAAGATAAGATTAAAAAGACAACAAATAAACAAAAAGAAATAAATATAAATAAACATTTCTCATCGTGACTAAACTACTTAAATAAAAAGATTTTAAATTAGAATAATCCGTATTCTAAAATATAATATTAAATAAAGAAATAATAAAAGGTCCCAGCTCTTCCCTCGATATAAAGAGGAAGCACGGCGGGACTACAACAAGACTCATATCTCATTCCCCAAAACCATTTCTCTTCCCGTATAACAAATCACTGTGGAAAAACAAATGTGGAGTCCTTATTATGTACTGCAAAGAATGAATGAATTCACTACAGTGATCAGGAAACGAAATAAATTATTAAGAGACGGCCGTGATCCTAGAACACAAATACGCAACAATATTGAAGAACAGAGCATAAAAAGGAAACCGAAAAAGGAATTATCAGAATCGTACACTAACGTAGCGATCCACGGCTTAAGAAACGAGTATAAAAATCCTTGTACACAAAAAGATTCGGTGCCAGTGCTTTGGTTCTAACCTTTTCAGACCGTGGGCTCGAATCACCTTCTTCACTTCGTCGCCAAATTCCGTAAGACCTATCTCATCCCATATAATGGCCTCAATACTGAAGAAACAACCACATGTTCCTCACCGCACGTTATGTCTTTTAAATTAAAGAACCTTTGTTAATTTTTTCTCCTCTCACGAGAAATAGTTCTTCTTTTTTATTTTATTTTACTTCGCCCAGAAAAGGCGAATCTATAGCGCTGAGTCAGTGCCCTGGGACACTATTTTTTCTCTACCGGGTCCACCCAAGCTCCGAAAGACTGTCAAGAATTTCTCCCAACCATTTCACGAAGCCTATAGCTTAATGGGGTGGTATTTCACTGGGAGAGTGGGTTTTGGGACCCTACCGACCACTCGGTAATTGTGCCGAACTGCAAAATACCAAGAGTCATCAACTGAACTTACGTTTGCGCAATCAAACGCAAGACACAACCTCCTTACTAACTCAGCCATTCAGGTGGCTTTGGTTTCTTCTCCAATATCGTTTATACTTGTTTAATTCCTTTGATTTTGTATCATCTTTTAAGAAAAATTAAGTAAAACGAGAAACAAAAATAATTATTAATAAAATATAATTTAAAAAATGAATGAAAATGAAATAGTAAAAATAATAATAAATATAAAATTGTCATGAAATAATTATTCTTAATTACAATATATATCTGTGTTTAAGGGTGTTAAGTCCTTAATTACCAATGTAGGGAAATCGAAATTCAAACACCCTTTTCACTGCAAACACAGATATATATTGTAATTAAGAATAATTATTTTATGACAATTTTGTATTCATTATTATTTTTACTATTTCATTTTTAATCATAATCGTTTTTATAGTTATCTGGATGTTGAAAACATAGCCAAGAGCCATTCGTAAATACTCCATCAAGAATGGAGGAAGCTTTATCCCGCTTTATCTAACTGAATAGCAAAACATTCTTTAACCGAGACCGCACATAACTCATTTTTTACAAAATTTCGACTTAATACCCTTTACGCTGCAAACAGAGATATATTGGTCATTAATTGTTTACATTATAAAAACCGAAACAAACGAAAAGAGAATTGTTCCACGAAAGTGCTTGTGAAGAGCCAATAAATTAGTATATTAAACAAAAAGCAGCGTACCAAAAAATTAAGCATTTTTCCTAAAGTAATAATCGTAATCTTCCATGTAACAAGTGCTATATTCAAACTAAAACGAATCTTAATACAAACCTTTTCAACGTTCTTAAAAAAGTTAAATAACTTAAGATCTTTTACTGCACTAGGGCGATGCTTTACACTTCAAGGATTTAAGCACAGAAAAATGTATCACTTTAAATTTGCAGCCATATACACCCTATTAAGTCCCATCCAACGTTGTCAATAACAAACTATTGTATAATTCAACCTTCTCACGTTCCATTGCAGGTTCAAAATTCACCGACAACTCACATATTTACGTACCTCTGCGTGTCAACTATGATTTCGATTCTAACGAAAGTCGAGGCGCGCGCCTTCGTCAACGAATCGAACAGCATAGTCAGCAACCTAACGAGACAACGATTGTTAATAGCGACGAACTCCCTCCAGCGCCCAACCGAGGTAACTCTGAGTAGCAGCGATCACAGCCGCTCGTTGAAACGAGTATTCCTATCGAATCGTACGATCACATGCAACGATGGATCCCAAGCTGGTTTCTACCTTCGCAAATCTGCAGGTTCGAAGAAGTGGGTTGTGTTCTTGGAAGGTGGTTGGCACTGCTACGACACAAAAACTTGTCGCGGACGATGGATGAAACTACGCCACTTGATGACTTCCGCTCAATGGCCCGAGACCAGAGACGGTAATTTAAATAAACCACGATGCCATTGATAACGTTATTATATGAATTCTTTTTGTTGCAGTTGGTGGTATCCTGTCCAATTGGCCGGAGGAGAATCCTCACTGGCACAATGCAAATCATGTGCTTGTGCCGTATTGCAGTAGTGATTTGTGGTCCGGTACTAAAGCCCAAGCTGACACTCGGGATAACTGGCGTTTCATGGGATCGCTCATCATTCGACAAGTTATCACCGATCTAATCCCACTTGGGTTGGGAAGAACGTCGTCGTCTGAATTGCTATTGGTCGGCTCATCGGCTGGCGGTTTGGGAGTGATATTGAACTTGGATCGTATCAATAATTTTCTTAACCACGAAAAGAATCTCAAAATATTTGTCCGCGGTATCAGCGATTCTGGATGGTTTTTGGATAGAGAACCTTATACCCCAGCAGCGATTGGTTCCAGTGAGGCAGTCAGGCAGGGATGGAAGATGTGGACTGGCCAGTTGCCTGAAGCATGTGTTAAAGAGTATTCCGAAGAACCATGGAGATGTTACTTTGGGTACCGTCTCTATCCAACTCTTGAATGTAAGACATATTTTCATCTAGTGTTATATGAACGCGTTTTATTGTCTCTCTTTTTTAGCGCCACTGTTTGTATTTCAATGGCTTTTTGATGAGGCACAAATGCGGGCAGACAATGTTGGTGCTCCAGTAACACCGCAACAGTGGAACTACATTCACGAAATGGGCGGTGCTTTGCGCACTTCATTGGAGAATGTGTCAGCAGTGTTTGCTCCTTCCTGTATAGGACACGCCGTCCTCTCAAAGCGTGAATGGGTCAACATCAAAATTGATAATGTTACACTACCAAAGGCGCTCCGCTGCTGGGAGCAATCCACTCGACGCAAAAAAAATAAAAAGTTTCGTCGTTCAACAGAAGCTACTTTAATTCCTTCATCGGAAAAGTATAGGAAACACAATCGAAGACACAAACGTATAGAGAATAAACAATCCGAAAAAGCCACGAAAAGGCTTACAAAAGAAGAACGACGGCAACGCCGGCGACACAATCTACAAAGGAGACGAAACCAGAATATTAATAAGAATCCTCGTCGCCCGAAGACGTCCACTGCAAACCCCAATCGACCTAGCCTTAATTCAGAGAACGGGACCTATACCAACAGACCGCACAAAAATAGACGAAGAAATGGAAAAGACAGTCATCATGGGATGAATAATCAAAATAGTCCGAACAACGGTGGCAGGAAACGTCGAAAGAAGCAGCCTCAGCAAGAAAACCAATCCTCAAAACCAGTAACTAAAAGCCAAATATCCAACGAGGGACAGCGAAAGTGTACTCTAAGATATTTGGAACGGTGTAGTTGGCCACAGTGCAATCATTCCTGTCCTACACTAACTAATCCTGCTACCGGGGAAGAGATGCGGTTTCTGGAGCTCCTAACTTCATTCGGCCTCGACATAGAAACAGTCGCTTCGGCGTTGGGCGTCGATATGCAAACCCTTAGCAACATGGATCGAACAGAGTTGGTGAATTTACTAACACAGCAAGTTAGCTGAAATTAACAGATTCTTAGTGCGTAAGGAAGAATTGTCGTTATCATGTACTTTCGAAGAAAACAATCAGCGGCAATTACTTGGAGGCTAACTGAGAGGTTGTAAGGGGGTTAAGAAATCGCCAAGATGGTTGAAGAAGTTATTATTTGAAAGTTTGTTGACAAGAAATCTTATGTTGCTAAGAATTTCATAGATTCTGAAACAGGAAGGGCATCAGAGTCCATACAAGCGTTTGAAATGTATTCCAATTTCCGTAACTAGATAATTTAAAAAAAAAATTTTAATTATACTGTTCATTACCCCACCTCCACATGCACAGTTGTAGGAATATGCTCTAAAATGTATATGCTCTTGAAATTAATTTTATCTTCTATAACTAGACAGTTTCACAAAACTAATCAAACAATTCATTGCTCAACCGCCATAATATCACGGGCGACTATGTACGCCCAGTTGAAGAAATGCCGCACGCATGATGTACGAAAATCACTGACTGACACATTGCAAAAAAACCTTTGCCTTATTTTGACATTTCCTCACAACAAAAACAATAGCCCGACCCAGAAAACCAATATCGCCTCGGAAACCGATTCAAGTCGAGATACGTAATTGACGAGAGAAAGGCCCTTGTAGTAGCTGCTCCACAGAATCCGTGAAAAAAAAAATCCACCTCGCATCCTTTCCATGACGAATATTACATCATTCAAACCCTAAAAACCCACCAAGGATCAGAAATCACTCGGGAGTATTGGTGCCTTAGGGACGGAAAGAAAAAGAAAAAAAAATACACTGGAAAATTGTCAAGTGATGGCACTTTTCAGATGCACAAGAACACGGGTGCGGAGATCCATTTGTTTGGCTCGGATTCCACAGAAAACTGGTCATGCAAGCCGATAGTACAATCGGGCATGTTGTGTTTACTATGGTCGGGATTTCGAAACAGAAGCATATCTGCTGTCTCTTCGACGATTGTATATGAATTTGGAGCTTTGACTACTTAATAACTTATACGCACGTTTCTGGGACTATATCCTGTGAGATTTCAAAACGTATGTAAGTTACGACGGCCAACCGTGCTTCCTTTATATTAAAAGGAAGAGTTGGTTCGTGGAGAATTATACGTAAAAAGGAACTCGTTCTTCTTTTCATTATCTTCACTTCTCTATTTCACGACTTATTTGTTTCTTAACTCTTACTTCTTACTTTTTATTCAGAGTAAAAGGCCCGCTGTTCCAATGCGAGGTTGCAGCCTCTTCTCCGTTTGATTAATTTTGCTCAATTCCCTTTGCAAACACTCTTTTTATACCCAAATTATAAGGACAGAATCGCAAACGATGCAGCTAATTCTTCTGACCTCAAGCGCAAGTCATTTACCCGACCGCAGTTTCACCCATTCGGATTTTAATCATATTGAGTGCAATTTCCCGCCACGGGTTATTCGCTTCGCTTAATTGATATTCGCTTAAGCGATATTTCACTTAATGGGTCCAATTAAAGTGCAGCGACCTTGGTTCAAGCAATCGCTTAATTGATATTTCGAGACCGGGGTTCGATTCCCCGTCGGGGAGCCTCTGGCGCAAGACTAATGACCTTGCCCGGAAAAAACAAATCATTATGGAAAATTTAACAAGCCTCAGGACTTGCTAAATAAGGCCAAGACCGGTTCCAGGTTGTAGTGCCGATGATGATGAATTGATATTTCTAGTGTCGTTTCGTTAATATGTGCCTGCCTTTCGTACGATCATCATCATCGGCACTACAACCGGGATCCGGTCTTGGCCTTATTTAACAAACCTCTCCACCGGTCCCGATTTCGAGCTGATGTCATCCAGTTTGGCCCTCCCAAGCTCTGGGGATCCCGGTTTACTCCATCCTTCCATCGCAGACAAGGTCTGCCGCACTGTCTCCTTCCATATATGCCACCACAAAAGACTTTCCGGGCAGACTCCTCTTCGCTCATTCGAGCTAGGTGTCCGCCCACCGGAGTCTACCGATCTCGATTTTTCTTACAACATGTCATCTGCGTGGGCAAGTATCTGGCACGACTTGATGACAATAGCCCCTCTAGTTGTAACGCCAGAGTCACAGATTGCTTCTTCCAACGTCAGGTTGAAGAGGAGGCAGGCCAGACCGTCCCCTTGTCGGAGTCCATTAAAGATTGTTTATTATGACTAGTTAAGTTGGTCGTGGTCAACCTACAAAGTCGCATCAATTTGTTTGGAATACCAAACTCTCTCTCTTATGGGATTATATAGTTCCACCGTGGCTATGTTGTCGTAGGCAGCCTTTAAGTCTATAAATAGATGATACAATGGAATTCCAGACATTTTTCCATCGCCTGCCTAAGGGTGAATATCTGATCAATCGCTGATTTCCCTGGGACGAAGCCACACTGATATTGACCATTGATGACTCTAGTGTATGGGGCTATCCGATCATGCAGAATAAAGAAGAGTATCTTATAGGCGGTACTCAGCAATATTATACTCCTATAGTTGCTGCACAGTGTGATATCTCCCTTCTTATGTATGGCATCTCCTCTTGCTCCCATACGTGCACCACGATCTCATGAATTGCGCGATGTAACGCTGTCCGTTCTTGTCTGATCAGCTCAGCTGGTATGCCATCAGCTCCGGGGGCTTTATTTTATTTGAGTGGTCTTATGGCTTTTAATGTTTCCTCAATGTTCGTTGGCGGCAGCATTTAGTCTTGATCTTGCATTGGTGAAGCCTCCAATTCTTCTGTGAGCTGACCATACAGCAATTCATTAAAGTGCACTTCTCATCGCTGAAGAATGCCTTCAGGATCGATGATCAGATTACCCTCTTTATCCTTGCAGTAAGTGCAGCGTGGTGTGTACCGCCTCATACTGCGGATTATTTAATAGAACTTCCGCGCCCTCTGCGCACCTCGCTCTCTAATTTTCTCTATTTCACAGACTATATTTTTTTCCCCAGGCACTTTTCTTTTGGCTGTGAAGTCTTTATTCAGATCTTCTGAGCTCTTTGTATTTCTCCTCGCGCGCCCGCGTGCTATGAGACTGCTGCAATGCACGGTATGCAGCGTTCTTACGATCAGTCGCTAGTTTGCACTCATCATCAAACCAGTCGGTTCGATGGCTACGACTACTGCTTAAGATGGAGTTGGCAGTACTAATGACAGTATTCTTAAGGCGTGTCCATTTCTCTTCTACGCCCGGCATTCTGACCCCAGGACTTACTCTCCCTCCATCGAGCTCTTCGAGGGTGAGTCTTAACGCATGACCAAAGATGTTACTGGTATTCTCATTGCGTAAGGCAGCCGTGTTGATTCGAACCTGATCCGCGGATGCAATACGTCTCCGTAAGGAAATCCGCGCTCGGAAAACTCTACCAACAAGATAGTGATCCGAGTCGACGTTGGCACCTCGGTACGTTCATACCGTCATCAGGCTCGAGGAGTGGCGGCGATCTATCAACACGTGGTCAATTTTGTTGAGAATGGCTCCATCAGGTGATACCCAGGTGAATTTGTGGATATCTTTACGCGTAAACCTGGTACTCACAACGACCAAGTTTTTTAATGCTGCCAGTTCAATGACTCGTAGTCCATTACATTAGTGTTCTCATGCAAACTATGGGAACCTACGTAGTGACTGAAAACCGGATCCCGACCTATTTTCGCATTCAAATCCCCAAGAACGATTTTCACATCCTATCTTGGGCAGGCATTGAGGGCCCGTTCGATGTTCTCGTAGTATTCTTCTTTTTCGTCATCAGGGGACTAGGTCCATGAACGTTTATGAGGCTTATGTTCTTCAACTTGCCTCGCACATGGAGCGCATCATCGTCATCGGCACTACAAGTGGGAACCGGTCTTGGCCTTATTTAGCAAGTCCTGAGGCTTGTTAAATTTTCCATAATGATTTGTTTTTTCCGGGCAAGGTCATTGATCTTGCCCCAGTGCATAGCCGTTATTTTATTGCATTAAAGCCGATAATGGCAAGCTTCAGTTTTTGGCTGACTAGAAAGCCTACGCCGAGCACAAGGTGTTTTGCATGACAGCTATATTAAATGTCATACTTCTTTGAATCACACCACTCCCCGTCTATCTTATTTCTTGTAATGCTGTTATGTCAGCCTTATATTCGGACAGAGCATCGGCTAGCTGCTGTGGAGCTCGAGCTCTGTATAGTGAACGGACGTTCCATGAGGAAATTCTGAAATCGGTTAGCCGTTTTCGTTTCCGTGGTCGTCGTCGTGTATCCGATCCATATCCGAGCCTTGTTAAATTTTCCATAATATTTTGTTTTTCCGGGCAAGGTTATTAGACTTGCGGCAACCTTTCTCAGGATGTCGCTGCATGCATTGGTTCACTACTTGGCGGGTGCCAAAGTAGCTATCCAGGGGTGTCACGTGGAGACTGCATGTCAACTTGGATTGAACAGGGACAAGGATCGTTCTGGCCTTCGCCGGGTTGAAAGCAATCAGAGACTTAGCCCTGTATGTTCGCTGCCTTTCGTATACTACATATCATTTTTTGTTCTCATATACTACATATAATACACATCAGGCTTGTAGTATTACCTTTTTTTTTTTTTACAACTAGTACTTAAGAGATTTAGGATAGCAATTCCTTTACAACTATAATCTTAAATTTATATAACGGCTATGTTGTATTACCTTACCTGACAAAAAATACAATATGTTGACAAACAACATATTTCAGATTTTTTTTTTGTCTTTTCCATTACCCATTGGTCCGTACTTACAAACACTTAAGATTTTAATATGATGCTATATTAAACCTGGTTGGCACAAGGCTAATAACCTTGCCCGTAAAAATAATTTATTATGGAAAATTTAACAAGCCTCGAGACTTGCTAAATAAGGCCAAGTCCGGATCCCGGTTGTAGTGCCAATGATGATGATGATATTAAACCCGGATTGTTTAATTTGTTGAAATTTTACAGGAACATATTGTAAGCTATTACCTACTGGCACAATAGCACAAAATGGTCACTACGACAGTATCTACAGCCGAAAAACAATCGTATTGGAACCATACCCCTTTGAAATTAAATCCCAGATTCCCTATCTTATTTTTTTACTGTTACACAAACTTCTGTTGAATTAATGCACCACTATACAAAAATGATCCATTCTCAATTGTCCACGACCTATGAAGAGCCAAAGATACTCAAATAAATTGAAAGTTCCGTAACTTACCACAACTTTACACAAATGAATAGTAAGCAGTTTGCCGATCGTACTGATTCATCAGTTGAACTCGTACACGCACAGTCGCATACATTTTATAACCAAATCAGGCGTTGCTCCTAGCAAATTGATCTTTCAAACTGCTAGTGGATACACCTTCTCAGAGACAGATATAAAACCACACAAATGTAGCACATAAGAACACCACTGTTGCAACAGACTTCTCATAAATGACTTCGTAAAAACAACTCCATACAGCTTCCATAAGTACAATAGACAATGTGTTACTTTGTTTCTTAGGTTCCTGTACATTTACTGTAAATTTCAAAGAAAAAAAAAGGATGTAAATATGTAAGAAAAAATACTTAAGTTATGATTTTGTATAAAATGTTAACATTTAAGGATAATGGTAAATATGAAATAATTTCGAAACTGCGTTTAGCAGTCGAAAACTTCTTACCAAACACATTATAGTATTCAATGAACAAGAAACAAACTAGAGCAAAAGTCCAACTTGAACTGCTACCAACCGTCCTAAGACCCGATGACAGTTTCTTAATCATTTTGCTATGATGGTTGTGTATACTGTTCTAGGGTCTGAAAATGTTTAAACAAAACTAAATTAATAATAATATTGATATAACCCATACACAAATGCAACTCCAAGACTGTTTTTATTATTTATTTATTGAACATATGTTTAAGATTATTGAAGTATACCATAATAGCAATTATTGTGAATTTAATTTATGTCTCTTATTCTGTGTCATACTATATATGTATTATATTATTCCCTTTTAATATATACGCCAAGAAACAAAACAACGTATGTAATGACATAACATAAAGAATACAAGTAACAACAAAATATTTTACTACCTCAAGTATCATAGTGTTAATGTTAAATAATAGTGTACCTGGATCAAACAAGTTACGAATAAACATTCCGTCTTAAACATTTTATTTCATATGAAACTAAATCTAAAGTAAAATGAAATAATCTATACAAAAATAATAATATAATGAAACTTCATTGTTGCGATAAGTGAAAATTCTTAATAAGAATTACACATTACTTTTGTATATAGTTTTAAATTAAGCAAATAAAATATTTAATTTTACAAATAAATCTTAACATAAATGGCCAAACAATATTTTTTTTATTGCTTAATTACAAGTACAAGTTAAGTTGCATGAAAGTATGCAACTGGTCGCGCGAGTTATGTTTCCGCGGGTGTTCCTTCTTCTCCCGTACTGGATAACTCACAATAATTAAGGAAACAACTTAATAATGGTTACCTTCTTTATTTATTTCACTAATTTTTCTACAACCTTTTATTTTTGTCTTCGTTTATTAACTTATCTTTTCTTTATTTTATTTAGTCTTACACTTTATCTTAATTCGTTATTGTTATATACAACTATCTGGGCACTTCTTTTCGTTCGTTTATTGTAATTAAATACGAGGGTTGCCTCTTATGTTTCGGGATTTGGCAAGCCTAGTGTTGCAATCCGGCAATTGACAGCTCTGTCGTAAAGTTGGACATTTTTGAGGTTATACGCACTCAGAACGTTTTGACATACGAGCGCTATTTGTGTTGTTTACAGTAACTTAAAAGATTCATCTCGGCCCAAAAATGGAATTAATTCGTCAACATTTTCGTGCGATTATGCTTTACAACTTTCGGCGTGGATTAACTCAGCAACAGTGCATGGATGAACTTAATTCAATTTTTGGCGATGAAGCTCCATCAAGGACCAGTGTTTATCGATGGTATGGTGAATTCAATCGTGGTCGTAGTTCACTCCAAGATGAATTTCGTGAAGGTCGTCCAAAATCAGTTGTTGTTCCGAAAACCATTGATGCTGTGCGCGAACTGATATTGGAAGATCGTCATGTGACCTATCGTGAGATTGAGACAACCTTAGGCGTTAGTGGGACCAGCATACATTCAATATTGCATAAACATTTGACTGTCAAAAAAATTTGTTCGCGTTGGATCCCACACAATTTGTCAATCGCCCAAAAAAAGGCTCGTGTCAATTGGTCGAAAGAAATGCTCAAAAAATACGGTCGCGGTGCTTCGAAACACGTCTATGACATCGTGACAGGTGATGAATCGTGGATTTACGCGTATGAGCCCGAAAGTAAACAGCAGTCGACTGTCTGGGTGTTTCAAGATGAGCCAAATCTAACAAAAGTTGTTCGCGCACGAAGCACTTCCAAGCAAATGGTCGCCTGTTTTTTCGGAAAAACTGGACATGTCGCAACCGTACCACTAGAACAACGCAGAACAGTCAATTCTGAGTGGTACACAACCATTTGTTTGCCAGCTGTCTTCCAAGAAATCAGGAAAACCAACCGCCGAAGACGGGTCACTCTTCACCACGACAATGCGAGCTCTCACACATCGGCTGCGACAACTGCATTTTTGAGCACCCAAAACATCGATTGGATGGGTCATCCGCCGTATAGTCCTGACTTGGCACCGAATGACTTCTTTTTATTCCCGTACGTAAAAAACAAACTGAGAGGTCAACGTTTTTCGACACCTGAAGAAGCGGTTGCTGCATTCAGAATGCATGTGTTGGAGATACCTGAATCAGAGTGGCAAAAGTTCTTCGACAATTGGTTCAAACGCATGCAAAAGTGTATAGATCTTCATGGCGAATATTTTGAAAAACAGTACAGTGATTTTCGATGATCAATATTTTTTTTTGTTCTCTAATCCCGAAATATAAAAGGCAACCCTCGTATAGCTCTTTCAAGGTTCTTGACTTTTAAATGTATTTATTTACTGTCTTATTTTTTGTACACTCATTCACTTTTGATGATTGCCTTTACAATAAACTTAGATTATATTTTCTTAATTGCTTACTATCATTAATTACAGCTCATGGAGTTCCTTGACAATTTCATAGGTTTATTGCTCGCCTTACATTCAGTATATTGTCTAATTTTGTCTATCACTTAACAAGCATTCATTTATGGTTTATTTTATGTTAATACATGTTTCACTTTTGATCAACACTCTATAATTATTTAGACACTTCTTTCAAATTGTTTATAGTCATTAATTATATTTCATCCAGGTTTGTAACATCTCCTTACATTTATGGTTAGATTTACATATATATATATATATTGTCCACTTCTGATCATCACTTTTTTTAATGATCTCTATACCTCCTTTTTATCGCTTAGCAAAAGAAAACCCGTTACTTCAACATGAACTCTCTTTAATAGCTTCTCGCACTAACGACACTAAACACTTCCTCATCGACTTCTTCCAATCTTCGCTCTATCAGTTTCCGACCCGACTCCTCTTTGACAACCAAAAATTCAAACTGCCTCCTCACTTGCTTTACTCGATACCTTCGGGGTCAACATCTCCCGATTACGACAATGCAATTACCATTTCAATCGACCCAATTTCCGATTTTTGACTTTAATTCGCAATTGCTTTGTACTGCTATGTTAGCCAATATTCCTTCATTGACTTGTACCATAGTTCAATATTCGCAATTGCGAATGGGGCTCGTGTCGGAATTGCAGGTAATTTCTTTTACATTATCCGGTAATCGTTTCAGCCTATGCAATCAATTTTGATTCGTTAATTGCTTCGGAATATGAAACTAATCGTTTTTATTCGATTTGTGAATTGCTTTGAAATATGGGCTTAATTGCACTATCGTTCTGTGGGGTTATTTGAATTTAGAATCGGGTGGCGTTTTTCTGTTTGAGGGTGTCAATGATCTCTTGTACGTCATCTTTGGCTATGACATCATCGACACACTTAACACAGCTTCTCTGCTCTGTAAGGGAACGAATTCTTATGCAGAGATTTTCGCGCCGTCAGAAGATGAACCGCAAAGTAGTGCGATAGGGTGGATTGTCTCTTCGATCGCATATAAACCGAATTGCGCTGAACAATACCACGAATCTCCGAAGAACAGTACCCCTAACAATATCTGTAAAGCAGACAGAGGTCAGCCGTGTCCTCTATCAGGCGAATCGCTCGTTTCTGTATGCTCTCAAGTAGGTTAAGGATATGCTTAGGAGCAGACCACCAAACATGAGACCAATATTCGAGCGCTGGTCTAATTTGGGATTTATACAGGAGAAGAAGTTGGGCCAGAGTAAAATATTTTTTGGCTCTAATAAGATAAATCAGTTTTCCAGAGGCAGACTTGGTGATGTTCGAAACGTATTTATATCACAATACATTCCCGCAGACCGTGACGCGGAGCAATTTCATGCCTTCTCCAGATTTTAGGGCCTGGTCGTTCATCATCAGCTGTGGGGCCGATGATCCACTTTTCTTTCTGAATGTTGTTAATTGTGTCTTCGTTGCATTGAAGTCGACGAGTTTGGTCTTTCCCCACTGTAGGACCTTATCCAGATCCCGATTCAGAGAGACCGTCTGGCTACATCCCAGCTGGTGCGACGTTGATGCACTAATGGGGCAATCACTCGAAAAAGAGGAAACAAGCGTACTATTGTTGGGGTTTGTGGCGGTTCTTTAAAGCTTTCCCAAAGAACCATCCATTTCTTTTAATCAACCTGCTTTTCTCTCACTCCATAAACCACTATACTTACCTGCACTCGAGCAGCTTAAGCTGTCTTTCAAATAACTTTCACCTGAAAGTTAAACATCATAAAGACATTCATCACATTGAATTTTTTCGTTTCATATTATATGGACCATATCATATCCCCATCGGCTCGGCTCGTCAGCAATTATAATAGATAACCACTCGCTGGCCAGCGTAATTGTTGACACAGCTGTAGCCGGTGGTTTTGGTACGGTTCATAAACTTTTATTGCCCCAATCCCAAGGTTCGCTACAGTTGCGACCAATTTCCTTTATCGGTTATCTACCGATCATGGGATTTGGGCACGATTATGATTGACGTTAGACAATCATACCCATGATCATGTCAAATGATTCGTTGTCTAAACAACGACCAGCCACTGTTCTCACGCTAGCTATTCTAAGCGAAATGCTTCTGTGTACTCTACGTAAACAGAGGAAATTATTTTTGCCTGCATGCCAGTATTCCTGTGCATTATCCAATGCCTAAAATAAACATACACCCAAATCTAGTAGCCTTTGCCGTCGCATCAAAGTTCTGTTGACTTATCGCCAACCCAAATCGATCCCCTATCGTACGATGGGAATTCACCCAGTCGTACACCGATCATCATATTTGACCGGCTGCATGTTTGTTTTTTTCCTTTCCTGTGCCCAGCGAGTGTTTGGGTGTCTTTCTTGAAAAGGAAAAATGTTTTTTCCCCTGCGATGACATGCGTGGAAACTCATCGCAATCACCAGAGGCTGGGTCAACGTCGCCCAGCTCAGGGAGCCAGATATCATCGTCATAAGAGTGCACACGCACTATACGCGCCTATTGAGGTTTTTTGTAATATACGGAGTCGAGTAAAAACATAATATCTTTTTGTCTTGTGCGTGATCCTGTGTCAAGCGTGTGTGGAAGTCCGTCCTTGCACGAGTCGTTTAATATACCGCGTAACGCTTGTTGTCAAAGAGAACACTAAATTAATGGAATTAAATATATGTGAAAGAAACTTGTGTAAAATAAAACAAAAAAAAAGAAATTATTAACAATAAAGCAGTGATCACCAGCAATCTCGAGTTCGTTTTATTTGTTTTGCTTGGTGGTGAATGTAACATCGGTGGATCGACTTTTCTGTGTTCTGCGGCGGATCAATTAGTGCTTCTAATAGAGTCGTGGTAGTATTTGTCTGAATCCGTGCCGTATGCCGACACACTAGCAACAAACCCCACAGGTTCTCTATATTACGCTGAGAACCAACCCACAATTACAACCACAATTTCACCACAATTTTGCATGCGAAAGCAAATCAACCCTGAAATCGTCATGGTCTCCGTTGCAGTTTTTCCATCCTCCCTAAGTTCATTGACTGTTGGGTAAATTCGCAAGAGGTTATTCACCTTAATGGGCGGGGAAATGAGAGAATGATGATGAGTGTGCGATTAAGAATGAGTGATCGTGTGGGTAGAGAGGGTCCCAAGGTAGGCTGCCGAAGTCAGTCGAGTTTTAACCACTGAAGTGCACACCCCTATTCGAACAAAGTCTCTGCGCGAGTGCAAAAGATTCTCCTTACCAGTTAAATCCTTAATTCCACATCAATCCTCTGTTAAACGTACATCAAATAGAACCTATTAATAAAGCAACAAGCTTTGCGTTGTAAAATAAGAAAGAGTTAAATGTTTCCGGTGCTCCGGCTTAATTAAACAAACTTTGCTTTGTAAAATAAGGAAGAGTTAAATGCTTCCTGTGCTCCGGCTTAATTAAACAAACTTTGTATTGTAAGAAAGGAGTTAAAAATTAAAAGAAAACATTAAATACAAATATCATCATAGTTATATTTTTTTTCTTGAATGAACGTGTTGCAGCGGAACTCAGTTTTGTTTTATCCAGTGACATGTCGGGGATACAGTGAACCCGTGGCCGTGCCGGCACATCTACAAAATATCCCCACACTATCATCTGCAAAACCTGAACACTCTGTTATCTGTTGACTCCAACAAATCATTTATATGAAGCAAAAACAAGGTTAGACCCAAAATAGAACCTTGAGGAACCCCGGAATTAACAGAATCGCCGTCCACAACAATCCGGATTGATCGATTTTCGGGGAAGCTCTTCGTCCGGTCGCAAAGCCATTGGGAAAGTCCGTATGAACGAAGTTTGCTTCAGACATTTTCCCGCGATACCCGTCAATCTGCGAATGCACATCAGTTCACGTTGAAAGTGGACTTCAGGCACACAAATAAACATAGAGAGTCATTCTTTAGCCGAACCACACGAATGTGGAATGTTCTGCCTGATCATTCAAGACCACTATACATCGACACCTCCTTTCCTTATCCACTGTGCTCTGACATTTAAGGGTATTTCAAAATCCCCTTTTGTGCGCGCGTTAGTGGAAAAAAAAAGCAACGCTCCGTGCCAGACGCGGTCAAAAGCCTTGGAGATATCCAATGCGACCGTTCTTGACTCACCATGCCCCTCAATCACAGATGTCAATATAGTGTTTATAAGGGTCAAAAGGTCTCCCGTGGACCGCCCGCCTTAGAATCCGTATTGATGATCATTCAGAAGTCCATTGCAGTCCAAATACTTAATTAACTCAGCATTTATGACCTTTTTATGACCTTAGATAACGTAGACAGTAATGCTATCGGCTGATAATTTTGTGGGAGACACTTTTTCCCCATCCTTGGGATTGTTAGAACTCGAGCCACCTTCCAACAGGTAGGAAATATCCTCCGTGCATAAGATAAGGGAAAGCGCCTGTCAAGAACCGGCGACACTTCTGGATCACAGTCCTTAAGAAGTACTGCTGGTATTCCGTCCGGGCCGGTTGCCTTCTTACAATCCAGTTCACGTAGAATGCGTTGAATAGTACGCGTGCGGAACCTCACATACCGACGCGATCACGGGTGGTCTAAAAGACCGGAATCGAGATTTGAATTCGTAGAAAATAAATTCGCGAACACATTAACTTTATTCTTTGAATTTGTGACTAGTGTCCCGCTGTCCTAACGGAAGAAAAGAGGCGGAAGCGAAGTTATTGCTGACAGAATCTGCCATTGACCAGAAAGGACGCGAACTAGTTGGGCACTCACGGAGTTTATTGGTCACTCTGTCATTGAAAGCTCTCTTGGCGATGTCAATCGCCTGGTTGCATGCGTTTCTGATTCTAACAAAATTAGTTCTGTTAACATCGATGAAATTTGAGCGCCATTGTTTAAAAGCTCTATTTTTTATTACTGTAATCTACTCGCATTTTTTATCAAACCAAGGTTTATCAGATGAATTTTGTTTGATGGGATGCCGAATGTAAATCTTCATCCCGAGCAAAATACTCTCCGTGACCGACTCCGCGCATGCGTTAACATCGAAGTTTCCAAAGCACTCCTCCGATCACGGAAAGGACACAAAGAAACAAATCTTCCCAGCTAGCAGCTCTGTTACTGTTCTGGGGACGGCGTCTTCTCTGGCGACGTCTCAGCTTCCTTCTCTCTACGTGGACTGTATTCCGAGCCCCAGACGGACAAACGATTTATTTGGTTAACGTACCGTACCTCCAGAACCGGACTCTGCTCTGGAGGAAGGGCGTTGTTGTCTTGCCCAGTACGATCGTTAATTCTCCAAATAAAATGCTGCCCCTCTGGTCACCTGTTCACTCTTTATTACTCGTTACGCACCGATTTTTTATTGTGACCTTATACTACAGTAAATCATGTGCACCAAAACTGTCACTTATCTCTTTACAACTCGGAGTTCCCGTGGCAACTTCTTCTGGTCTGTCGATGTGCCCACGTTATATAGGCCCACAGCCGTCCTCTCGTTAGCTCGTTTCTTGGGTGCTGCTTTCCTTAGTGGCTTGGTTTCGTTGGTTCCCAGGAACTTGTGTGCTGGCGCTTTCCTTGCATTTGCTTGGTATTCGTGTCGGCGTGATGCATCGCCAACAAGCCCCATACCTCCATTCATGGCGAAGCTGCTTAGATCGGTTATTCGTTTGAAATGCAAGTGGCTGCGCGACCAATACCAATCAGTGATCTGAATTTCCCAGTGGCGCAGCATCTTCCACGGTAGAAACGTATGTCAAGATCTAGGATGTTCGCATAATCACCTCTGGGATCAGGCACTCGCGTTGGTTCCTCCACGAGTGGAATCAATTTGCGGCTATCAGTGAACATCTCCGCTAGAATCGCAGCCTCTTCGGTTAAAAATTTTAAATTAAGCAAATTCTGAAAATCGTGATGGGAAATCGAAAAATGAAAGTGCGTCACATAGCTAAGATCATGAAGAAAGTAGTAATAGTGTTTTTACTATTTTGCACAAAAATTTTGCACCAAAATTTTTTTAGTCATTTGTGAAGAACATCACAAACCTTATTTGCTCACCGATTCTTTCGCGAGTTAAGTTATTTATGAACCGCGGATCTGGAACTGTATAAGACAGAATGAACAAAAACGATCAGTCGTATAGAAAAAACGCCTTTCTCCGTTATGTTTTTAAATTTTATTGTAATTACGATTTAGGCACTTGTTGCACTTAATATTTGTACAATCAAATAAAACAGATTATATATACTCAAGTGGCTATTGTGGATGCAGGTCATGGTCTACAGGATCGCTGTTGAGGTGGCGAAGGTCTTGCTCCGCTGTAGTGGACGCCGGAGATTCCTGGTCACACAACAAAAAAAAAAAACACTGGTTTTCCTTTCATGTACTTTTTGCCCTCAATCCACTAGCAAGTCGCAGTCGGTTATTCTTGAGGCTTCTTCTTATTAACGGATTTGTCGCCGGACTTTTAGGTAAGTATATTTCTGATTCAATTATTAATTTAGCAAACGATTTTAAATGTATGTCAATAAGAACCCGATGTAACACCAGCATAATAATTCCGAAAAAGAATAATTGATTGCAAATTGTTTAACTTTGTTTTTTACTACTACAATAATTTTATTTTACGATATCTTTATTTCCAATTAAAAAGTTGTATGAAAATAATTTTAATTAACAATTACAAATGTACCATTTTTCCGGTTCTCGTTCGAACTAGTGTAGTGACCAAAAACACCAATTACCTTACCCTTTCCCACAATCCCAATCGTGTTCCAGTGAATCATATGCACGACAAATTGTACCGAAAGTCCATTTGTCGACCATTGATTCAATTCGCAATAGCTCCAACATTATGAAACGCCTAATTCTAAATGCATTTCATAATTTTTCCTTCCA